>SJYV01033397.1:0-110167 GCA_006410875.1 Neotragus pygmaeus
TATATCCACTTGTTTGGTTTACCAAGAACCTAATTTAACTAATTTAACCAGTGACTCTTAGACCTATATATTCAGAATTAAATTTTCTTCTGAAATGAATATGTACTTCAGAGTCATACTTTTCTTCCGAGGAGTAAGTGTCTTTTAATTTCATGGCTGCAATCACCATCTGCAGTGATTTTGGAGCCCCTCAAAATAAAGTCTGTCACTGTTTCCCTTATTTCCTCATCTATTTGCCATGAAGTGATGGGACCAGATTCCATGATCTTAGTTTTTTTAATGTTGAGTTTTAAGCCAACTTTTTCACTCTCCTCTTTTACTTTCATCAAGAGGTTCCTCTTCACTTTCTGCCATAGGGGTGGTGTCATCTGCATATCTGAGGTTATTGTTATTTATCCTGGCTATCTTGATTCCAGCTTGTGCTTCATCCAGCCCAGCATTTTGTGTGATGGACTCTGCATATAAGTTAAATAAGCAGGGTGACAATATATAGCCTTGATGTACTTCTTTCCCAATTTGGAATCAGTCTGTTGTTTCATGTCAAGTTCCAACTGTTGCTTCTTGACCTGCCTACAGATTTCTCAGGAGGCAAGTAAAGGGGATCTTGTATTCCCATCTCTTTAAGAATTTTCCCACAGTTTGTTGTGATCCACACAGTCATAGGCTTTGGTGTAGTCAATAAAGCAGAAGTAGACGTTTTTCTGGAACTCTCTTGCTTTTTCTATGATCCAACAGATGTTGTTAATTTGATCTCTGGTTCCTCTGCCCTTTCTAAATCCAGCTTGAACATCTGGAAGTTCATGGTTCATGTACTATCGTAGCCTGGCTTGGAGAATTTTGAGCATTACTTTTCTAAAAGTAATTTAGCAAATTACAAATAATTACTAACCATAATTAAGCATTACTGTTGAAGCCTTGCTTGGAGAATTTTGAGCATCCCGTATGCTGTGGAGCAACTAAGCGATGCACCACAAATATTGAGCCTGTGCTCTAGAACCCAGCAACCACAGCCATTGAGCTCACACACCAAAGCTACTAAAGCCTGTGTTCTCTAAAGCCTGTGCTCTGCAACAAGAGAAGTCATCACAATGAGAAGCCCACACACTGAAATTTAAGAAAGAGTGGCCCCCAATTGCAGTAACTAGAGAAAGCCTGTGAGGCAACAAAAACCCAACACAGCCCAAAATTTCAAAATATTTTTAAAAAATAATAGCACAAAAGGGGATGCATTAAAAAGTTTATAGAGTTTCATATAATTCAAGGTACAGTTAAGTATCTAAATTTCAGAAGAACAAGTGTCAGAATGCATGGCACTAGGAATGTGGATCTCTTTGTTTCAAATTCAAAATCTCCCCTGATAGGCCCACTTAAATGAAATGTCTTCTTTTGTGAAGGGGAATCACCAAGAAGGGTATAGCAACTGGTAGCTCACTCTGTCATTATCAGAGAAGAGCAGTCATGGCAAGCCACACAACATCTTAAAAACCATGGCTAATGTGAAAAATAAAACTAAGGAAAATGAAGTGCTATTATTGAAATGTTTTATAAAAACAACTTTTTAAAGTAACAGTCAGTAGAGTGTACCTTCTGTGAAGGTTAAATAGATTCCATGCAGAACTTGATATTTAAAGTTGTTTAAAAGTCCATCCCAAAATATCCATCAATATAGAAAACTGGTTTCTGATATAAAGTTACCATTGAAGCCACAACAGGTAAAGAACTTGCATATTATCAATCTCATCTTTACCACACAAAAAAAGCTGAAAGACTTGAAAGTCAATGACTTTTCTAGTATCCATCAGAGAACTGAGGTCGTGGTGAAAACTACCACCCCCAAATCTGGAGAGACAAATTTAAAGGGTCACAACCAAGACATGCTTATTTGAAGAAGAAGTCACTAGAGCCAGAATGTGGTAGGAAGATTTAAAAGATAACTTTGACAAATTGATGGAAGTTAAGAGTGGACCAGCTTGAAAGACTACCAAGGATAAGTCTTGTGAGAGGAGATTTCCATCCTCCATAGATTTTATCTCAAGAAACACCATCTGATTTTCATGGGGAGGAGCCAAGTAAAATGCCCTCACGACTCTAATAGAGAAAGGGGGAAAGTAAACATTTTGAAATTTCCTAAAACATTCTGTATGGGAAGACTTCCCATAACACTTGGTGGAAGGGCATTTCCTTGACTTTAGCCCCCTTTAAGCTTCAGATTTTACTTAGGGTGCTGGAGAGGGAATTAAGAAACACTTTTGAGGATCACAGCCCTGGGATTACATTCCCACTAGGAGTCTTGAATTTCAATCATAACATTACAGAGTTTTTACCACCATATCAATAGAGCAATATTTTTACAGTGAATTACAGCTGAGAGAGCTACACAACTCATGCTGTACCTCAAGATGAGTTCCTAGGGAAACTCGAAGACAACGGGAGAGACAAAAACAAGTACATTAAAGGGATTTGAAATTTCTGACAGCTAAAGCTAAGCAAACAGTAAAAACTGGCACTCAGCTCCTAGGTAGATTAATATAAAGCTTCACACTGAATTGCTACTTATCTTAGTTCTTATTACTCAGCAAATATGTGTGAATTTCAAATGAAAAATAGAAACTATGCTAAAAGGCAAAGAAAAGCAGTCTGAAAAGATAAAGCAAGCATCAGAAGATATTCAGATATGATACAATTCTGGAATTATCAGACAGAGAATCTAAAATAACTATAATATGCAAAGGGCTTTATTGGAAAAATTAGACAACAGGCAAGGACATATGGATAATATAAACAGAGAGATGGAAACGTTAGGAAAGAATTTTTTAAAGTGCTACAAATCAAAAACATTAGTACAGTCTTCTGGTTTCTAGTTCTACATGTAAGAAATTTTAAAGTGATGACAAAAAAAGAGGCTGAAAAACTGAAAATCAACAACTTTTCAGATCCATCAAAGAACTGAGGTCACAGGACCAACCACTACACTGAAAACTAGAGATATGACAGGTTAAAAAGATGCAGTTTACTCAGAATGGAAAAGCCCAGAAACCCTTGATGGAGCTAATGCCAGTTCTTTTTACTTATAATAGATCACTCTTATTATTTTCTAGTATTTCCTTTTGATACTAGGATTTCCATCTTTCTGCTTATACTACCTTGTAGTATACTTTGTTTTGTTTTTGGTTTTTTTGCCTCTTAACAGTAAATTACAATGCATTTTCAAAGGTAAAAATCAGAGCTTGAAGAAGCAAGAGCAATCACCAGACCTGGACTGGGATGTGACAAAAGTATTGAAATTATTGGACTGGCAATTTAAAATAACTATGACTAACATGCTAGTGACTCTAATGGAAACCAATGTGCAAAAGCAGATGGATAATGTAAGCAGAGATGGAAATTCTAAGATAAAAAGGAAATGCTAGGAAAAAAAAATTCTGTAGCAGAAGTGAAAAATGCCTTTATTGGGCATTAGACTGGAAATGGCTGAGGAACATGAAAATATATCAGTAGTAGCTTACCATACTTAAAAACTAAAACCAAAAATACTGGGGAAAAAACAAACCTAGAACAAAATTCCAATAACTATGGGACAATTACAAAAAGTGTTACATAAATTTACTGGGAATACCTGACAGAAAAGAAAGAAATATAAGAAATATCTGAAGCAATGATGACTGAGAATTTCTCAAGATTAATGTCATATGTCAAACCACAGATTCAGGAAGCTTAGAGAAACCAAGAAAGATAAATGCTAAAGCATCTACACCTAGGATATCATATTCAAATTTCAGAAAATCAAATACAAAGAGAAAATATTTTAAGAAACCAGAGAAAAAAGTACCTTAGCTGTAGAGAAGCAAGGATAAGAGTTGCATTTTATTTCTCTTTGGAGATGATGTAAGAAGAGAGTGGAATTAAACATTTGTGTGGAAAGAAAAAAAAATCTCTCCAACCTGGAATTCTGTATCCAGTGAATTGACTTTCTCAGACAAAAATTGAGGGAACTTGTCACCAATAGATCTGCCTTGCAAGAAATGTTAAAAGAAGGTCTTCAGTGCAAAGAAATATATAGGTCAGAAATTTGTAACTACATTAGAAAGGAAAAATATAAGAGAGGAAATAAGTCAAGGTAAGAGAAAAGCTTTCGTTTTTCTTCTTTTTAATTGATTTAATAGTTTATTCAATGTTATAATAGTAACAATGTATTCAATGATTATAGCTCAGGAATAAGTGAAGTAGGTGACAGCAAAGATATAAAGGACAGGAGAGACAAACTAGGGATACTTTATTATAAGACACTCACATGGCCCCTGAAGTGGTATAGTGTTCTATGGAAGGATTCCTTGTAAATGTATATTGCACACTTCAGAGATGCAACTAAAAAAGAAAAACTAAGGAGCATAACTGATATGCTAACAAAGGAGACAAATGGAAACGTATATTCTCAGATTCTGTGATAACCCAAATGGGGGAAAAATCTGAAAAAGAATGGATGTATGTATATGTATAATTGAATCACTTTACCGTACACCTGAAGCCAATACAACATTGTAAATCAACTATCAGTTCAGTAGCTCAGGCATGTCCAACTCTGCCACCCCATGGACTGCAGCACACCAAGTTTCCCTGTCCATCATCAATTCCCGGAGCTTGCTCAAACTCATGGCCATTTAGTCAGTTATGCCACCCAACCATCTCATCCTCTGTCATTCCCTCCTCCTTCAGTGTTTCCCAGCATCAAGGTCTTTTCCAATGAGTCAGCTCTCTGCATCAGGTGGTCAGAGGATTGGAGTTTCAGCTTCAGCATCAGTCCTTCCCATGAATATTCAGGACTGATTTCCTTTAGGATAGATTGGTTGGATCTCCTTACAGTCCACGGGACTCACAAGAGTCTTCAACACCACAGTTCAAAAGCATCAATTCTTTGGCACTCAGCTTTCTTTATAGTCCAACTCTCACATCCATACAAGACTACTGGAAAAACCATAGCCTTGACTAGACGGACCTTTGTTGGCAAACTGATGTCTCTGCTTTTTAATATGCTGTCTAACAGGTTGGTCATAGCTCTTCTTCTGAGGAGTAAGCGTCTTTTCATTTCATGGCTGCAGTCACCATCTGCAGTGATTTTGGAGCCCAAGAAAATAAAGTCTGTCACCATTTCCATTGTTTCCCCATCTATTTGCCATTAAGTGATGGGACTGGATGCCATGATCTTAGTTTTTTGAATGTTGAATTTTAAGCGAACTTTTTCACTCTCCTCTTTCACCTTCATCAAGAGGTTTTTTAGTTTGTCTTAGCTTTCTGCCATCAGAGAAGCCAATGGCACCCCACTCAAGTACTCTTGCCTGTAAAATCCCATGGACGGAGGAGCCTGGTAGGCTGCAGTCCATGGGGTCGCTGAGATTTGGACACGACTCAGTGACTTCACTTTCACTTTTCACTTTCATACACATTGGAGAAGGAAATGGCAACCCACTCCAGTGTTCTTGCCTGGAGAATCCCAGGGATGGCAGAGCCTAGTGGGCTGCCGTCTATGGGGTCGCACAGAGTCGGACCCGACTGAAGCGACTTAGCAGCAGCTTTCTGCCATAAGGGTGGTGTCATCTGAGGTTATTGATATTTCTCCTAGCAATCTTGATTCCAGCTTGTGCTTCATCCAGCCTGGCATTTTGTATGATGTACTCTGCATGTTAGTTAAATAAGCAGGGTGACCATATGCAGCCTTGACGTACTCCTCTCCAAATTTGGAACCAGTCTGTTGTTCCATGTCCGGTTCTAACAACTATATTCCAGTATAAAATTTAAAAATTAAAATAAATTAAAGCAGGCTTAAGGAGGGGAAAAAAGATATAAAGAAACATAATGAAAAAGTTTTTGCCCACAAGTTTTATAACCTAGTGAAAAGTGAAAGTGTTAGTCACTCAGTTATGTCCAACTCTTAGTGACCCCATGAGTTGTAGCCTGCCAAGTTCCTCTGTCCATGAAATTCTCCAGGCAAAATTACTGGAGTGGGTTGCCATTCTCTTCACCAGGGGATCCTCCCAACCCAGGGATTGAACCTGGGTCTCCTGCATTGCAGGCAGTTTCTTTTACCATCTGAGCCACCAAGAAAATCCCTCCTAACCTAATAAAAAGGACAAAGTCCTTGAAAGACACAAAGTTTAAACTCACAGAGGGAAAAATAGGTAATCTGAATGGTCTTATATCTATAAAAGGAATAAATAATTATAATTTATTCAGCACAGTAATTAATAACCTTTCAAAGAGAAAGCAGGCTCTGGGAGTTGGTGATGAACAGGGAAAACTGGTGTGCTGCAGTCCATGGGGTTGCAAAGAATTGGACACGACTGAGCAACTGAATTGAACTGAAAAGAGAAAGTCCCAAGGCCAGGTAAATTTTGTCAAATATTTAAAGAAAAATTATACCAATATTTTACATTCTTTTCAAGAAAATAGAAACAGAAAGCACACTTCCTAACTCATTTTATGAGGTAAGCTTTCTTCTGATACCAAAACTCAATAGAGATATTTCAAAATATTAAAACTACAGATCAGGATTTCTCAGCAGGGATATATGTAACATTCCTTCAGAAAATAGTAGCAAACTGAATCCAACAAATACAAATATATATATATCACAACCAAGTGGATTTTATTCCATGTGGGTAGGACTTGTTCAACATTAGGAAATCAGTGAAATATATCAAATCAACAGGCTAAAGAAGAAAATGTCATGTGTTTGTATCAGTTGATGCAGACAAAGCTTTTGACCAAATTTACTCATGATTTTTTTAAACTCTCAGAGAACTGGAAAGAGGAGAATTTCCTCAGTTTGATGAAGAACATCTAAAAGAATGCTAGCATCATACCTAATAGTGATAAAATGCATACTTTCCCTCTAAGAATTAGAGCCAAGCAAGGATTATTTTCCTCTCTCACCAATTGTAGAATGTTATAGCCTCTTGAAAAGAAAATTAGCAATTTTTTAGAAAACTGAAGTCTTACCATACAATATAGTAATTGTATCTTTAGCTATTTACTGAGAATTATTTGGAAAATATTCATAAGAAGTATTTGAAAAATATTTCAAATATTTTCAGTATTTGAAAATTATTGTTGTTTAATTGCTAAACTGTGTCCAACTCTTTGCTACCCCATGGATGGTAGCCCACCAAGCTGCTCTGTCCATGGGATTTCCTGGCAAGAATACTGAAGTCCGTTGCTGTTTCCTTCTCCAGAGTATCTTCCCCACCCAGGGATAGAACCCACATCTCTTTCTTAGCAGGCAGATTCTTTACCACTGAGCCACCTGGAAATGTTCACACTAAAACCTGTATGTGGCTGTATACAGCAGCTTTATTCATAATTGACAAAGCAGGAAACAACCAGGATGTTTTACAATAGGATGAAGATATAAACTGTGGTACATCCATAAAATGAAATATCTTTAAACTAGCATCAAGGATTCAGTGAGGTGCTTTAATAGGTGAAGTCTAGGAATTATTTGAGTTAGTGAAACTATTCTGTATGATACTGTCAATTTGAAACATGATACTATGCATTTTTCAAAAACCAAAGGACTTTATAACACAAAGAATAAACTTTATAGAATTTTTTTTAAACTTTAGTTAAGTAGGAATTGTCAGAATTATACATGTATATATATATATATATATATGCAGAAATATATATATAGCATTTACAAGCCAAATCCAATATCTCATCAAAATGTCAGCCTTTATGATTGCCTAAATTTAAAATATCAATTTGTTTATGTTAAAAAATTTATTTTTTTCTGTATAAAGATATAAAAGACAAAGCAATAGGTCTTTTTGTATTTAAAATTCTCTTATATATGTAATTTTACAAATTTTAGTTTTGAGTTTCTCTCAAATTTCAGTAAATCTCTAACAGATGGCACATCCTATGATTTCATTAACTATTATTTCTTCTTTTATTGAAATGAATATTAAAATACCACTTCCCAAAGCAGCCTTCTCAGACTATTGATGTAAGAGATGACAACTTCCTAAGATGAAATCTAGAAGAAATAGGAAACTTCAGTGGGCTCACATAAGTGATGCAAAGAACATTTTGCTCTGAATTCTTGAAAAAGATGAGGAAAAAAATTAAATTTAAAGCACATAATTTATAGTAATAATGAAGTCAGCTTATTAAAGATATTTATGATCCAACACAGCACTTTTCATGTTGCCAACTTTATATGATAACCTTTGGAAATAACAATAGCTAACCTTACTGCAGAACTGCACCTGAGAAACCAACATCCTGGGGAAAAAAAAAAAAAATCTGCCCAAAATCGCACAGCCATCTTTCCAAATTTGGGAGCATGTTTCTCTGATTTCAAAACTATCATTCTTTCTGTCACACTGCACTGCCAGACTAAGGTAAACTAATTTTAAAAATATTCCTAGTGTTCACTTTTTTTAAGAATCTTCCTATAACATATATGAGAGTGAAATGTTAGTTGCTCAGTTGTGTCCGACTCTTTGTAACCCCATGGGATGTAGCCTGCCAGGCCCCTGAGTCCATGGGATTCTCTAAGCAAGAATACTGGAGTGAGTTGCCATTCTCTTCTCCAGGGAATCTCCCCAACCCAGGGATCCAANTTCCTATAACATATATGAGAGTGAAATGTTAGTTGCTCAGTTGTGTCCGACTCTTTGTAACCCCATGGGATGTAGCCTGCCAGGCCCCTGAGTCCATGGGATTCTCTAAGCAAGAATACTGGAGTGAGTTGCCATTCTCTTCTCCGGGGAATCTCCCCAACCCAGGGATCCAACCCGGGTCTCCTGCATTGCAGACAGATTCTTTACCATCTGAACCACCAGGGAAGCCCTTATGGCTTTGTCTAAACTGAAGAGTTTGGAGATCAGGGGAAATAATAACTTGAGATTGCAGAGTTCTTTGTGTAGCCTCAGCTGCAGAAAGAGGTGGCTGGGGGCCAGGAGGAGCACATGGTCTTTTCTTTCAGACTACTTTTGGCCTAGGGCAGCTGGGGAGCATGTTGGTTCCAGCCAGGGGAAGGCTTATGTGGAATTTCAAGCAGGAACAATCTGTGTACATCAGTTACTGAAAAGATAATGTCTTTTTCTTAAACATATTTGAAGAGGGAGACTCCCAGGCCCATTGGAGAGATGCCAAAAGACCATACCTGTGGGGGTTCCTGGTGTGTGCAGTGGGATACAGTGATACCTGAGCCAGAAGGGACACATTCTTAGAACATGTTCATCAAGCACTGATGACTCCCAGAGTGTACTGGCTGTCTGGAGAAAACGTACTTCTGCAGTTAATTGAGCAACAAATGTCCATTTCATTACAGGAGACTGGAATGCAAAAGTAGGAAGTCAGGAAAAACCTGGAGTAACAGGCAAATTTGGCCTTGAAATGTGGAATGAAGCAGGGCAAAGACTAATAGAGTTTTGCTAAGAAAATGCAGTGGTCATAGCAAACACCCTCTTCCAACAACACAAGAGAAGACTCTACACATNTCATGGGGTCGCAAAGAGTCGGACACAACTGAGTGACTGAACTGAACTGAACTGTACTGTACTAATGTGTTCTCATACTTATTTTTCACCAAACACCAATCTTATTTGAGAGTTGGGACTTGAGAAAATACCCCACCGAACGTTTTTGTTTTCCTGTATTGCTTGTGACTCACATTAACCAAACAGAACACAGTGCAAAGCCTAGGCATTAGGATGCTTCTCGGCCAACAGATGACAGACACTTTTAAGAAAAGAAAAATAATCAATCTAATTATGCAAAACTAAATGATGTATTCTTTGAGGTTTTCTCTTTAATTTTCCTGTGCACTAAATCAGCATACAGCAGAATTAGGAGTTAAATCATGTTTGGTCTTGTGTTCATGAGAAGGAGCTTGGATTTTTTTTCCTACTGGCTTTAGGAAACCACTGTTAGGTTTCAATAGAGGATTAATGTTAAAAGCTTTTATTTATTTTTTTTAATAAAATCACTCTAATGATCAGACAGGTTGAAAAATCTCCTAAAATAAGTTGATACTCCTCCCTCAGTGCAAAACTATTCTGCATTCTAGAGGTTCGGTAAGCAGTAGCCCTCATCGAATCACAGAAGATACTCCCTACTCTTCGATTTTTTGTGTGTAGAAAAGGATAAAATTCTAATAACAACCTCCTGAAATTCAAGCTTATAGGAATAGCCCAAAATAAGCTTAACCATAGTACAATGAAAAGGAAAAAAAATTAAGTTGTGAGATTGACATGTATATACTGCTATATTTAAAATAAATTGCCTTTCCATGAAAAAATAAATACATACATATATATTTTTTAAATGTTTTGAACTGAAATTATTCTGAAGAGAGGGAAAGGCTAGAGTTGGATCAGTCACAAAATCAGGTACTAGCTTGTGGCTGAATCAGTAAGTCCCCAGATCCCTGAAGAGGTTCTTATGAGGAGTGGAGAGTAACTGAGGGTAGATCCCATTCTGACCTGAGCAGGTGCTCAACCAGCAGAACCTTCCCTCTGAGCTGAGAAGAGAAAAGGAGACCAGAGCCCAGGAAGAGAAGAACAGATATGCAATTATTTGAGGCAAACCGTAGAAAGCATGGACCACAAAAACTGAGGATACAGAGAGTAAGTTGTTTCCTGGTACTGGCAAACAGACATGGAGATAGCCTGGGAGCTAAGGTATAGGGTTGCATGAGATAAATTCAGTACCCCATGATTCACGATTAGAAGCCTTGTTATTTTCCATGAAGTGAAGTCGCTCAGTCGTATCCAACTCTTTGTGACCTCATGGACTGAAGCCTANACAGACATGGAGATAGCCTGGGAGCTAAGGTATAGGGTTGCATGAGATAAATTCAGTACCCCATGATTCACGATTAGAAGCCTTGTTATTTTCCATGAAGTGAAGTCGCTCAGTCGTATCCAACTCTTTGTGACCTCATGGACTGAAGCCTACCATGCTTCTCCGTCCATGGGATTTTCCAGGCAAGAGTACTGGAGTGGGTTGCCATTTCCTTCTCCAGAGGATCTTCCCAACCCAGGGACTAAACCTGGGTCTCCTGCATTGTAGGCAGACATTTTCCATGAAGTTGGCTAATCTAGTCTAAAGGCAAGCAATGGAATACAGTATATGATTTAAGTTGTATTACTAACATATGAAAGGAGTTTTAGATTGTACTCTGATATGTGCCAAAATGCGTGGTTGCAAAATTGATTGTTATTGTGCTAAATGAGAATAATCTTAATAAATATGCATATAACACCATGCTAACTTGTGGGTTTTATTGTTTTATAAACATATAAAGCTGTAACCACTGAAATCTGTAATGTGTAGGAGGGTGTCTACAGCATTTTTGTACTAAAAATACTTGAAACAACTGGGGGTTTTAAATTCTGGAACACTATTTAAAGGAGTAATTTCTGCTCATGTAAACATTTGTTGTAGCCTGTGACTTTCTTTGAAACTTTTTTCACTGTCTTGGGATATTTTTACTGGTAGAAAAAAATCTAATTTATCAAGATTCTGAATGTATTTAAACATTTTTCTTTTTCTTTACAATGTAAAGATGCACTTGGTGAAATATATAGCTTACTGATAGAGTGGTCATAATGAAACTAACAAGAATTTCTCTCAACTCTTAATGAAATTAAACATTGAGATGTTAAGATAAACAAAAATCAAAATGTTTGAACCCATGAGTACAGCCTAAGGAAAAATAAATGTATTTGGTAAAAATTGCAGTTACCTTAATCAATAATCAAAAGCAAACAATTCAAAGGAGTGAATGTGACCATAGTTTAAATTAGGAAAAGACTGAAGAAAATGGAAGGGAAATCTTGAATGGTTCAACTCTAGGCAAAATAACAGACATTTTCTATGGACCAGATAGACTTTTAATGGTGATTCTATTTTCATCTAAAGCCTCTGAGTTAAAAAAAAAAAAAAGTGCACAAACATATGGAAGAAAGTAGGACTGGCAGTGGAGAGAAAACTGATATATCATTTCAGAAACTGAAAACTGTACAATTCTCGGTATTTTTAGCAAAAAAGAAAATGTGTGTGCATACTCAGTTGCTGGTGTCTGACTCTTTGTGACCCCATAGACCCCATGTAGCCTGCCAGGCTCCTCTCCTGTATTCTTGCCATGGAATTTTTCAGGCAAGAATTCTGGAGTGGATCACCATATCCTCCTCCAGGGGATCTTCCCAACCCAGGGATCAAACCCATGTCTCTTGTGTCTCCTGAGTTGGCAGGTGGATTCTTGACCACTATGCCACCTGGAAAGCCCCCCAAAAGAAGATATTTGTTTTTAATCATGAGTTTAAAATGTAGCTATCGTTTCACTAATAAATTTGCATAAAACACAGTAAACAACCAACTAAATCTAAAGTGTAACATTCAGGACTTCCCTAGCAGTCCAGTGGTTAAGACTCTGTGCTTCCAATGCAGTGTGTTCGGGTTCGATCCCTGGTCAAGGAACTAAGATCCCACATGCCAGGTGGTATGTGTGTGTATGGAAAAATTGTAAATTGATAATGTAAGGATCCAGTATCAATTTCCAGTGCAGCAGCAGAAAAACATGTTGACAACATTCAAGAATCTCGCGGCTCTCACATTCTCGGGTGATGTGCGAAGAAACACACCTCTTTCACAGNTGGTGCAGTCTTGCACATCAGCAGACGGGCAGGATCCAGTATCAATTTCCAGTGCAGCAGCAGAAAAACATGTTGACAACATTCAAGAATCTCGCGGCTCTCACATTCTCGGGTGATGTGCGAAGAAACACACCTCTTTCACAGGGTATCTATGGCTTATTAGCCTTATTGGCCCCTTTGATATATGAGTTCTTAAAGAACTTTACATCTATTTTTGGAAAATTAAAAATTCACTGAGTCCTTTTATTTCTGTGATATCTCAGTATACTCAAGTTCCTCTCTATTTTTTTGTAACCATGTTATTTACTTATACAGAGTTTGAAAGTATTCATTGCTTAATAACTCATCGTTTCAGGGAAACACGTAAAATCACTTAGGTATGTAACTGAGTGACTGATTTATAAGACAATTATCATATAATAGGGAAGAAATGGTTCAGTTATGGTAAAAAGTATAGAATTACATATTTCATTACTCTTTCTTGCTCTTAACTTTATTGAGTTAATAAAATTCTTTCCTTCACTTTTCTCATGTTTCCCTACTTCCTTCTCACTTTTCTTACTTTTTTCTTTTTATTCGATACCATATAGTATGATATAGTGAAAATGTGAGATTACTTTTAAAATGGAAAAAAGGAAAACTAAGAGGAAATTATATTAATGAATTTAATTTTAGTAATATCTTCTGTATATAACTAGTTATACTAATTATAGCTTTCTGTTATAGCATATTGGCTATAAAGACTGTAAAAGGTTACAGAAAACGTAAGGAAATGGGCAAAATTTTGAAATATGTGTTAGGTTAGTTCTAGAGATGTATAAACCCACTAATTAATGAGACTTATATGACTTCCTTGGTGGCTCAGACAGTAAAAGTATCTGCCACAATGCGGGAGACCTAGATTACATCCCTAGGTCAGGAAGATCCCCTGGAAAAGGAAATGTTAACCCACTCCAGTACTCTTGCCTGGAAAATCCCATGGATGGAGGAGCCTGATAGGCTACAGTCCATGGGGTCCCAAAGGAGTCGGACATGACTGAGTGACTTTACTTTCACTTTCACATGAAACTTATTGTAGAAAACATTTAAAGTAAGCAGTTACGCATACTAAATGATATGTGGACAGATAAATGTGTCAGAACTCCTTGATTTGTTACAATGACAAAAGGAGATTAATGAACTTAAATAAACGTGTCTTGAACTACATAGTCCATGTCAGGCACTGGTCTAAGCATTGGATGTAAAGCAATGAGAAGAATGAAGTCTCTGTTCTCGTTAATTGTACATTCTTTTGGGCCAGGATAAATATAACAATGAAGCTGATATCTCAATGAATCTTGCGAATCCAAACTTATGTATTGACCTTTAAATAAATACCTGGCACACAATTGATGCTGTATGGGATTTTGTTAATGAAATATATGTCATAATAATGGCTAAGTGAGCCATTTCAATTTTTCATTTTAGAACATTAGGTTTTCACCTGCTTAATTCTAGATTCCTACACTGTGAATTTAAAATAATCTTCCTATATGCCTCATGTGTGCAAGTGTGCTTAGTCACTTCAGTTGTTGCAGACTCTTTGCAACATTGTGGACTGTAGCCCACCAGACTCCTCTGTCCCTGGGATTCTCCAGGCAAAAATAGTGGGTTGTCATGCCCTCTTCCAGGGAACTTCCCCACCCAGGAATGGAACCCACCTCTCCTAACATCTCTGCATTGGTAGGTGGGTTCTTTATGACTTGTGCAAATTGGGAAGCCCATATGCCTCATAGATACTTCTACAAGGATTTGTGTCCACCTCAGTGATACAGTTTACGGTAAGTCAAATGTGGCTAACAACAGAACTGCACGGGATTACAGAATTTCAAAAATCACTGCTTTGTCTGTGGTTTCCTCTTGTTAAAAATGCCAAGTTTTGCTTGACTTCAGTTCAAAACCATGCACATTTTTCAAATTTTCACATGACTTTTTTCTCAAATACTTCCTTCCTAATATACCGATACTTTTTTAGTTGGTTTTTTTTTTTTTTTTTTTGCACAGCATAATCTTCAGAAATTATGTGACTGTCCAAATCTAGAACACATTCCCACTTTCTAAGGATCTGTTATTTAATTATTTTATAAAGATATTTTTCTTTTCAGCCATGCAAAAGTATAACCTAAGGGTTTAGCAGAAATTAATAGGCTTTTAAACTATTAAGTCAGATTCTAAAATTTGGAAAGCACAAATTACATCCTTGCCTGAAAATCTTTCCTAGAATTCTGTGTTTAAATGATCCTTTGTATAATTAAAAGTGAACATTGTCATATAGAAGAAGCATGGAATATTGGAGAAAAGTAAAAGAACATATAATTCAGCTCTGGCTAAGCCTTCCTTTCTTGGTTTGGGAAATTCTAAGAATGATTTTTGGAGACTTGCCTAGAATTTTAGGGATGCCAATAAATGTTCTGCAAAATAGTAGGTGCTCCATTTCATTCCTATAGAAAACTTTTTAAATCTATACCAAAGCAGAGCAATCTCAAGGTCACTGCTAGACTTGGGCCTCTTACAGAGTTATATTTTTCCACAGGGCTTAGGAAAGAGAACAGATTTTAAATAGAGTGTGCAAAAGAAACCTGCATTCTTACATTCCCAAGAATCTTTGCACTTAAACTGCTTATCTGCAGAGCACAATGTTTCATTTCAATGGAATATTTGACACATGGGCTCAATAGGTCTCCCACTCATATTTTACTTTAATTATGATGCTTACAATGTACAATCATTTCCTTTATTTATAAATAGCCTTTTTAAAGGAAATCAAAGTCCGACAAAGTTTAGATTGCAATGCGTTTTTAGTATTAATGGTGACATCAAACATTTACTCTTTATGCTCTGTTAACCCTTCAGTCACAAATTCTAGCCATAATGGCCATACATAACCTTCTTTTCCTGATGTGCTAACCTAAACTAAGGTTGACAAATCTAAAGAGAGCCTCCTTTTGGTTTAAGCTCTTGGGCCTACATTGTGTTTCTGTCATAGGAGTGATGGTAAGAGGGACTAATTAAAAGTCCAATGAATGTGCCAGGGTTAAAATCACAGACTCTGCTCATTAACAGTCGTTTACCTAAGGATATTTCCAGAGAATTCTTTCTATGTCTGAAAAGAACAAAAACTGAAGGGGGGAGGGAGGAATACACTGAAAGAATCACTTATAAATATTTTATATTAGAAATGTGATTTTTCAAGAAAATCCACAGATACCCTCAATGAAGGAGTCCAAGTGTAAGTAAATTTTCAAATCCTGCTTTTTTTTTATTATGTGCGCATGTGTGTCTGTGTATACATCTGCGTGTGTGTGTGTGTGTGTGTGTTTTAAAGGGGGAATATCCTCTCTAAAGAGTAAAAAAAGAAATAGGAAAAAAATCAGAGCCATTTTGTTAATTGTCTTTTTCCTGCTGTTTCCATGGTAATACTGGCTGCCAGACTTCTCTGCAGAGTGACAGTCCAACAATTCACACACTACACCCTTTCAAGCACAATGAATGGCCGTGAAAGAGGCCGAACAGGCACCATTCAGGAAACATGTGATATCTACTCAATGCACTACCTTTCATCCACATTTTCCAAATTGCAGTTAATTTAATTCTAAACAAATGGCTAAGGGGGACAAATGAGGATTAGAAGGAAAAGAACATCTTGAGCGCTAATGGGGATGGTTTGTGTGAAGAACAATATAGCACTTTCTTCTGTTGCCAAGAAGGCTGGATGTAAAGATGCACTTTCCCTCTTCATCTGAGGCCTTCGTAGAGACGCTATATCAACAATAAGAACCACGGCAAAAAAATTTCTTGGCAATATAGAGTTTATGTAGGTTTTGGCTTTCCATTTGGAAACACATTTGATACAGTACAAAGTAATTTCATTTATTAGGAAATAAAATATCACATCAGACTTTTTACTGACAATTAAGAGCTACTAGTTTTTGTAAGTTTATAATTTCCTATATTTTTAACATCCTTTAAGGTTCAGGAGAGGAAAAGCAATGAATTCTAAAGTTTTTGTAACAAAATACAAGGAATTATTCAGTCTACAGTTGCCTGTGATTTCTCTGTTTAAATGTCAGTAAAGTAGGCCACCATCATTTAAAAAACAAAACAAACCAAGAAAAGGTAAAATGATATCCCTGCAAGTGATTTCATGTTATTTGAATGGAAGTATCATGATAATCAAGAATTCTCTCTCATGTTCATTTAGTCTTCTGATAAATGCCTCAGAAAACTCAGGATAATTCATTTTAGATACAGCATATATAAATCAATATTTCTAATAAATAACTCAAGGTAGTATTTTTAAATCCATTGGTGGGCTTTATGTATTACGGTATCATGAACAGTTTGGTTAGGGGTACACTAATCAGATACCAATCTCAAAATTCCATATTCAACATCATAAATCCATCTCTAAGCACATTTATATTTCCCTTGTTACATTTAACTTTCTAAGAGATCATTTTTATTTATATTTACTGATACAGGAAAAATAATCCAAATGAATTGGCTAATAATTCTTTGTCTCCATTATGACATGGTTCTGCTTGAAATATGAGCACATCCTTAAACTTATCTTCACCACGGTGATGATTACATAATACGCTCTTAATCCAAGTCAGTTATTTGAGAGGTACCATATTAATCTTCAGAGAATTTCTCTGATTTTTGACTCTACAGTAGTTCCAGAAGAACACTTTTATTCATTCTGATTTGTCTGCTATCAAATAATCTGTAAAGAAATGAGATGTGTAATAACTTCAGTTTCTGGGTGGATTAGTCCTAGGGTTTAAGTATGAATTGCCCTAAATCTTTTCAGAAATTTAAAAGACACTAGGATCATAGTATTTCAGATGTTTGACAAAAGTCTTAAAATTCTTCCTTCTTTACCCGTTTCTTCTACTTTTTTTTTTTCTCTAGTGTTTAGGGCCCTTAGGGTTGACAACCTATAGCTGTTGAAATGCACCAGACAAAAGGTCATTTTCCTCACATAGAGGGACTGGGATCAGATGTTACCTTGTGAAAAAGTTGTATTTGATGCAGAGATTCAGGTGGGGAGCCAGGACTCCTATTATTTCTGGAGTTTTGATATACTCGATGGAATCTTGATGGTTTTCTTGTAAAGAGAGAGAGAAATGGATACTTTTAGTGAAGAGTGAATTTCAGTGTCTAGAAGGCTGATGCTATCATTTCAAGGCTGGGACTCAAAAGTAGCTGGTGCTGAGCAGGGGCCAAAGGCCCCCACTGTGGAGTGGGGGGACAGACCAGCCCCTTCTCATCCTCTCACCATCCCCTCAGCATTACTTACTTGTTCTCAAGCTTGCATTCCTCTGAGACTCAGACATACCTTGGGGATTTCAATTGCTGGGAAAAGTGGAGAAAACCTGTCTTTTATCACTGCCAAGCCCACTCCTATGTGTTACTGTACGTATTGGGCGAGAGTCATCGCCATATTATTTTTATTTATTTTTGGCTGCGCCAGGTCTTCGTTGCTTCGTGCAGGCTTTTCCTAGTTGCAGTGAGAGCAGCAGCTCCTATTCATTGCAGTGTGCAGGCTTCTCATAGCGGTGGCTTCTCCAGTTGTGGAGCACAGGTTCTGGATCACACAGGCTCAGTGCTTGTGGCACACTGGCTTAGCTGCTCCACAGCCTGTGGAATCTTCCAGGACCAATGACCCAACCTGTGTCCCCTGTACTGGCAGGCAGATTTTTATCCACTGCGCCACCAGGCAAGTCCTGCCCTATTATTTTTAAAATCCATACATTTCAAAGAATCCTACTTTTTTGGTAATATTCCATATAGGGGAAAAAAGCCTGTGTTAAGTACTTAGAAGTAGCCTACAGAAGTGGATGCAAAATAAAAGACAGTTATTACAAAGACAGTGTGTCCACGCCTGAGCAAAGCACACCGTCCGCAGTGAGCATGAGAAGACAGCCTAATGAATCAGTTGTGCTTATCTAGCTACACCCTGTCTATCTATAGGCCTTAGTATTATTTCTCAGGGCCCTTTCTCTTTAGGAAAGAAACATTGCCCAGACTGGCTTTCAAATTTAAATAAATAATGACATCATTTTGCACAAAATGAGGAAGAAAACAATAAGGCAGTGGCAGGTTGTCACGTGCCTCACTCTTGTTTGCAGCGATTCATTTTCTCCCAATGGAACAAGTCATCAAATTCTACTACAGACGGTACCAGTGTCTGAGGATCCTAGAGACCTACACGTGGATAGAGAGACTGAGGAAACCCTTGAATGGTGTGTCACACAGAGTGAACATTTGTCTAAATGCATTTCTTCTGAGGAGATGGTCACAATTTTACCCAAATCTCAAAAGACAGCATTACCCAAGGGTGGGAGTGTCCCTAGCTGGCAGGGTATTAAACAGCATTGGTGCTAAAACCACTGTGTGTTATTTCCTTAGCTTCATCTCCCGAAGGTCCCCAAAACACTCTCACCACAAAAGTGAACAAACCTCCACACAGTCCAGTAAGTTCCTTCAAAACAAAAACACATGGTGTTTGTCATGTATTTGTTTGGAAGGAGTGTCCATGACCTCTTTCTCACACTTGGTCCAAAGAAAGAACAGTCACTACACTCAGAAGCTTCCACAAGTGCTGCTAATTCACAAGTGACTTCAATGTTTTTATTAACCCTGTTGAGCCACACAGAAGTGACAGTGAGAATGAAGACACTGTGTCTTGTTTTACTTTGGGGCACAGATACGTGTCTTTAATCTTGTAATGTCACTATTCTCAGAAATGGACGTTCTGGCATATTTAAGCCTTATTTTGAGACTGTTCATTAACAGCTGAAAATCTTCATCTTTAAAAAAGGTGGAGAAAAACAGGAATGAATCACACAGCGTTGTCATTCTGGGCATATTAACTCCCTGTAACAGGGAAATATGGGTCCCTTGGACCATCTCAAAAGCTCCAGTAAACGCTGACCAAACAGCAGATGTCTGTGAACTTAACTTGTCATCTTAAAGACAGTTTTTAATTATTTCCCTTCATTCCGGCAACAAATGGCTCTTTTCGCAGGAAAGGTCAGTGTTACTCAAATTCTTTCTACCAACAAAGTGCTGATACTCTTATTTTGTTTTAGAGGAAGATATCAATTACCATTAGTCTTGGTAGTCATATGTCTGTGCTAAAACAATAAGGATAGTGAGAATTTTTGATTTTTCTCTTATCTGGACATCCAGTTACTCAGATGATACTTTCAACAAAGATGTGAAATGAAGAACTACAAACTCCAAATCTTCCCCTTTGGTGGCAAGTGGCTTTGACTATCTTTCTATAAAGTGAAAAAAAAAAAAAAATTGAAGGCAAAGTGGTTGTCTGAGGAGACTTTGCAAGTAGCTGAGAAAAGAAGAAAAGTAAAAGGCAAGGGGGAAAAGGGAAGATATACCCAACTGAATTCAAAGTTCCAACGAATAGCAAGGTCAGATAAGAAGGCCTTCTTAGATGAATAATGCAAAGAAGTAGAAGAAAACAATAGAATGGGAAAGAGTAGAAATCTATTTAAGGAAATTGGAGATATCAAGGGAATATTTCATGCAAGGATGGGCACAATGAAGGACAGAAATGGTAAGGACATAAAAAAAAGCAAAAGAGATTAAGAAGGGGTGGGAAGAATACGTAGAAGAACTATGCAAAAAAGATCTTCATGACCCAGATAATCACAATGCTGTGATCACACCTAGAGCCAGACATCCTGGAGTGTGAAGTCAAGTGGGGCTTAGGAAACATCACTATGAACAAAGCTAGCAGAGGTGATGGAATTTCAGTTGATCTATTTCAAATTCTAAAAGATGATGCTGTTAAAGTGCTGTACTCAGTATGTCAGCATATTTGGAAAACTTGTCCATGGCAACAGTTTTTATTCCAATCCCAAAGAAGGGCAGTGCCAAAGAATGTTCAAACAACCTACAATTGTGCTTATTTCACATGCTAGTAAGATTATGCTCAAAATCCTTTAAGCTAGGCATCAACAGTATAGGAACCGAGAACTTGCAGGTGTACAGGCTGGGTTTTGAAGAGGGAAAAGAACCAGAGATCAAATTGCCAACATTCGCTGTATCATGGAGAAAGCAAAGAAATTCCAGAAAAACATCTGCTTCTGCTTCATTGTCTATGCAAAAGCCTTTGACTGTGTGGGTCACAACAAACTGTGAAAAGTTCTTAAAGAGATGGGAGTACCAGATTACCTTACCTGTCCCCCAAGAAACCTGTATGTAGGTTAAGAAGCAACAGTTAGAACCAGACACAGAACAACAGACTAGTTCAAAACTGATAAAGGAATACGACAAGGCTATATATTATCACTCTGCTTATTTAACTTCTATCCAAAGTACATCATGCAAAATGTCAGGCTGGATGAATCACAAGCTGGAATCAAGATTGCTGGGAGAAATATCAGCCTCAAATATGCAGATGATACCACTGAAATGGTCGAAACTCAAGAGGAACTAAAGAAACTCTTGATGAAAGGCAAAGAGGACAGTGAAAAAGCTAACTTGAAACTCAATACTTCAAAAACTAAGATCATGGCATCAAGTCCCATCTTTCCATGGCAAATAGAAAGGGGGGAAAAAAGGAAATAGGGAGAGATTTTATTTTCTTGGGCTCCAGAATCACTGCAGATGGTGACTCTAGTCATGAAATTAAAATACTTTTGCTCCTTGGAGGAAAACAATGACAAACCTAGACAGAGTGTTAAAAAACAGAGATACCACTTTGCCAACAAAGATCTGTATAGTCAAAGTTATGGCTTTCTAGTGGGCTTCCCAGGTGGCTCAGTGGTAAAGAATCCTCCTGCCAATGCAGAAGACACAGAAGACACAGGTTCAATCCCTGGGTTGGGAAGATTCCCTGAAGGAGGAAATGGCAACTCATACCACTACTCTTGCCTGAAAAATCCCATGGACAGAGGAGCTTGGTGGGCTATAGTCCATGAGGTTGCAAAGAGTCGGACATGACTCAGTAACTGAACAACAACATACAAAATAGTCTTTAAAATGACTGCTCCAATATTAATTTTGAATATTTTTTCTCATTTACCAACATTCTATTAGACAACTCTTAGTTATCTATAGATTTTCATTTTCTATGGAATTTGTTTTTCTCAGCTATTTAGCCATTTTGCCATTTTTAAAAGATAGAGTGAAACAAAAATCTGTTGGAGTTTCTCCATTGCAATAATGCTAATGAAGAGCAAATTTGAAAAGTAGTCTAAGGAGAAAATTTTGCATTATTAATTCACTTCATTAATGGTCTTATTCCATTTAAGACACACATAACATGAGTTTTCCCTTCCCTAAGCAAGGTTCTAAGCACCATGCTTACATGAACTCAGTTAATCTTCCTAATAATCCCTTGAGATGGATGCAATTAGTAACCATATTTTACAGATAAGTAAGAACTTATTTATAAGGCATGAGAAACCTATATGTAGGTCGAAAAAAAAAGCAACAGTTAGAACTGGACGTGGAAAAACAGACTGGTTCCAAATACTAAAAGGAGTACACCAAGGCTGTGTATTGTCACCCTGCTTATTTAACTTCTATGCAGAGGACATCATGAGAAACACTGGGCTGGAAGAAGCACAAGCTGAAATCACGATTGCTGGGAGAAATATCAATAACCTCAGATATGCAGATGACACCACCCTTATGGCAGAAAGTGAAGAGGAGCTAAAAAGCCTCTTGATGAAAGTGAAAGAGGAGAGTGAAAAAGTTGGCTTAAAGCTCAACATTCAGAAAACGAAGATCATGGCATCCGNCAACACCACAGTTCAAAAGCATCAATTCTTCGGCTGTCAGCTTCCTTTATAATACAACTCTCACATCCATACATGCCTACTGGAAAAACCATAGCCTTGACTAGACAGACCTTTGTTGGCAAACTAATGTCTCTGCTTTTTAATAGGCTGTCTATGTTGGTCATAACTTTCCTTCCAAGGAGTAAGCATCTTTTAATTTCATGGCTGCAGTCACCATCTGCAGTGATTTTGGAGCCCAAGAAAATAAAGTCTGTCACTGTTTCCCCATCCATTCGCCATGAAGTGATGGGACCGGATGCCATGATCTTAGTTTTCTGAATATTGAGTTTTAAGCCAACTTTTTCACTCTCCTCTTTCACTTTCATCAAGAGGCTCTTTAGTTCTTCTTCACTTTCTGCCATATGGATGGTGTCATCTGCATATCTGAGGTTATTGATATTTCTCCCAGCAATCTTCATTTACCTTACATATCCTCAAAGTAGCCCTCAGCAGCTAACTGAAAGCACTTCATGGTCCAGCCTGTTCTCACTTATCAGTGGCTCTGCACATTTTTCAAAGCTCTTTAACATGTCAAGTTCCCTTTTTTATTTATTTTTCTCACATATTATTTTCTCTCTTTGAAATTGTCATGTTTTTGCCCCTCCTTGTTTTATCTTGCATACCTCCTCCATTTTTAATATCAACTTAGTCATGATCTCCTCCAAGATTTTTCCAGTCACCAAAGGCAAGATTTCTACGTGCTGCCATAGTCTCTGTGGAGTTTATATTATCAGCTCAATGATCGTGTTGCCCTAGAGTTTTCCAATTATTCGGTTGTATCCTAGTCATCGTTGTACCTCACAATCTGCATGACATAAGGGCCCTGGTTAAATGTCTATCTGACTAAATAAATGAGTGATAAAAAGATAAAAGTGCAACAAATTACACATGAAGTATTAGTTGCTCAGTTGTGTCCGACTCTTTGCAACCCCATAGACTGTAGCCCACCAGCCTCCTCTGTCCATGGAATATTCCAGGCAAGAATACTGGAGTGGGTTGTCATGCCCTTCTCTAGGGGATCTTTCTGACCCAGGGGTCAAACCCAGGTCTACTGCATTATAAGAAGATTCTTTACCATTTGAGCCACTAGGGAAGCCCAAATTACCCATAGTGTAACCCAATTTATATTTAAGAAAAACTTAAACACATACATATGTGTTTAATACATATATGCATACCCATAAACAGACATACTNGATCTTTCTGACCCAGGGATCAAACCCAGGTCTACTGCATTATAAGAAGATTCTTTACCATTTGAGTCACTAGGGAAGCCCAAATTACCCACAGTGTAACCCAATTTATATTTAAGAAAAACTTAAACACATACATACGTGTTTAATACATATATGCATACCCATAAACAGACATACTAGCAAAATCATTGGAAGATACTGTAGCATTATTTATTATAGTTATAATAAATATATATTCATAAATCATGTGTATAATTCAAATAGTCACATAAAAGAGATTATCAGGACTTTCCAGGTGGTGCTAGTGGTAAAGAACCCACCTGTCAGTCATAAGAGAGTCATAAGAGACACAGGTTCGATCCCTGCGTTGGGAAGAGTCCCTGCAGGAGGAGATGGAGACCCACTCCAGTATTCTTGCCTGGAGAATCCCATGGAGAGAGGAGCCTGGCGGGCTATGGTCCATAAGGTCACAGAGAGTTGGACATGACTGAAGAGACTTAGCACATAAGTGCGATTCCCAGGCTTGTCACATCTGTATAGAACATTGTAGCACCTGGAATTTCTGGTGCTTTTGCATATTGCCCTCTGGAGTGGCATTGTGCTACTTGCATTTGAATCTTAATTTGACTGCATAAATTATAATCAACTATTACATACTTCCCTGGTAACTCAAACAGTAAAGAGTCTGCCTGCAACGTGGGAGACTTGGGTTCCATCCCTGGGTCAGGAAGATCCCCTCGAGAAGGGAATGGCAATTCACTCCAATATTCTTGCTTGGAGAATTCCATGGACAGACCATGGGGTCTCAGAGTCAGACACGACTGTGCGACTTTAACTCATTCACTCACTCAGTCATTACCTATTTAATCCCTGTCATGTTGTTATTTCTTGACTTGGTGCCATGGTAGAAAGGAATGATTTTATGAATATTTTTGAGGTACCTACAAACTTTTGGAAAGAAAAGGTATTAATATATAGATAACATTTTGAGTTTTTCTATATATACTTGATATATCTACCCAGACATATATATACTTGTTTGTAAAATATTGAGAGGCTGGACTTCATGTATTTTGATGCCACTCCATTCTATTCTTCTCTCTGAACCAATCTCTTCTGCTCCACTGTATCTAATTCTACACTTAGAAAACTGAAATAGCTTCAAGGGGCAAATTATTGTTTATCTGAATGTATCCTTCAGAATTACCACTAAGCGGTCACATTTTTCAGACCTAAACACCTCTAATAATGATAACTCAGTGCTTCTGAGATTCTACTGCTTTATGCCATCTTCTCTGGTTTCTGATCACAATATCAAGACTGAGTTCAATCCCTCTTGTCCTGTTGACCAGACAATATCTAAAGATAAATACTTTGTTGCTTCTGAATCTCCTCTTTTTATTGTTATTTTAAACTCCCTAATCAAATCTAGACAAGAATTAATAGAGTTGGCTTTTTAGAAATACAAGTATATATAGCTCCATAATAATTTTCTTCTTCTTAGATTCTGGCCTCTTTACTCATCAAAATCTTTTATACATATAAATATTCACCCAATACTGGCAATATATTAAAAATAGATTCTGTTATTATCCCCACGGTACAGATGAAGAAATTGAGGAACCAAGAGGTGAGATGACAAGTGTGCAATGATGGAATTGAAATTTGATACCATAACATTTGGCTCAAGTTCAGTTCAGTTCAGTCACTTGCTTATGTCCGACTCTTTGTGACCCCATGAATCGCAGCACACCAGGCCTCCCTGTCCATCACCATCTCCTGGAGTTCACTCAGACTCATGTTCATTGACTCTGCGATGCCATCCAGCCATCTCATCCTCTGTCGGCCCCTTCTCCTCCTGCCCCTAATCCCTCCCAGCATCAGAGTCTTTTCCAGTGAGTCAACTCTTCGCATGAGGTGGCCAAAGTACTGGAGTTTCAGCTTCAACATCATTCCTTCCAATGAACACCCAGGGCTGATCTCCTTTAGGATGGACTGGTTGGATCTCCTTGCAGTCCAAGGGACTCTCAAGAGTCTTCTCCAATACCACAGTTCAAAAGCATCAATTCTTCGACGCTCAGCTTTCTTCACAGTCCAACTCTCACATCCATACATGACCACAGGAAAAACCATAGCCTTGACTAGACGGACCTTAGTTGGCAAAGTAATGTCTCTGCTTTTGAATGTACTATCTATATTTGGCTCAAGGGTCTGTCCAAATGATACAGTGCTATTCTTCTCTGTGATGCTGGTAATAGTTGTACACTGAAACTACAATCACAGTGACAAGTATATAGATTATTACTTTTCTCTGTGATGGTCAGAGTTTATCAGGGGATTTTTGCCTCAATAGCCACAGAGCTAGGGCAAACATTATCAAAAGATTCTTCAAGTAAGCTCTACTACACAACATACTACTGTCACCTAACTCTTTTTACAACTCTAGTACAATTAGACTATGTTTTGCAATTATGTTTGCATTTTTCAACAAATTATTGAACCTATCAATAATAGCCTTTATATTTAAATATAAAAATGCATATGCATGTTTTAAAATATAACTATATGTTGAATTATAAAAATCTATACTTAAATATAAAGTCATATTTAAATAAATACACTAAGAAAAGTTTGAATGCCCAAATGTCTGTAATGAAATTGCTGCAAATGCATTTGGAGAATATTACTTTTTAAGTCTATTAACTTAATAGATTAGGCAGGGGAAGCCAAATAATATACTTCCTACTTAGGTTCCAATGCCATCTGTTTTGAAATTAGAAAGAAATGAGAGGCAACTAGAAAATTTTGCCAAACTATTTAACAGTGAAAATTGTTGTTTTTGTTTTTTGTTTTTTTTCCTTTACTGTGATTCTTCTCCTTAAAAGCCAGTGGAGGAAGTTCAGAAATGGAACTGGAGATAATTGTGTCCTTGACAGAGGCAGAGTGACATCGTGTGGAGTGAAAAAGAACAGAGCCACCCCACAAGGCAGACCAGCTCTTACCAGAAGAGCATAGCCTGAAATAGGAAACTGATGGCTGACTTTTCAAGTTCGGTCACCTTATTTCCCTATATACACCTTGGAATTTTTCATGGAGAGTGTGGACGTATTCAAGTAGGCTCATAGCAAAGAGAGGATATACAGTTAGACTGGAATATGTAACATTTTGAAAGAAATGTTTTATACTCTAAGAACAGAATAAAACCGACCGTAAGATTTTCTGATCCATATGCATCTGAGCAAAATGTATAAAGACCCTTCCCATTCCTCCTCCTCGTCCCCAACATACATACCATATTCTATCTGTACTTGTATCTGGAAACTTCAGTAATCTAAGGGCATTTAAAATAAAGCTCACAGCTTAAATCATTACAACTTTTTTCTCAATTATATACTCTTCAGAAAAATTTACAACAGTGGATTTTATACCAAGCCCACTTATATAAGTCAGTTGTTTCAACAAGGAGAAGCCAGGAAATCACCGGCAAACAAACACACATTTGAGACTGGATTTGGGGAAGAAATTTAACTTAAACAATTTTTTGAAGAAAAATGTGTGTCACAGTAGGAATTGTGCATGTGTTGTTTTTTTTAATTCAACAAATATTGATGGGGCATGTATTATGTTTTAGGTGCTGTGAGAAGTGTTGGAGACACCTCTGAAAGATAGAAATCCTTGCCTTTGACTTTCTGGCAGTATGATGAAAAGTCAGAAAAATTAACTGAGAAATGTTTAAAATATGCATTAAGTACCTTTTTTAGCATTTGTGGAGAAGAGCAGAATATTTTTCTATAGATGTAATAATAAGGTAAATTACACCATTCTTTCACTATGAAATATCCAGAGAGAGTTTAAAACCCAAGTCATATTACATCTCTTTTTTTTTAATTAATTAATTTATTTTTTGGAGGCTAATTACTTTACAATATTGTATTGGTTTTCCACACATTGACATGAATCCACCATGGGTGTACATGTATACACCTCTTACCTTAAGATGTTCCCATCACATTACCAACAGTTGGAATTTTTACTGGCTCTTCTGCACTCTCCCCAGTTGGACACTGCCAGCCCCAGTCAGTCTCTACTGGCCCCTAGTCTTTACACAAACTCTGCTCTGCCTCAAAAGTTCCTCCTTCATTTCTGCCCTTCACACTCTTATACTTCAGAACTAAATGTGGCTAGTGATCCCATATCCTCACAAAGGATATTCCCTGACTCTCTAATCCGGTATTTCCCTTTAGACTCTATATATCATTTCACTCATTATGATTCTCTCCTTGATACTCCTTAGTCACTTCCATTTTTAACTTGTGTTTTTGTTTTTTATGCATCTCCCCTAACAGGAATGGAAGCTCCAAGTGAGAGCTTTTTAGTTGTTAGCCATACAGCCCTGACAGTGGATGAGATGGTTGGATGGAATCACCAACTCAGTGGACGGATGGCATGACTGACTCGATGGACATGAATCTGAGTAAACTCTGGGAGCTGGTGATGGACAGGAAGGCCTGGAGTGCTGCAGTTCATGGGGTCACAAAGAATCAGACTCGACTGAGCGACTGAACTGAACTTGAACTGATACAACACTATCATTTGGAATGAAGGTTGTCCACTCAAAGGTGTTCAACAAGTATTAATGGAATGAATAATATTTTTATCCTTGCTTATTTGTTTATTTACTTATTCTTTACACACAATTTCTTCCAAAGAAGGGACTTTGAGGCACTTTTTATTCTGTTGTTTTTCCCCTATCTCTTTCCTCCCTTCCTTCTTGTTCTTTTGCTTTCTTTCTTCCTTCCTTCCTTCTTTCTTTATTTCTTCTGTCCTTTCTTCCTATCTTCAATCTTTTCTTTCTTCCCCCATTCTTTCTTTTCTTATTTCCTTCTTTCTTTCTTATTTCTTTTCCTTACAGGAATATGAAGATTTTGATACTTAGCATTTTTTTAATGACAACTGAAAGCCAAATCAAATATCTTTGTAATAATCCAGTTCTGAAAAGGAGTATTTGGAAATGGTCTCTAAAATTACCATGATATGATACTGGATGCTTGAGGCAGGTGCATTGAGACGACCCAGAAGGATGGTACGGGGAGGGAGGAGGGAGGGGGGTTCAGGATGGAGAACATGTGTATACCTGTGGTGGATTCATGTTGATGTATGGCAAAACCAATACAATATTGTAAAGTAATTAACCTCCAATTAAAATAAATAAATTTATATTTAAAAAAATAAATAAAATTATCATGATAAACTGCTGGAACAAATGGCAAAGTTAACATATATATATATACATCATATAAGGCTTACATGATTGTATTTTTTTCTAGTAGGAGCAAAGAAACAGATGTTTTGTTTAGAACAATGCAAACATGTATTAAACATTTTTAGAAGGTTTTCAGACCTTTAATAAAGAAGGAAGTTTGGGTTTATTCTGTGATCAGTAAGTAGCACTTACAGGGTGACACCTTTTAGCAAAATATAAGAAAAAATAAATTTTACAAATGAGAAAAACAGGTGTGAAATTTAAATTGTCTCCTTATCCAGTGCCAACTCTTGTTAATTGGTAGTAGCTGCCTTGAGTACTGTGTATCTAAGGATTCTGAGGTCATGTTCGGGCTCTGTGGGTAGTTCTATGATTGAATAAAAATGCCTATGTAAGCAGCTCCCTGAATTAAATTATTTCAGTTGAAAAATACTTAGAATGATTTCCATTTTCTTATAGGATTTGGTTGTTACTAGGGCATTTCTCCAGGTGTTCTTTTTATAGAATACAGTAATTAAAAGCGGGCAGTTACTGAAAATGCATTGACATATACTACACTTAGGAAATCTTTTAATCTGTGAAATTGCCTAGTTTTTCCTGTTTAGAATGGTCCTAGGCCTACAGGGAAGGATTGAGTTACACAGAGTGGATGAATGCATCCAAACTTTTTTGAGTGGCCATATAGGAGACTATTCAACTCTCTAGCCTTATTCTGAGAAAAGAACAGAGATTATAACATTAATACTGAACATACCTTTGGTCCTGTGTTCTATACACATATAACAAAATACCTTTTTGGCCAGCACACCACTTGAACTTTATTCCAGCGCTTAATTTCTGTACTTGTGTTTGAGAGAGACAGATTGGCAAAGATTATCTCGTATGAATGTGGATAAGTGGATAGAGGTATTCTGAAATGAGTTGCCTTAAAATAGTTATAGAAAGAAAACGAAAGTCAAGTCACTCAGTGTGTCTGACTCTTTGTGACCTGATGACTGTAGCCCGCCAGGCTCCTCCATCCGTGGGATTTTTCAGGCAAGAATACTGGAGTGGGTTGCCGTTTCCTTCTCCAGGGGATCTTCCTGACCCAGGGATCAAACTCAGGTCTCCCACATTGCAGGCAGACTCTTTATCCTCTGAGCTGCTAGACAAAGTTAGACTAAATAGCTAAGTAGTCTAAATCTGAACATACTACTTTAAAGAGAAGTTTGCATTTATTACAGGGCATAGCAATCAAGGCAATGTCTATTAAGTTAAAATTCATAAATATTATATATTATACAAAGAGGTAGAAAAATCTACATCCCAAATCTACATTGAATTTCGCATTCAAAAGAATACATTTTAAAATAGCTTATGGATCCAGAAATTTTGAAAATGTATATATTGAACACTAAAAGTTATTGAATAGCTCTTAAATACTATAACTCAGTTCTGATACTTCTATCCAATTCTGACACTTCCTTTTTCCCTTTGTATTTAAAGAGGGAATAGGTGAGGGGGTGTAGCAGAGAGGTGAATACAGAAAATGATGGAGAATAATTTAGTAAATGTTACTTACATACAAGAGGGCACTATGGAACCTTTTACTTTAGCTACCTAATTCTTGGAATTAATTCTTAAAATTGGTAGATTCTCTAAAAATAACTTTCATAGTTTTGAAACAGTGTGAAATGAGACAGGTTCTGTCTCACCATCCCTAGAACTTTTCATTAATGATTTTGGTGGCCTTTAGCTTTCAGTGAAGGCATTATCAATAGCTTGAAATCTGAGAAAAGATAACCCTAGATTTAGGCTTGTCTATATATCACAGAGGAAATGATGAACTAAATGAACATTTTCAGTTTCTGTTTATTCAAAACAAGTCCATTTGAAAAAAAAAAGTGCATTACGTCAACTTGAGTTGGACAGGACTTGGTGACCAACCAACGACAAATTAATTGTTCAATCTTTAATTTCAATATTTTTAAATTTTTCCAAAAATAAAAGAATCCCTAGTAGTGGTTACTAAAGAAAGCCTGAGTTATAAGATAGCTTTAAAAAGATAGTAATGTTCAAGGATAATTGAGCTGAGATTTAGAACATTTAGATACACCTATACTACAACAATAAGAGCAGTGATTTAATATTTGAAGTCTAACGATTCAGAGATTGCAAGGAAATAGCTATCTGTAGACATTTCTAAATATTTGTAAATATAGACAACTTTAAAATCTTGCTCTTCAACCCATTCCTTAGACATAGGAAAAAGTCACCTAGTTTCTTAAAGGATATCCCAATAACAAATTTCTAAATTTGAGTGTTAGTATAGTGTCTTCATTAATTAATGTGAGTGAGTGAATGTCATTCAGTCATGTCCAACTCTTTGTGACCCATGGACTCCATGGAATTCTCTAGGCCAGAATACTGGAGTGGGTAGTCTTTCCCTTCTCCAGGGGACCTTCCCAACCCAGGGATCGAACCCAGATCTCCCGCATTGCAGGTGGGTTCTTTACCAGCTGAGCCACAAGGGAAGCCTGAGAATATTGGAGTGGATAGCCTATCCTTTCTCCAAGGGATCTTCCCGACCCAAGAATAGAACTGGTATTTCCTGCATTGCAGACAGATTCTTTACCACCTGAGCTATTAGGGAAGTGCTCATTAATGTGTGAGCTTTAAGAAATGTGGAAGTTATGCCTAAATGCCTATCCCCCCAAATTAGACTCTTTTAACTATCCATTTGCAAGTCTGAATAAACTGAGTCAAATATGTATAGCTTAATACCCATTAGTAACATAGCACTTTATTCTCCAATAGATTTAAAACTAGAGCTCTTAGTAAGAAGTATTTGACCTTCTCCTCACAATAACATTTTTGGCATTTGAACTAAATGTAATGGAGGCTAGTTATTTTTATGTGTATGTATGGATTAACATTATTTTATTAATTTTACTAATTTAAAAGCATTGACTGGCTCTTTGCAAAGTATTATCCATAATTTTTTTTGACAATTCAGGAAATACAATATTTTCAATTTTAAATTTATCAGCAAAGATCAATACAGAATACTTTTTAAGTGAATGTCCAGTATTTTATCTTCTTTTTTAATTTAATTTTTATTTTACATTGGGGTATATGGCACCCCACTCCAGTACTCTTACCTGGAAAATCCCATGGGTGGAGGAGCCTGGTAGGCTGCAGTCCATGGGGTCGCATAGAGTCGGACACGACTGAGCGACTTCACTTTCACTTTTCACTTTCATGCATTGGAGAAGGAAATGGCAACCCACCAAGTGTTCTTGCCTGGAGAATCCTAGGGATGGGGGGAGCCTGATGGGCTTCCATCTAAGGGGTCGCACAGAGTCGGACACAACTGAAGTGACTTAGCAGATACTTAATTTACAATGTTGTGTTAGTTCCAAGCATACAGCAAAGTGATTCAGTTATACATATACATATATGGATTATTTTTCAGATTATTTTCCCATTTGGTCATTACAGAATATTGAATAGAATTGCCTGTGCTGTACAATTGGTTCTTGTTTGTTATCTATTTTCGGTTGTTGGTTATATATATTTAATATGTAGTAGTGTGTATATGTGAATCCCAAAGTCCTTATTTATCCCTCCCCATCATCTTTCCCCTTTGGTAACCATAAGTTTGTTTTCTGTGTCTGTGAGTCTGTATCTGTTTTATAAATCACTTCATTTTTATCATTTTTTTAGGTTTCATACAAATTGATATCATATGATATTTGTCTTTGACTTACTTCACTTTATGATAATCGCTAGGGCTTCCNACTAGTTCTTTTTAAAACTGCTCTACTTTTTTTCCACAATCATTTTACTGAGGATGTTACATTTCATTTTAAAAGCCCTTGAGGGAAAAAAATCTAATCTATAGGGATTATTTTAAATTTAGTACCTTATATTAATGGAAACTAAGAAACTGATTTCATTGCAAGGATGTGAGGACAAAGTATAAGAAGACAGACTTTCTTTGTAATATATCTTGTTTAAATGATATTCAACTGCTGCCCCCTCCAACCTGGACTGTGTGTCAGTAGACTTCCAAATAGCTTTCCCACTGCCAGTGTGTTTCCAAACATGACCCATCCACTTTATACTCCTACCAGAGTTACTCATCTATTTCACAAAAACAATGATATTATACTTCTATGTAAAAATGTGCTTGCTCCCAATGATAATGGGACAAATTCCAATTTTCTTAGCAAAATAATCAAGACCTTATAGTGTCTGTTCCCAGCTGCCTCTCAGCTCATCACCCTTTCCTTCACACCAAATTTCTCAAAAGACCTGTTCTTTCTCCTTGTTCTTACCCTACACTCGTTCCTCAGAACAAGACAATCTGCCTTTCAATTTTATTATTGTACTGAATGTCACCAATGACACTTTTCCTTCCTAAGGTACTTTCTTCAGCTGGTGCCTTTATTGGCACAAACTTCTGCCTGGTACTTCCCTGTCTACTTAGATGCTCCCTTGCTGTCTCTCTTCAGTTGCAAGCAGCTATTTGAAAGAAAGCAGTTCCTCAAGGCTTAGGGCTCAGGCTTCTCCTCATATTCTTCTCTGGTCTCTGATCTCTTCCTAGGTGACCATGAACAATGACCACATGCATGGAGATGACTCATAAACTAACATCTACACGCTAGGCCATTGCACTGGGCCCTGGACCCTATGAGTCAAACTGCCTACTTAACACATGACTTGAACGTCACAAAAGACCTTCAGATTCCACATGTCCAAACTCAAACCATAAATTCATTCCAAAGCTTAGCCTATTTACTATATGTGGCTACTTGCTATCCTGTTTTGAGAAGTAAAATGTTTTAGAGCCAGGCTTGATACATTTCCCTCAATTCCCTCTACTCCCTTAACCAGTGAATTAAGGATTTCATTACCATTTGTAATCATCTATCCAGGGATTCTCAACCACAGGTCCCAAGTTCTGATACAAATTAAATGGGCCAAGACCATCATTTTTTTAATGAAAAGGTATATAGTGAACTAAAACTGAAAGAGATCAGCATCAGTTTTAAGTCATAAATATGTATTTTTATTATAGACTTACATGTGCATGCAGAAACTGGGTCGAAAAGTAAAAACCTATTTCTTATTCTAGACCATGTTCAAAATTTTGTTTCCTCTTCTGCTTTCCACACCTCTATCCACCACCACCATTCTAAACCAAGCAGCCAACAGATCTCTAATGAACCAATAAAATAACCTAAATGGATTTGCTCTGTAATCTTAGTACAGTGTCTGGTATATAAGCTCCATTCCATTAATGTTAATGAATAACTCAGTTTCACAGACTAGTGGTCTCTTACACAAGATGTACTTAACCAAATTCAACTTCTCTCCATTCTGTAAATGTTTCTGTCCTGAGTTGTTATGAGCCAAGGGTGGGGCAGGTGTGGGCTTTTATCCAACACTCAGGAAATAAATTGTCTAAGGCAACACAGGTACTGATAGGCAAAAGACTGTACTGAAAATAGGTGTTCTAGAGAAAGCAGCAGGGTAAGGTAATCAGAAAGACTACTCTGCCTCGTGGCTACCAGTCTCAGGTTTTATGGTGATAAGGTTAGTTTCTGAGTTGTCTCTGGCCAATCATCTTGCTCGTGACCATGTTTGGTGACTCAGGGTCCTTTCTGGCCCATGCATCTCTGAGTCAAGATGGTTTCCAGCATGAAGGTTTCCGGGAGGTTGGCAGGACATATTGTGGTCCCTCCTGAATTTCTCCAGTCAGTTTTGGTGGCAGCTTGTCAGTGGCATGTTCTTTATCAGGACTTCCTCTTGTGAGACAAAGCATGCCAGTATGCCTGGCCAGAGCAGGTGGTCTCAATCAATTGGTCCCTAAGAAACATACCATATCATATCATTTTCTCCATTTTATTTTATTTTTATTTACTTTTTTAAAGTGAAAGCAGATTTATTCAGAGAAATACACTCCACAGACAGAGTGTAGGCCCTCTCAGAAGAAGGGAGGCCCTAGTACTATGTTGTTAGTTTTTATGGGCTAAGTAATATCATAGGCTAAGGAGAGAAAGGATTATTTCAACTATTTTGAGGAAAGGAAAAGAATTTCCAGGAACTGTCATAGCAGCTTTGTTGTGTCATTTAGATGCTCGTATATTACAATAAGCATATAATAAGGCTCAAGATCCACTGAAGTCAGTCTTCTAATATCTTAAGCTGTTTCCTCCCTTTTAAATGCCAGGTTCTCCTCATACATGACTGAAAATCTGTAAGGTCGGAGTCTGAGTTGGTCCTGCTCGGCACTGCATCTGGTGAGTCATGCAATGTTGTTATTTAGTCTCTCAGTATTGTCCAGCTCTTTGCGACCCCAAGGACTATAGCCCACCAGGGTCCTCTGTCTATGGGATTTCCCAGGAAATACTATTGGAGTGGGTTGCATTTCCTTCTCCAGAAGATCTTCCTGACCCAGGGATTAAATCCATGTGTCCTGAATTGGCAGGTGGATTCTTTACACTAAGCCAGCAGGGTAGCCTGGGTCACTCAATACCTAGCAGATAATACATGCTTCATACATAGACTTTGAATAGGTGTAAGAATGAATAAATATATGAATAAAATTGTGTTAGAAAATTGAAATACTTGAAAGGAGTCAAAACTATTTACTTGGCAGCACAATTAAACAGCTGGTGGTTTAAAAGTCAGTCTATTTTGTTTGAATTAAACCAGTTTGTTTCAAAATAGTTTGTAGGTATCATTGTTATCTTTACCTAAAATTTAAAACTCATACTTCTTTTGAAAAATCAAACAGAACTGCTAAATAACTCAATGGAAAATATTAGAAATGTACAAAATACTTGCTAGTGTGATTTTATAAGCTATTTTATGCCAAATTCTTAATATTTTTTTGTTTTCTCAATACAATGAAATGTGTGTCTGATTTAAAAGCTTTTAGTTTTTCCATTAAAATGTCTTATATTTCCATTTTACCTATTTTCTGCCTTTTAAAACCATTGCATTAACCTTCAAATTTTAATAAATTTTAGTGTTAAGGTTCAGAAAAATAATTTGAACATCAGAAGCACATAGTATTCTAGACATTATGATTTTACTACACAAAAGAAAGAATAACCTATCCCCAACAATTTTACTTTTAGCCGAGTTCTAAAGCAAATTTCCTGGATTGCAATGAGTAAGGGTTCAAAGACACAAGGCCAAGTTTGATGTCACCTAAACTTCATGAATTTAAGACTTTGAATTAAATTCAAATCTTCCCATGGAAAAATTGGCTGTTTTTTTGGCTCTTTCAAAGATCACCTTATATTTTTAAAGAATTTTTTTACAGGTAGCTGTATCAAGGTACATTTAATTTTAAAAACTATAAATATTTGAGAAATGTTTTTGAACATTAATTAGCTCTTATGAAGGCAGTTTGTGAGTTAGTTGCAAATAAAGAATATATTTACATATATACATACTTAATTTTCCTTATACGCCACATGGATTTAGGAATTTATATTATATTGTATTGTATTATATATCATGTATTGACCATTGACTTCTTAAGTGTACCAGAGACTGAGGAAGAGAAGAATCTCCTTGTATAAAGTAACTGTGTACAAAGTTGGTAACATTGATAACTTGTCTGTTTTGTCTTTGCATCTGTTCTTGAGTGCATAAAACAGTTGATTCTACCTTAAGTGAACAGTAATCCAGGAGCCTTTGTTCTTCAGTCACTAAGTCGTGTCCAACTCTTTGTGACCACATGGACTGCAGCATGCCAGGCTTCCTTGTCCTTCACTAACTCCCTGAGTTTTCTCAAACTCATGTTCATTGAGTCAGTGATACCAACCAACTATCTCAGCATCTGTTGTCCCCTTCTTCTTTTGCCTTCAATCTTTCCCAGCAACAAGGTCTTTTTCAATGAGTCAGTTCCTTGCATCAGGTGGCCAAAGTATTGGAGCTTCAACTTCAGCATCAGTCCTTCCAATGAATATTCCGGGGTGATTTCCTCTAGGATTGACTGGTTTGATCTCCTTGCTGCCCAAGGGATTCTCAAGAATCTTCTCCAGCACCAGTTTGAAAGCATCAGTTCTTCAACTCATCTTTCTTTATGCCTTAGGCTCTCTTCAAAACACGCAGACTTATGAACTCTTTGTTCAGCCTGCCTCAATTCAGCGATTTGGTCAAATGTGTTTCCAACCTTGATGCTTGATCCATTTGTGTCTACATTCTGCTATATCTTAAGTGCCCTCAATTTTATCATTTGCTTTGATTTTGTTTTCAAAATCTGAATAAATTTCTGACCACTACACTCCCTTTTAAATTATCCAGTGGCTCCCTAAAGCTTTCATGTTCACGTCCAAGTTTCTTACATATATGTAAAGTTTCTAACAATATGGCCCTAATTTGTTATTCCAGATTTTTTTCTCTCACTATTCCTTGTCATATATTTTGTGTTCCTCTTTAACCCAAATCTTATTTATCTCCCCAGTTTCACCTCTCTGCTTTTGCACATGGTCTTTGTGGAATGTCCCCTCTTTTCCACAGGATGCATCCTGCTGAGTCCTCTCGGATCAGTCATGATGTTGCCTTCCCTCTGGACCTTTATGCTTGTCTCCAGCAGCCAGGCTTAGTAGTTATGAGCCTGGAACAGAGTTCCTCTGTTCTCCACAGCACTTTGTTTGGGATCCTTTCTACCACTATCATCACATTAGTATGGTATTCATTGGGTTGCATCACATTACAGTGTTATATTAATGTATCTTTTTTCTGCTGCAAATTCCTGTAGGTAGAGAATTTTTTTCTTCATTTTATATCTAAATTATTCTATTTCTTCTCATATAAAGAAACAAAAAATATTTAGTGATTGAATGATGTGTGAGAGAATAAGAAAAAAAGCTGGACTTGAAAGTTACACAGGAATATATCTTATTTCTCACTATTTTTCATCACTTCTGCCTATATTTTATTGATGACCTGGGCCTTGAATTTACATGATTGTATAATACATGTCTGACATCTTGGGAGGCCTATAGAAAATTGATTTTCTAATTATTTAATTATATTGTTCTATTTGATCACTACAACTTAGCCTCTAACATAGAGAAGAAAAGGAATTCCATCTACATGACAAACAAACAAACAGGAGATAAATAGAATTTGTTAATAACGGGATTTGTTTATAATCGGTTAAAAACATGATAAATTTTTACTCCCTGTGATAGTAACAAAATGAAACAAGTTGTGTTCCTAGGGTTTACTTGTAAATTAAACACAATATTGCTACTTTATTTCCTTACGGCATCTCATAAGAAAAATGTGTTCCTTTAAAATGATGTATCAGTTTAATTTTATATTGAAAGAACAATAAAATTATTCTTAATGCAAATAAAGATTTCTTTGTAATAGCAACTGTAAAAATGGTTTCTTATTCACCATAGGATGTGTGGCACAGACCTTTAATACAACCAATGTCACTAAGAAGTCAAAAAAACAGTAGTACAAAATTAGTAGAAAACAAAGTGTCCATCTTTTCTTTGTCTAACATGTTTGGGTATTAGTATTGAAAAAGCTCTATAACAAGTTGCAAATTATGTGTGAAATGAATCCACTCTGCTTAGCACATAAGCAGAGTATAAAGTTACTTATGCAAACCCAGTTTTGCTGTGTTAATTGCTATAGGATTCAGATGACATATGGCAGAAAGATGACCAAATTTAGGTAACTTATACACTGATGTCACACTGAATTCACTCCCTTCAGATGTCCCTGTGAGACAGGAATTGTTATTGCCAATTTTAAAGATAGGAAATAGAGGCCCAGAAAAACTAAACACCATGGCTAAGCTAGTAAAAGGCAACATCAGGATCACCCTAAGCATGCTGTCCCTAGAGCCTGTCCCCTTCATCACTATCCCACCAGCTTCTGACCACCTCTATGCATTCTCACGATGCATAGGTCAGTGGAAGCAGTGGGTAGTGACACATCATGATGGCTGCACTTATACCTACGGTATACTGACAAACTGGCTGTGGAAAATACCATGGTCATTAAATAAATGAATCCTGCTGGGACCTACTTTGGAGCAGATAGCCCATATCTCCAGATAGCAGAGATCAGACAGCCTTGCCTCACACCCACTCTTGGGACCTCTAAGGAGGTTGCTCTGGTGGGCTAGCCCCTGAACACACCCAGTTTGTACACCCTACAAAGGGGATATTTCACATTCCACAAAATCTATATTATTTTGTCAGATCATCCCAAGTAACCCTCAAGCCCAAAATGACAATCTGTCCGTCTGCTCACATGTACCTTCAGACAGAAAGAAACTGATTTTCTCCCCTCTTTAGACCTCTTTGTAGTCAGTGAGCTAAGAGCAACTGCCCAGAGCACTCTCCTGCTTATATTTTTCTTCCTAAGCAGTGCCTGTCCTCACAGTCTTATCTAGAGTCTTCCCTCTTTCTATCATCCAATCATTTGTCCCAATAGTACAAAGAAAAAGAAAGACAAAAGTCTTGAAGCCTGTCATATGCTAAGCAATTTCACATACTTTGTGGAATCCATATGTTGGGGAATTTTTATTAATTCAAACTATACATTAGGGGCAGAGTCAATTCAGAATTCAGGTTAAGCTAACCCCAAGGCCCATTTGCTTTCCACAATCCCATTACAAATTATCATTTAAAGGAGGGTGATTTATGTAAAAATATGAACTAATTGTAGGTCACATTTATTTTTTCTATTAAAAATGAGAATCATGCCATTATATTTAATAAGGAAAATGATATATTCCTTAGTTCAGTTCAGTTGCTCCGTCTTGTCCGACTCTTTGTGACCCCATGGACTGTAGCACCCTAGGCTTCCCTGTCCATCACCAACTTCTGGAGCTTGCTTAAACTCATGTTCATTGAGTCGGTGATGCCATCCAACCATCTCATCCTCTGTCAACTTCTTCTCTTCCTGCCTTCAATTTTTTCCACCATCAGGGTCTTTTGCAATGAGTCACTTCTTCACATCAGGTGGCCAAAGTATTGGAGTTTCAGCTTCAACATCAGTCATTCCAAAGAACGCTCAGGACTGATTTCCTTTAGGATAGGGACTGGTTGGATCTCCATGCAGTTCAAGGAACTCTCAAGAGTCTTCTCCAACAACACATTTCAAAAACATCAATTCTTCAGCACTCAGCTTTCTTTATAGTCCAACTCTCACATCCACACATGACTATTGGAAAAACCATAAGGATTAGATAGACCTTTGTCAACAAAGTAATGTCTCTGCTTTTTAATATGCTGTCCAGGTTGCTTATCTTTTCTTCCAAGGAGCAAGAGTCTTTTAATTTTANTTTATAGTCCAACTCTCACATCCACACATGACTATTGGAAAAACCATAAGGATTAGATAGACCTTTGTCAACAAAGTAATGTCTCTGCTTTTTAATATGCTGTCCAGGTTGCTTATCTTTTCTTCCAAGGAGCAAGAGTCTTTTAATTTTATGGCTGCAGTCACCATCTGCAATGATTTTGGAGCCCCAAAAAATAAAGTCTGTCACTGTTTCCATTGTTTCCCCATCTATTTGCCATGAAGTGATGGGACTGGATGCCCTGATCTTAGGTTTTTAAATGTTGAGTTTTAAGCCAACTTTTTCGATCTCCACTTTCACTTTCATCAAGAGGTTGTTTAGTTCTTTTCCACTTTCCACCATAAGGGTGGTGTCATCTGCATATCTGAGGCTATTGATACTTCTCCTGGAAATCTCGATTTCAGCTTGTGCTTCATCCAGCCCAGCATTTCACATGATGTACTCTACATATAAGTTAAATAAGCAAGGTGACAATATACAGCCTTGATGTACTCCTTTCCTGATTTGGAACCAGTCTGTTGTTCCATGTCCATTTCTAACTGTTGCTTCTTGACCTGCATTCAGATTTCTCAGGATGTAGGTAAGGTAGTCTGGTTATCCCATTTCTTTAAGAATTTTCCACAGTTTGTTGTGATCCACACAATCAAAGGCTTTGGTGTAGTCAATAAAGCAAAAATAAAGCTTCTCTGGAACTCTTGCTTCAGTATTATTTATTCTTTTATGAAATAAAATGTTATGAATTAGATAATTGGTACTGCTTTTTAGCCTGTAACATGTAATAAATAGTTAAGATTATTTAATATATTACAACTCAAAATTTGTTTTATTTCTCATCTTTCTCAGGATGTTTATAAAGCATCCTGTTCATTTCTGGAAGGGAATAAAGACCCTCAAGAAGAGATAATTCCTCCTGCGTTAAAGAAGATGAATTTGAAATTACTTATTGAAGTTGCAACTGCAGAGCAGTGACTGAAGACAGGTAGTGGCATCCATTATCACACTCACCAAGCAATGTGGGGTGTACCACCCTATTGGGTATGGCTATGAGGAGATGAAATACATGAGATACTTGTCTTTCACCTGTAAAATTGCTTCCCTTTCTCTTGGCTATAGAACAACCTTTCTTTTGGAGCTCAACAGGGGAAAAGTAAACCCTAGAGCAGCCCAACACAAATTTTCTTGCTAAAATATCTAGGGGACCCAAACAGCAGTCTGCTATGATAAGTTGGCCCCTAGGGCCCTGAAGTGCCAACGTAGTGTGTGTGTATTCATTCAGTCGCTACATAATGTGTGACTCCTTGCAACCCCATGGACTGCAGCAAGCCAGGCTTCCCTGTCCTTCAGTATCTCCTGGAGTTTGCTCATGTCCATTGAGTCAGTGATACTATCTAATGCAGGTTTGTTGAACAGAGAAAACTTATTCCCCACCTCTTACATGAACACCTTCCAAAACTCATGAACTTGAGTCTGTGGTTTAAGTTGCTCAAGTAAACTCATTGACCAACAGACATGTATCATGCTTTCCTCCTACTGTGCTAATTAGACAGTGAAATTCAAGTTAATATGCTAATGATCAACAAGAACTTAAGGTTTCATGGTGTTCAAATAATGTACACATTTATATAGGGACTGCTGTCAGTTCAGTTCAGTCGCTCACTCTTGTCTGACTCTTTACGACCCCATGAATTGCAGCACGCCAGGCCTCCCTGTCCATCACCAACTCCTGGAGTTCACCCAAACTCATGTCCATCGAGTTGGTGNCATTTCAAAGGATGCAATTTATTATGGTTCCTTTAATGATTTTTAAAGAAGTCAGCGTAAGCTTGAGCTTTCATATAGAGATAGATTTTCAGTTCTCAGTTTATTTCTTTTTCTGCTTTGGTGAAATAGAACCAACTTATTTCACATCTCTTGCTGAAAGAAGAGGAACTTAATTAAGGGGCAGATTTTTCATCCAGAAGAATTATAGATATAATTCTTGTAAGTAGTGTTGACTCTGGAGGAGTAAAATAACTGTTCTCTTGCTTTTAGTGCTTATATAGCTCACATATAATGCATTACAATATTCACCATTGGATGAAACGTTAGCAATAGAATAAATGATTTCTGAAAATATATATTCTATCCTTTAAAAAATCTATTAATAAAAAATGCAACCTGAAACACACCAACACATTGCTTATATTCCAGTTGGCCTTCATGGCAGCTACTCAGCCTTTCTTTTGATGTATATGTTATGATCCAAGTGTAAATATCTACCCAGTCTGTGATCTTTCAGTTTTCTTTGAGATTTACTAAATAGGATTGCCCAGGCAAAAGATACACCATAAAGAAAGCCTTCAAAGAAAAGATAATGTTATAAAACCCACTCTTGAATTTAAAGCACCCAGTTATAAGCAAGAAATTCAACTTCAATTTTTAAAAGCTCCAATGTTTTAAATCATATTATTTTATTAATTTTGAATTATTTACTGAGCCCTGACTATATCTTTTGCACTGTGGGGAATATTGAACACTTAAGGGATTTGTAATTATATAGTAAGAACAAAGACTCCACATGATAACACACTGGAATAATAAGACGAGTTGGTATATACTTATAGAAATGAATGCAGCAGATAAATTACTGGATTTAGTGAGTTTTTAAGCTTCAAATTAATATTACCTTTTCAAATGAGTACGCTGTTCTGATAAATCTCATAGTTATTTCGTTTCTCGTGATGTACTCTGCATATAAGTTAAATAAGCAAGGTGACAATATACAGCCTTGACGTACTCCTTTTCCTATTTGGAACCAGTCTGTTGTTCCATGTCCAGTTCTAACTGTTGCTTCCTGATCTGCTTAAGGTTTCTCAAGAGGCAGGTCAGATGGTCTAGTATTCCCATCTCTTTCAGAATTTTCCACAGTTTATTGTGATCCACAGTCAAAGGCCTTGGCATAGTCGATAAAGCAGAAATAGATGTTTTTCTGGAACTCTCTTGCTTTTTCCATGATCCAGTGGATGTTTGCAATTTGATCTCTGGTTCCTCTGCCTTTGGTTCAAAACAACAAATAAATGTAGGGGTTGGGCAGGAGGCTTAAGTTATCTTTGTCATTTCCAACTTTATATACATTTAATGCAAGAGCTCTTATTCTTACTCTTATTGTTACTGTTCCTCATTTTCCCATTATCCTTCAATTTTTTAATTCATTTGATTCTGAAGGTTAGATTCATACACTTGACCAAAGCTGTTTATCAGTTTAGAAGTAGAAATTTTTGATTAGCATTTCTCTTTGCTTTGTAGGCAATAATTAGTAATTAACATCATTCCCTCAAGGAAAAACATAACTTTTTTAAAAGAATGTTTAAATACAGTTTTTAGTACAACTTCAACTAAATAGGCTATTTAATCATTGTAATCCAACCCCAAATTTTTTTTCAAGAAAAAAAACAAAAGGAAAAAATGGAGGTAGATTTCCCTTTGTAGCGATAAGGCACTTCTTCTGGGAACCTAAACACTTTAAATTCAGTTAAATGTTGAAAAATTATGCATTATAGCCTGAAAATAAAAATCTACAGTACCACGAAAGTCTTTATCCTTTATGTGCTGAACATAAAATCTTGAAATTGGCTGTCATAGTTGCAACCTAAGTCATACCTTCAAAATAGCCATGTAAGTTATAAATAGTCCCTCATAAAAATACAACATTTTTTTTAGTGACCAGAAAATGAAAACTCAGCTCTCTTCAATTCACCTCTATCCTTTTTCTCTTAATTTTATTAATGGCCCAAAGTGGGGATTAATGGAAAGTTTAGTATGGCTCCATGATGGCAATAGACATTTGTTTTCTATGAAGTGAACTCATTTTCCAACAATAACAAAGCATTTTCCAATAGTGGAGTAGGAAAACAGAGGGGTTCTTTATATTCAGGCGGGATTTTTAGGTCTGTGCTCCTTTTAGATCTCACTGAAATTAATATTGCCTGACAGCTTTAAGACTTGAGTGCTGATTAAGCTAGACAAGTTGTGGGAATAACAATGAGTTGTTCTTTATGGATAATTGGAACTGTGGTAACTTTTTCACTTGACATTCAACATAGCCCATTGGATGGAGAGTAACTGGAAATGGAATATTTGATCTCTTTGAAGAAAGTATAGTACTTTATTCATTTTTAAATGCTCAATACCTAACAAAATGTCTGGCACACAGTAAAAGCTAAAAATATTTGTTTTATTCAAGACAAAATAAGTAAATGAACTAATAAATAGAATTCACTTTTCACAAAGGAAGGAAACATTATCCTCTTCATCTATCCAGATATCAAACGTGGTCCTTGTCAATTTGTTATCTGATACCCAATATGTGATCTACGTTAAAGTAGAGTAGTCTGCTTTGATAATGGTGAATTCTGTGGTTAAAATGAATATAATCCCTATAAGGCACTATGCCACAAATAAAACACTGTGTGTGTGTATAAAACAATGTGGAAAAATATTTTTCCCTGAATGTTTCCTGTGCCCACATTCTATTTTAAAACATGATTGATGACCAATTTTGCTGAAGAACACTTAAAATAGGGGATTTGACAATTCAGCTTCTCATATTTCTTTCCAACAGATGGCTGCCTTTCTTTTGGAGTGCTATCATTTCTTTTTTGTAAGATGAAATGCAACAGAGAAAGAGAAGATTAGATTTCTCTTCTCCTGATTTTTAATTGTGCAGGATTAAAGAAAAATTCAACACATAGGAAAATTTGTTTAAAAAGAATAATAACAGTATGTTTCAGTTTAATTAGGGCTATACTCATTTGAGAATAGCAAGCAAATATTCTGCATTTATAACCAGCTTTGTACAAATCCAAATGACCTGGAGGCAAAGACTACATGAATTAATTACATTCCCTAAATATCCCAAATCTCAGTTTTGTCCAAAAGTTCAAATACCTCACAGACCTGTCAAAAAGGCATAAGACATTGTGAATCTAAAATCATTTTTTGTTCAAATAATGAGCTAGAAATACTAACTGGCACCAAAAAATACAATAAATAAATAAGAAAAGAAGGCAACAAAATAACTGGATTTTTTATATGATCAACAAATAATTTAGCTACACACAAGTGTGAAGTTTATTTTCCAATGTGTAATAATTTTAACATTAAATTTTAATGGAAAGATAAATAGTTTGTTCATGCTTTAAACTATATCAAGAAAAGAGCAATATCCTTCGAGTCAGCAAAGCCAAATAGGTTAACATTCAACCTACATAATTTCACATTGTCTTTTGAGTTTTTTAATATATTTTTGATAATGTTCTTCTAAATTCCTATTTTATGTATTTAGTAATGTCAGAAAACTGCTTACTTATTTTAATGTTTTTAATACACAGTAAGTTCAGTGAACATCCATTATCTCATAAAGATACAAAACTAAAGAAAAAATTGTTTTTCCTTGTGATGAGAGCTCAGGAGTTACTCTGTTAACAAATTTCATGTATAACAGAGAGCACAGTATTAATTATGTTGATCGTGTTGTTACATTACAGTACATGCCTAGTTCTTATTTATCTCATAACTGGAAATATGTACCTTTTGACTGCCTTCAACCAACTCCCCCTCCCTCATCTCCTGCCTCTAGACAAATCTGATCTCTTTTTCTATAAGTTTATTTGTTTTGAAAATATAATTGACCTACAACATTATATTAGTTTCTGTTACATTCAATATTTCTGTACAATTCAAAATGATCACTATGATAAGTCTAGTCACCATACACAACTACTACATAATTATTGACTATTCCTCCCACTGCATATTTCATACTTGTTACATTTATTTTGCAGCTGGAAGTTTGTACCTCTTAATCTCCCTTACCTGTTTCTCTCCCCTACAACTCTCTCTCCTCCGACAACCAGCCACCTGTCTGTTCTCTGTATCTATAACTATTTCACTTTTGTTACGCTTGTTTCTTTTGAAATCATACAGTATTTGTCTTTAAATGTCTCATTTATTTCACTTAGAATAACTCACTCTGCTGCTGCTGCTGCTAAGTCGCTTCAGTCGTGTCCGACTCTGTGCGACCCCGCAGCCCACCAGGCTCCCCCATCCCTCCGATTCTCCAAGCAAGAGCACTGGAGTGGGTTGCCATTTGCTTCTCCAATGCACGAAAGTGAAAAGTGATAGTGAAGTCGCGGAGCCATTTCCTTCTCCAATGCATGAAAGTGAAAATTGAAAGTGAAGTCGTTCAGTCGTGTCTGACTCTTAGTGACCCCATGGACTGCAATCTACCAGACCCCTCAGTCCATGGGATTTTCCAGGCAAAAGTACTGGAGTGGGGTGCCATTGCCTTCTCTGATTTTTATGTCGTATTATGTCGTATATATATGTATCACATTTTCTTTATCTGTTCCATATCTTGGTTATTGTAAATATGAAGCAGTGAACATGGGGGTGTATATATCTTTTCTAATTAGGGCTTCAGTTTTCTTCAGATAAATACCCAGAAGTAGAATTGCTGTATCATATGGTAGTTTTATTTTTAATTTTTTGAGGAACCTCCATTCTGTTCTCCATAGTGACTGCATATTCCTACCAACAGAGGACCAGAGTTCCTTTTTTCTCCACATCTTCACCAACACCTGTTATTTGTCATCTTTTTAATAATAAACTTTCTAACACGTGTGAGGTGATATCTCATTATGGTTTTGATTTGCATTTCCCTGATGACTAGTGATGTGAGCTTCTTTCCTATGCCTGTAGACCATATGTATGCCTTCATTTTCTAAAATGCCTGAGTATATAGCTGAAAAATCACAAAAAAAAATTTCAAGAAGATACATGCACCCCAATATACATAGCAACATTATTTACAATAACCAAGATATGAAAGCAATCTGTCAAAAAAAAGATGAGTGGCCATAGAAGAGGTATGTGTGCGTGTGTCTGTGTGTGTGTATAAAACAATGGCCATAAAAATGACATTTTGCCATTTGCACCAGCATTGTTGGACCTGGAAGGAAATTTACTTGGCAAGATAAGTCAGAGAAAGGAAAACAGGTACTATATGTTAGGATACATGTGAAACATAAACAATAAAATGAATGAATATATAAAAACAAAAACACAGATATAGAGAACAAACTAGCAGTTACCAGTGGGAAGAGGTAAGGGGGAGGAGAACAAGGAAGATGTCAGAGAGCAATAGATACAAACTACTTTATATAAAATAAATGAGCCACAAAGATATATTGTACAGCACAGAGCAACTGAGCATGAGCATACATACACACAGGGAATACAGCCAGCATTTTATAATAATTTTAAATGGAGTATAATCTATAAAAAATATTGAATTACTGTGTTGTATACCTGAAACTAATATTGCAAACCAACTATACTTCAATAAAGGAAACCCAATCTACTTTAAATGTGAAAAAAAAATTGGAAAGAAATCAGTAGAATTGTTACTCTGCAGTTCACATGGTATTCTACTTAAAAATACTATAGATGCCACAAAAGAACTACTGTAACTCATCAATGAATTTGGTAAAATTGTAGGACACAAAATTAATATACAAAAATCTGTTGCATTTCTATACCCTAACAATGAAATATCAACTTGCAACAGCAATTAATTGAAATAGATTTATACTTTTAACATCTCCTTGAGGTGACTATGATTCCTATAACTATAAAGGGCCTCTGTCAAATGATTAGAATAAAATATTTTGTCTGACACCAAAACCTGAATCGCCTCTCTTACAGTCAATTATAGGTGTTAAATAAACTGCTTTTCCTTTAGAATTGGTCTGGGAGTACATAAGACCACAATTTTTGAAGTGGGTAATGGTAAAAATGTCACTTTCTCACCTTTTTTGACCTCTCATGTTTGTGATCTGATCTTGGTATCATGCCTTGTGCATGAGACATCTTCATTAAATTTTGTTGAACTACTTACAAAATATAATCTGAAGGTTTTATGCTATGGATTATTTCACCACAAGCATATTTTTCTCTCTTCTCCATAGGATAAGACAGAAACTAATTCATATGCAGATGATAGATATGTATTTTTGTGTTTAGTATGAAGGAGAAATTTTCTTCATCATTATCAAATGTTGCACACACAAAAAAAAAAAAGTGGTAAAGTTTCCCTAAATGTTTTAAAAGAAAATTTTCAGTTAAATAGAAAATTTCATATCAGAATATTGTGATATATTTTTGAATTCCCTTTTCTGTTAAAAGAGAAGAGTCAAGAGGTCAAGAGAGAGTGAATATTTATTTTTTAAATTCTTCTCTATACTACAAACACATAGCAATGATACATAGAATATTTTAAAAGTAAATGACATAGAACAAGTATCACCTTGGATCAAAGGTAGAATGGTATCAGACAGAGAGAAGTCGCATTAACTATTAACACAGATGCATTAACTGTCAGCAGCTAATTAAAAACAAGTAGAGAATGTTAAAACTTCACATTCAAAGACATGTGCACTCCACCATATTCATTACACTATCTACAATAGCTAAGATAGAGAAACATTCTAAGTATTCATTGATAAATTAATGAATAAAAATAATGTGCCATATTTATACATATATTTATGTATACATATGCATACATACACACACACTGGAATATTATTTTGTCATAAAAAGGATGAAATCTATCTTATAATTTGAAACAACATGGATGGATCTTAAGAAGATTATGCTAAGTAAAATAAGACAAATACCATGTAACCACAAAAAAGAAAAACAAATGAAAAACAAAGTCATAGATACAGAGAACAGATTAGTTGCTGGCACCAGAGGTAGGGGGTGGGAAGTGGGTGAAATGGATGAAGGGAGTCAAAATGTATAAACTTCCTGTTGTAAAATAAATGTCATGAGGATACAATGGACAGCATGGTGACATAGTTAACAATATGTATGTATGCATGCTCAGTCATTTCTGACTCTTTGCGACCCCATACTCCCAGGCTCTTCTGTTCATGGAATTTTCCAGGCAAGAATACTGGAGCAGGTTCCCATATCCTGCTCCAGGGGATCTTCCTAACCCAGGGATTCAAATATTCTGTAACTATGTGAGGTGATAGATATTAACTAGACTTACTGTGGTGGTGTGGTGATCATTTCACAATATTAATAAAAGTCAAATCATTATGTTGCACACCTGAAATTAATGGAATGTAGTATGTCAAAACCTCAGTTTTAAAAAATGACCTTTATTTTAAAAGCTCTGAGTTTTGTTGTTCTTTTTTATTGTTTTTCTGATCTTTATTTTATTTCTTCTGTTATCTTTGTTATTTTCATCCTTCTGCCATGATTGGGCTTAATTGCTCTTCTTTTTCTAGTTCCTTGAAATATGAAGTTAGATTATTTCTTTGCAGTCTTTCTTTTTTCCTCTGCATATGTTTATTGCTATAAACTTTCCTCTTAGACTTGCATTTACTACATCCCATAAGTTTTGGTATGTTGTGAATCCATTTTATTTCAGATTTTTTAGTTTAATCTTTGATCCATTGGTTGTTCAGGAGTTTGTTGTTTAATTTCCACATAGTCATGAATTTTCCAGTTTTCCTCTTGTTATTAAGTTCATGTTTTATACAATTATAATTAGAAAAAATACTAATTGGTTGGACTTCAGCTCTTAATTTTATGAAGACCTGTTCTTTGACATAGATATATGATCTATTCCTAGAAAATATACCATGTATCCTTGCAAAATATTTTTATTTTGCAGTTGTGGGTTAGAATGTTCCATATATGTCTCTAGGTCCATTTGGTTAAAAAGTATAATTTAAATCAAAAGATTTCTTTATTCTTTATAATCTATCCATTGTTGAATTGGGATTTTAAAATCTCTTTCTACGATTAAAGTATTGTCTAATTATTCCTTTAGAATTGCTTGTATTTGCTTAATATATTTAGGTGACCTGCTATTGAGTGCATACATATTTACATTGTTTTCGAGTTAGGTAATCAATCCACCACCCTATATTACAGTAATATAGTATTCTAAATTTGATTTCACTTACTTTTACCAGTGTGTTGTATATTTTTTAATGTTTTTATGTCACTAATTAGCATCCATTCATCTATTCTTGAAGAATTTCTTCCAGTGGTTCTTGTAAGTCAGGTCTAGTGATAAAATTTTCTCACATTTTGTTTGTCTGGAAAAGTCTTTTATCTGTTGGACAGGCTTGCTGGGCAAAGGATTTGATGTGTAGTTTTTTCTTTCAGCAGTTTGAATATAACAACCAAATCTTTCTTGGTCTACAAAGTTTCTGATTGTGATGAGTCATTTTGGGGACATATAAACTTCATGAATTTGGATGTTTAAATCTTTTGAGATATAGTAAGTTCTCAATCATTACTTCTTTAAATAAGCTTTCTACCCCATTTTCTCTCTTTTCTTTTTCTGGATTCCAATAGCATGTAGACTATTTCTTTTAAGCTATACTATAATTAATGCCATTTTTCTCACTTTTTTCAGTCATTCTTTCTTTGTTTTCCTCTGACTAGATACTTTCAAATAACCTCCCTTTGACTTCACATTTTCTTTCTTCTGCTTGATCAAGTCTGATACTGATGCTTTTTGCTTCATTTTTCACCTCATTCACTGTATTCTCTAGCCTCAGAATTTGTTTCTTTCTTGTGATTTCTATATTTCTATTAAACTATCACTTCATTTGTGTATTTTTCTTCTGATTTCATTCACTTGCATTTCTTTATTTCCTGTAGTTCACTGAGTTTCCTTAATTCCGCTTTTTTTTATTTATCACAGATCTTGACTTCTCTGGGGTCGGTTACTGGAAACTTTTTGTGTTCCTTGAGTGGTGTCATGTTCCTTAAAGGCTTGTCTTCACATTTGTTCCTTAAATAGCTGTCTTCACATTTGAAGAAGGAGCCACCTACTCCAGTCATTACTGACAGCTTTGGTGAAAGAAATACTTTCTGTCAGTCCTTCAAAGGTTTCTGAAACTTTCACAAACTTTTACTATGGATACACGTGCTCCACACTTCTTGTTCACTGTTTGGGGACAATTATCAACATTGAACGCCTTCTCTCAGTACTGAAAATCCAGACCAAGTGAAGACGATCTTGCATTTACTTTCTCTATGGCAGTGATTAGTGCTTACATCTGTGTGCCTTCTCCCAGTTCCACAGGCTTTGGTTGGTTTTGGCATATGCTTACTAGCCACCCAGATCTTCATGACCCAGATCACCACGATGGTGTGATCATTCACCTAACACCAGACATCCTGGAATGCTAAGTCAAGTGGGCTTTAGAAAGCATCACTATGAACAAAGCTAGCACAAGTGATGGAATTCCAGTTGAAGTATTTCAAATCCTAAAAGATGATGCTGTGAAAGTGCTACACTCTTTATGCCAGCAAATTTGGAAAACTCAGCAGTGGCCAAAGGACTGGAAAAGGTCAGTTTTCATTCCAGTCCCAAAGAAGGCCAATGCCAAAAGAATGCTCAAACTACTGAATGATTGCACTCATTTCACAAATGCTCAAAATTCTCCAAGCCAGGTTTCAACAGTACGTGAACCGTGAACTTCCAACCATTCAAGCTGGATTTAGAAAAAGAGAGGAACCAGAGATCAAATTGCCAATGTCCCTTGGATCATCAAAAAAGCAAGAGAGTTCCAGAAAAACATCTATTTCTGATTATGCCAAAGCCTTTGTGTAGATCACAACAAACTGTGGAAAATTCTTAAAGAGACAGGAATACCAAACCACCTTACCTGCCTCCTGAGAAATCTGTATGCATGTCAGGAAGCAACAGTTAGAATGGACATGGAACAGTGGATTGGTTCCAAATTGGGAAAGGAGTACATCAAGGCTGTATATTGTTAACCTGCTTATTTAACATATATGCAGAGTACATCATGCAAAATGCCAAGCTGGATAAAGCACAAGCTGGAATCAAGATTGTCGGGAAAATATCAATAACCTCAGGTATGCAGATGACACCACCCTTATGGTAGAAAGCACAGAGGAACTAAAGAGCCTCTTGATGACAGTGAAAGAGGAAAGTGAAATAGCTGGCTTAAAACTCACATTCAAAAAACAAAGATCATGGTATCCAGTTCCATCTCTCCATGGCAAATAGATGGAGAAACAATGGAAACAGTGACAGCTTTATTTTCTTGGGCTCCAAAATCACTGCAGATGGTGACAGCAGTCATAACATTAAAAGACTCTTGCTCCTTGGAAGAAAAGTTACGACCAACATACACAGACTATTAAAAAGCAAAGACATTACTTTGCCGACAAAGGTCCATCTAGTCAAAGCTATGATTTTTCCAGTAGTCACGTATGGATGTGAGAGTTGGACTATAAAAAAAGCTGAGCACTGAAGAACTGATGGTTTTGAACTGTGATATTGGAAAAGACTCTTGAGAGTTCCTTGGACTGAGAGGAGATTCAACAAGTCCATCCTAAAGGAAATTAGTCCTGAATTTTCACTGGAAGGACTGATGCTGAAGCTGAAACTGCAATACTTTGGCCACCTGCTGTGAAGAACTAACTCTTTGGAAAAGCCCCGGATACTGAGAAAGATTGAAGGCAGGAGGAGAAGGGGACGACAGAGGATCAGATTGTTGGATGGCATCACCAACTCAATGGACATGAGTTTGAGCAAGTTTGGGAGTTGGTAATAGACAGGGAACCCTGGGGTGCTGCAGTCCATGGGGTCACAAAGAGTTGAACATGACTGAGTGACTGAACTGAACTAGCCACCCACAACCATTTACAGTTGCCTCCTTTTCCTACACAAGGAGCTGGCCAAGGTGTGGGGATCTGTGTGGGTGAGGTATGTGGGTACTAATAGTGCCCTTGGGACACTGTAAGGAGATCCACAGACAGGGTATTCCAGGACTTCATAGGAGGCCTTTCTTATGGTGTCCATGAGAAGATGAGTAGGGGCCTCATATTGATCATGTTCTTTAAGAGCCCTGGCTGTAAATTTCTCAGCCATTCATACCCTCCAGTTTTACAGCTCAACTAAGTATTCTAAATGAATTGAGAAAGAACTGGAGTTCATTGTCAGCCTCCAACAGAGATGAGGGAGACAGACACTCGCTCACAAAACCTAACTTTCCCATGTGGAAGAAATCTCATGCCAAGAAGTTCTTGGCACTGAGCTGTGCTGCCCTGGAGGAGGGCTGACACAGTTAATTTTAAACTGTTCTTCTTTCCCTTGTCAATGCAACCAATCTCTGAGGGGTTTTTTGCTCCAACTCTGTGCTAGAACATCATCACAAAAATCTTGGGCTTCCAAAATGTCACCCTCATTCAATGGTGATTATCAACACTGGTGTTCTTCAGGAGAAAGACTGTAGAAAACCCCTATTTTGACATTTGTTGTTGTTGTTGTTGACACTCCAGACCAAGAAGTTTAAAAAGAACAAAAAAGAACTCAGAAAAATTAAAATAAATCAATATTATTATTAAAAATTAAAATCAAAATGGATTAACTGCATTAAAGATTAGATTTGAAGATGGAGTTAGAGAATAAGAGAAATAAATTTGAAAAAGTTAACTAGGATAAAGCACTGTATAGTAAAAAATATATAAAGTACACTGGACATTTAAAGACATAAAAGATGATGAGATTATCTACTATAAGTCAAATTGGAGTTGCCAAAGAATAGAATGGAGAAACTGTGGGAGAAATATATAAAAGAAAAAATATTTATTTAAGAGCTTAAATCAGGCAGGAATAACAACGGGAAATAAAAATGTGGATGTTCTGGAGAAAAATTGCAGAACACTAAACCTGGCAACCCACTCCAGTATTCTTCCCTGGAAAATCCCATGGATGGAGAAACCTGGTAGGCTACAGTCCATGGGGTCACAAAGAGTCAGACATGACTGAGCAACATTTACTAAACATAAGGAAAACTTAAACATTACCAGAGACAAGCTTAAGCTAAATAAAAGGAATTTAAGTTAAATGACTATATATTTCTTAACAATAATGGTGGAGGAAAAAGAATACAATGGAATAATTAATTTAAAGAGCTGAGATCTTAAAATATCAGTCCAGTTCAGTCTCTCAGTAGTATCTGACTCTTTGCGACCCCATGAATTGCAGCACGTCAGGCCTCCCTGTCCATCACCAACTCTTGGAGTTCACTCAAACTCATGTCCATCGAGTCAGTGATGCCANAGCCCATGCCCCAACCAGTAACACTGAAGAAGCTGAAGTTGAACGATTCTATGAAGACCTACAAGACCTTTTAGAACTAACACCCAAAAAAAGATGTCCTTTTCATTATAGGGGACTGGAATGCAAAAGTAGGAAGTCAAGAAACACCTGGCTGCTGCTGTTGCTGCTAAGTCGCATCAGTCATGTTCGACTCTGTACAGGAGTAACAGGAAAATTTGGCCTTGGAGTATGAAATGAAGCAGGGCAAAGGCTTATAGAGTTTTGCCAAGAGAATGCACTGGTCATAGCAAATGCCCTCTTCCTACAACACAAGAGAAGACTCTATACATGGACATCACCAGATGGTCAACCGAAATCAGACTGATTATATTCTTTGCAGTCATAGATGGAGAAAGCTCTATACAGTCAGTAAAAACAAGACAGAGAGCTGACCGTGGCTCAGATCATGAACTCCTTATTGCCAAATTCAGACTTAAATTGAAGAAAGTGGGAAAACCACTAGACCATTCAGGTATGACCTAAATCAAATCCCTTATGATTATACAGTGAAGTGAGAAATAGATTTAAGGGACTAGATCTGATAGACAGAGTGCCTGATGAACTATGGACGGAGGTTCATGACATTGTACAGGAGACAGGGATCAAGACCATCCCCATGGAAAAGAAAAAATGGTCTATCAGTGTACTTGAATTAAGGTAGGACCTTCCTGTTCTTCCAGGATGCAATATTATTTCATGTATCATGAGTTTATGGGTAACTTTATATATGATTTTTGTGAGTACAAATCTGCTAGTGATTGGCTTCAGTTGGCTTCAGAAGTGCTGAAGGGAGCAGAGGGGAGTAGAAAAGAAAGACGGGTCTTGGCTTTCTGTAGTTCCTTCACAGTTACAAAATAGTGATTTTCTCCAAATAATGTAGTTTCTAAGGACCAAAATTCATGTTTTTGAAAATAAAACAAAGATCTAGAAACTTTGGATTCCAATATTCATGTTAATATGACCTGGCCCAAATGGTGAATTGTCAAACATTGATATAGTGAAGTTGATGCAGGAGAATGGGACTGAGTCGTGAGTGGTCTCAGTTACAGATTATGGCTAGTTTAGAGCCCACTGGTATTTTACTGAGAAAGAAAGTGCAAATTCCACAATTATAAATGGCAACAGAAACTCTGTTCTTAGGTTCTTAACCTTAGAAATTTCTCTCCAATTTAGTAAGAGAATGCTTGTATACCATTGATACTGAGGCTCCAGGATAACTCAGTTATGTAATGAAATTCCAATTGATGAATAAATAGTGTAATATCCATATTGGCTTTAGTGACAGTATTGTTGCAAAAATGAAAACAAAACCATAGGTCAAATGATCCTTTGCAATAATGACACTGTGTTTCATCAGCAATATAATTTCCCAAACCATAAGGGAAATTTTTATGATGGATGAGAGGGAGGAAGGTTTGGTATAGGACAGCAGCTACTATATGAAGAGAACATTGATAGAAACAAATTATTTAAGTTCTTCAAAGATTATAAAGTATTTTATAGTTCATACTTACCCAGAGTTTAGAGCACAAAACAAATTTCATCTTTTCCTAATGCTTTTTTGGACTTCTTCCTAGTCTTCTATTATACTGTGGTCAGTCACTCAGTCGTGTCTGACTCTGTGCAACCTCATGGACAGCCCACCAGAGCAGACCACCAGGCTCCTCTGTCCATGGGATTCTCTAGGCAAGAATACTGGAGTGGGTTGCCGTTTCCTTCTCCAGGGGATCTTACAGAACCAGGGATTGAACCTGAGTCTCCTGAGTCTCCTGCATTGGCAGGCAGATTCTTTAATACTTCACCACCTGGGAAACCCCAATTATAGCTTTTGCATAACCTAGCTTGTGATCCTACTTAATGACTTATGATTATCTTTTTTCCTTAGAGCAGTGCTATCCAATGGAAATATAATGTAAGTCACATTTGTCACTTCAATTTTGTAGTAACCATCTTTAAAAAGTAAAAAGAAGTGGAGGTTTTTTCCTTTGGTTCAATGAACACTTTGCTGAAATTTATTATATTATAAATATTATTATATTGTAAAACTTTTATATACATGTAGAAACATTTACAATCTTAAGTGTGCAGCTTGAGGAATAACCGCGAAGCAAATACATTTATGTAACTACCACATTATTTGGTAAATCAAGAAATAAAACATTTTGGAAGCCCCACTTATGTCCTCTCTCAGTCAGGACCCTCTCTCTTCTCCTAAGTGGTAAGTCTGTCCTTACATCTAACACCACAGATTGCTTTTACTATTTTGAACTTGATATAAATGGAATCATACAGTACATATTCTTTCATATATACATCCTTTCATAAAGCACTATAGCAGATCCATCTATCCATCCATCTATTGATTTTCAGTGCTATATATTATACCATTGTGTGAATACACTCCAATTTATTTATCCATTTTGGACCATCTTGAATAGTGCTGTTAGAATCATTCTTCTAGATTTCTCTTGAAGCATGTATGTAGGCATTTCTTTGGATATTTATCAGAGCTAAATGAGTACATACTTCAGCATTCTTCATTTCATTTATCATATTCTGAAATTTATGAATAGGATTATGATTCTGTTACTGTTAAGTCACTTCAGTCATGTCCGACTCTGTGCATCCCCATAGACGGCAGCCCACCAGGCTCCTCCACCCCTGAGATTCTCCAGGCAAGAACACTGGAGTGGGTTGCCATTTCCTTCTCCAGTGCACGAAAGTGAAAAGTGAAAGTGAAGTTGCTCAGTCGTGTCTGACTCTTAGCAACCCCATGAACTGCAGCCCACCAGGCTCCTCCATCCATGGGATTTTCCAGGGAAGAGTACTGGAGTGGGAATTATGATTTTAGAATTTTCATTTGATTTTTTAATACTTTAAATACCTTAGCTGAAATTTTCCTTCTTGTTATCTGATTTCTCAAATATATTAATAAAGTTTATTTGAAAGGCCATGGCTCATAATTCCAATATCTGATTTCCCATGAGTTGAAGATATTGATTTAATAATTGTTTTATTTTATCCAAAATGATATTTCAGAATACAATCTAAAATTATTTTATACTGATATTTTATATTATTTTTCATACTAATTCAATAAAAATCCAGTGTGCATTTTATACTTATAGCACATTTCAGTTTGAACTAACCATATTTCAAGTGTCAGTAGCCACATGTGAATAGTGGTTTCTGCATTGAACAGAGCAGTACTAGAATTTTAGTTCCTGTCTGACTTATTTTACTTTTAGAATATTCTATTATGCCATGAATGACATGGCACATAGAAGACACTCAGTATAAAAATACATTAAATTAAACTCATCGTAATTATTCATGATGTGAAGTCAGTGGGAATCTATCAGGAGATTTAACCAGGTAGAGAAGGTATTTGCCTCAAATAGGAACACTTATCAGGGCTAAAATCCTCCAGTCAAGTGCAACTTCATAAAGCACATAAAGACCAGAGTTTGCTGGTAAAAGTCAGAAGACCCCAGGAGCTGGTGCTAAGAGTTTGATTGACAGGCCAGAGAATTTTGCCTTGATGCCAGCCCTGCATGTAAGCCTGTGAGCTGTCCCCTCCTTGACTCTGGGTTGAGTAGCTGGGCCCTGGAGCATCACTCTCTTACTAAATATTTGAGTTAGCACTGATTTCTTTCATCCTCAGTGAGGAGAGAACATTAAATAATATCCTTTATCCCTTAATTCCTAAGTGATAACCAGAAAAGTCCAATCGAAAAATGACTGGTGTTAAGCCACTTCTTTCAAAAAGGAGCTCTCTAAGCCTCTTCTGAAGCCAATGTGATAGTAGATCTCTACTCAAGCGAGGTCTTAGGCAAAGGTGTCAAAAAGCTGGATGGTGCTGCTATGTTGATCATGAACTGTAATTCCACTGACAGGTTCTCAAATTTATAGATCCTTGTCTCTGACCCAGGAGGCTTGTTTGAATTTCCTAATGGAAAGCCAACAGTTTATCAATAACTCATTATTTTGGAGGCCAGTTAAGGCTTCATAGGAACACATGCATTTATATACACTTTTTTAAAAAATCTCCAGTGTTCCTCAGATCTTAGTTTCTTTAATACTTCTTTTATTTACTTGTTTTACTGGTTGCCATTGTTGTGTGGTTTCTAAGGAAAAGTTGGATGTAATTCTTACCTTAGTTCCTCCACAGGTAAACAGTTTTTTCTTCTGGTTTCTTTTAAGAATTTTCTTTATAGCTGATCTCCTACAGTTTGAATGTGATATGACCAGATATCATTACGAACTTTTTTGATAGGGAAGCATTTTTCCTGCTTAGTATTCTGTGAGCGTCTTAGATCTGTGGTTTGATGTCTGTCATTAATTTGGGAGGGGGGAATTCTCAGTCATCACTTCAAAAATCTCTTCTATTCCTTTCTCCCCTTCTTTGGAACTGAGCTGAACACTGCAAGGCCCTTTGCAAACACATAGATCTTTCCATGTCCTCTGTCTCTCGTTCATAAAAAAGCTCCCAGGGCTCCCATGTCCTCTGTCTCTTGTTCATAAAACAGTCTCCCAGGGCTCCCAGAATCACAAAAGAGTAGGCTCTAGCAGTTATTGACTAGGACAGTAGAGTCTCAGATTCAATGTCTAATGAAATAATGAGATTAACACTATTGCTTATAATAATCTGTATCTTTGTGGGCATTAGAATAAGTGTAGCTTGCTCTACCCATATGTAAGCAAGTAACTAAAATTGTCAGCAAAGAGATTGCTACAGACCCACACCAACCTACTCTAAAAATATGGTGCCCTATGTCAGCATGAAGAAGTTATAGAATAAGGATCTTCTCCCCTAATTCCATAGAAATGATGTCTGACAAGTGGGGATTTGTAAGCAGCTTTTGCCCCTTTCCTGTTTATATTATTTCTGTTCCCCTTAAAACTTAATTATAAAAATGTGATCAATAGGCAACATTTAACTGAACTCCTGATTTTTGCTCTACTGGATGTACACAATGCCTTCCCTAACCTGTTGATTCCTTTCCTGGATTAAAAGGAGTTACAATGAAGAATCAAATAGTTAAAGAGTGACCAACTATCTACCTTTAGTTTCCACTTAGCAAGTTTGCAGGCAGAAAATCATCTAAAGGGAGATCAAAAGTCAGCTGGTTGGCTCATGATGGATAAATGACAAAGAATTTGACCTCTTACCTTACTGTTTAACTGAGATTGTTTCCCCCTTTTCTCTTTAAAAATTGTCATGGCTGAGAAGAATGTTCATAAGTGATCTCTGGACATGAGTCCACCTCCCCCCTAGATGGCTGACTTTCCTTTTTACCAACAATTACCCTTCGATTATCAGTTTCTGAGCAGCAAGCTGCTGAACCTAAATTTGGTAACATCTTCTCCTTTGTACTCACATTATGCATGTGTGATTCCTCTTGCAGTTGTCTCACAATCCCAGGATAATCTATTCTGTTTTTGTTTTTGTTTTGTTTTTAGTCTCTTTTCTTTGCTCTTCAGCTTTCAAGGATGCTATGGATAAATCTTCTAGCCCAGATATCTTTTCTTCAGCCATGTCCAGCTGATTAATAAGCCCATCAAAGGCATTCTTTGTTTCTGTTTTAATGCTTGTGATCACTAATATTTCTTTTTTGGTTGTTTCTTAGAACTTACATAGCTCCACCTACATTACCCATCTGTTCTGTGTGTGTGTGTACTTTAGCTACTAGAATCCTTAGTATATTAATCAAAGTTGTTTTAAATTCCAACTCTGGTAATTCCAGCATCCCTGCCATGCCTTGTTCTGATACTTACTCTATCTCTTCAAATTGTGGTATTTTCCTTTTGATATGTTTCATAAATTTTTCTTAGTAGTTGGACATGATGCACTGTGCAAAAGGAACTGGTATAAATAGGCCTTAGGAATGTGGATGTGTAGTGTGGAAGGAGAGGAAACTCTGTAGAGTCCTGTGTTAGGTCTCAGTCTTTTAGTGTAGCCTGTGTCTCTGGACCACAAACTTTACAAGAATTTATCAGTTTTTTCCTCCTGTCCCCAACCCCCACCCCACCCCTTAGGTGAGACAAGATGGCTGGAGTGAGCTGGAGTTGGTTCTTTTCCTTCTCTGGTCAGTTAGGCTCTGAAAAACCCACAGCAGGTTAGGCTCTGGTTATCCAGTTTTCCCTGAGGGCAACCCCTATTAAGAAGAACAGAATATCCAGGCATATTTCAAAATGGTTCTTTACCCCTCCTCCACCAAGAAGCCTGGGGGAATTTTTCTCCTGTACTTACTGTGGGAATCTGGTTATATTCCTGGAGGTAAAACAGTATTGACTGTGACTGAGTTTGCCTGATGCCTTTTAACTCTCAGACTGTCCACGCTGAGCCTCCAGCAATTTGTAAAATTACAAGGCAGATTTCCTATCCCAGCTCTGGTGTCTGCTCTGGTGAGCCAAGCCCTGTATTTGTTTGTCTCTCTCCATCTTGGGAACAGATGTTTACCCTATGTCCTTCCCTCTCCTGTGGATCCAGGAAGAGTTGATTATTCAATCTGTTCAGCTTTTACTTATTCAAATGGAATGGTGACTTCCATGCTCCTTATATGTGAAACAGGACATTTAGTTTATTTTAAGACCCAATAATATTTTAAAACGTGATATTGATATGATTTTCTACCTGTGATAAATATGAATAAATAATATATAGGCCTTATTAATCTCATTGGTAACATTCTTTAATCTCAATTATTTGTTTCTGTTTACCTCATTAGAGACTAGACTTTATTTCTCTTTTTAACTGTTTGAATCCCTGTGCTATCTGTTGCTAATTTTGTCTCTCAAATTTGCACATTTTAAACTATATCTTCACTGAAATTTCAGTTTTGTGACTAATAACTTTAGCTTTTATTCATTGTTTTGTATTTCTTTTATTACATTTAAAATGCCTCAGTATCACAGAATTACAGTCTGTCAGAAACTTAGAAATTTTCTGGTGCAATTTCTTAATTCTGAGACTTTAAGACACATATTTTGCATTTTGCATAAGACAAAATTATGCATTTTGTGCAAGTTCATGAAGCACACATTAATAAATCCAGACTAAAACTGACTCCCCACTTTGCTCTGAATAAAAATTAATAGCATGTTAAGATGTACAGAACTGGTGCCTGGCATCTCTGATTTCATGCTAAATATTTTCCCCTGTGTTGGGCCACTCCTCCTGCTATAACCCAAATATCAGCTANAATACTTTGGCCACCTGATACGAAGAACTGACTCATTAGAAAAGACCCTGATGCTGGGAAAGATTGAAGGCAGGAGGAGAAAGGGACAACAGAGGACGAGATGGTTGGATGGCATCACCAACTCGATGGGCATGAGTTTGAGCAGGCTCCAGGAGCCGGTGATGGACAGGGAAGTCTGGGGTGCTGCAATCCATGGGGTCACAAAGAGTTAGACATGACTGAGCAACTGAACTGAACTGAGCTGTAGAAGAAAGAGAGAAATCAAGAATGATTTCTAGCTTTTGGACTTAAATACTGAATGAATAATAATATTGTTTATTAAGATGGAGAATTTGGTAATAAAAAGTTTAATAGACAATCAGTAATTTTGTTTAGATAAGACTGATGCTGTGACATAAAAGAATTTCAAGTAAACACGTCTCAAATGAATTTGAGCCTCTTCAGAGAAGCCCAGGCTACACTACACATTGAAGAGTCATTTGTGTATGGTTGGTATTTAATTAACCAGGACTGGCTGAGATCACTTAAAAAGAAAGTATAATATAAAGATGAATGGTAAGGTGACTCAGTGGTAAAGAATCCGCCTGCCGATGCAGAAGACACAGCGTCCATTCCTGGTCCAGGAAGATCTTACATGGTGCAGATTAGCTAAGCCTATGCACCACGATGTCGAGCTCTAGAGCCCAAGAACTGCAACTGCTGAGCCTATGTGCCACAACTACTGAAGCCAGTGTGCCCCAGAGCCCATGCTCCACAACAGAAGCCACCGCAAAAAAAGCCTGTGCACTGACAAAAACGGTAGCTTCTGTTCTCTGCAGCTAGAGAAAGCCCATGTGTAGCAACAAAGACCTAGAGCAGCCAAAAATAAATAATAAATAGATTTAAAAAAAAATTTTTAAGAGAATGGTAAGGACAGGATTCTGGGCAAGCCAATATTTAACAGCAGAGGACAATTATCCAGCATATGATTTGTGAGGAGCAACCAATGAATTATAAAGAAAACCTCAGGAAGGTATGATGTCATGTACTCCAGCAGATGAAAGTGACACTTTCAAATGAATGTCTATAATACTAACAAGAGCAACGGAGATAAGGACAGAGAATAGATCATTGGTTTTGTCAAGCATTCATGACTCATTAAAGTTTCTTTGAGTAGAATGGTGAAGACAAAGGCTCAATTGCAGTGATTAGAAGAGATACCAGAAGGCGGTAAAGTGAAAACAGAAACTTCATACAATTTCACAAAATTTGGAGCTGGCAGGTCAGGAGATTGCAACAAGAGATCTAAGAAGACTTTCTTAAACATGGAAGTGAGGAAAGAAGATATGATAATGGGTAGTGAAAGGAATAAGCAAATTTGAAGTTTCTATGATGATGCTGGAATGGTTATAGTAGAATAAATGCTCTAAAATAAAAGGTGAGAGTCCCAGACTCTTCATATTCGAAATCAAGATTTCAGAAGCAATGCTGTCATTGGTGATGACCAGATCTGGATCCTTGTGAGATCCTTGGCATCATCAGAGACGAGGTGAAGAAAAGTTCACTAGGGATAAGAAGCCTAAAGACCTAAGGGGCCAGAGTACCAGATGACATATAGCTGAATGTCTGAGATCACCATGCTTCAGGGAAGGGGAAGACAGTGGCTAAGAGATGCGAGCTCACATGGAATGGTAAAGTCTGACAAACATTTCAAATGAGCTTATGTTTTTGAAAAGCCAGAAGAGTTTGGAAGTAACAAGCAGAAGCAGGGATTCTATCAGCTCCACAAGCAGATCTTGAAGTATTAGGGTAGAGAGGGAGAAAAACCTTTTTTTTTTTTTTTAGGCCCTGAAGGGAAGGAGTGTCCTCAAGGAATAGCTAAGTTTCTGTTGGAATAATAAATAGAAGTGAATGCTTAGAGGAATAGAATTTGCTTTTAACAGACCAAGAGAGCTAAGTGAAAGATTTCAGGAGAAAGGTCTGGAGTTTGGGTAGAACACATGATTTACACAGGGAATTGGGCACATGAATCTACATGATCATGATTCATCTGAGAGTCTTGCTTTTCTGATAATGAGTGAAGAGTGGGGAGATGGGAGGAATGATGGGTTTAATCCTGCAAGTCTCTGAGTCTGAAATGATTGAGAACTCAGAAACCTGGAGAGAAGCAGACCTCCAGAGCACATGGCAACTGAGTGTCTTGGTGGACTGTCTAACCAGCAGGAAATCTGGAAGTCAGGAGGCTTCCCTGGACATGTGAGCTAAAAATGTCAAGGCTGCTGGTCTTGCTGCCAGGCAGGTTTATAGCACCTGAAGGATGAGAAACTCAGGGCAATTGGTCCAAAACAGAACAGCCATCACTGAGATATTTGGGGTTTGAGCACGGTACAGTAATGATGATGTCTCACCTGGGGAACTTCAGAAAGGCAGTGGTTTTCAAAATGTTTGGGTATAAAAATAAAATCTGAGGATATAATTATGATCCTTGATCTATAGAGAGTGAGGCTGTTAAACCACTTCAACAAATTCTACTCACTGTTATGTCAGCCAGAAATTTCATTTGGGTTTTTCCTTAACATCTTTTGAAAAAAACCTGACCAAACTTTTTGGACAACCCAATACTTTCTGGATAAGTTCTCAACCAGCAAATCTAAATCTTAGAATTTCAGATGATTACCTGCTTAGATTGTGAATATCACTGCTACTACTGTGACATCGTTTGCAGTTTGAAGACAATGGCTTTTCCTGTTTCTCTTAGGAACATTTTAGTTAGAAGCATCCTTCCCTTTCCTTTCTCAGTTTCAAGATGTCAGCGGAACAGTGTTCGTTCCTCTGTGTAGAGGACCTGAGACTCCCGGGCAGGAAATGAGAGGCAGATGACACAACTGGTGAAGACAAGTCCAAGTTGAAGGGAAAACTGAGCTCTTCTGTCACTTGAAAGGTGCCTAAATGGATGCCACAAATAGGAATCTGGGGTTTTCTGAGCAAAAAATGTAAATGGAGAGTTCACATCCAGTTTTTCTAAACGGTGGTTTTGGAGACAGGGAGCCAGCCTTGTGATCAATATTTGCTGCTGAATGTGTATCATGGCGGCAACAATGAATCAAGATACAGGGTTGGGGAGCACAGTGGTTTGGGGAGTCCCAGTGTTTCAATAGTCTTCTCAGTTTAGGCTCTCACCCTGCACTTTCCTCAGTTTAGAGTTTCAATAGTTTTCCTGTCTTTACCCCAGGAGACTTGCTTGGCAAAGCTAGCAAATCAAGCAGCTCTTACAGATCAACAACTAGACCTGCCAGGTTTCTGCCTCTAGGGCTGCCAGGTTCCTAACAAGCACCAGGAGATGGAATGAGGCAGATGGCAGAAAGCACAATTGGCCTTGCACCCACAAAAAGCCTGTGAGGCCACTGCTTGGTACAACACTTCCCTCCCCTCGTTCTTTTATGAGGAAAATAAACCAAGTAGCCCTGAGGGGAGTTGAAACATATAACAAAACACAGTTGGCTCGTGAAGAAATAGTCTGAAGATGCATTTATATTTAAACTGTATTTTCTGTTGGAAGGCAAGTACTGGAGAAATATCCTTTTACTCTTGTCTATCCTTTGCTTCCAAATGGACAAGAAAATGCCAAGAATATAGAGCTGATCTCTACAGACTGGGCTGGTTTAGAAGCCAGTGTGTTTAGTGAGCAGCTTCATCAATAGTTTCAAAGACTTCACTACTTTGTGTATCTCATACTGTAATTACTTTGTTTATCTCACACTGTATCATTTCCTGTCTCAAGGCCAAGCTCAAGAAGTCAATCTACGTCTGCCTAATTGACTGTGCTCAGTAACCCCTGACACTCAGCATTACAGCTAGTCTAGTTAAATGAAAATGAAGAACTACACTACTCACGAGGCATTTAAAAAAGAATTAAATGTACTTTTAAAACCTAAAACTAAATTTTAGGCAATATTTTCTGACGATCTGGGTAGTTTGAAGTGAATCAGTCTTATATCTGAAAATTTTTATCTTTCATCAAATTTCACTGTGATATGCTGCCCAGTACCCTAGCTAGTACACTATTGTAAAGAATTGTTATTCATTACTTTATACATATATACAGTAACAGAGTAAAAACTATTATTATTCTTTTGTATTGTTGCTGCTGTTGTTCATGTTTATTTTCTTGAGCTGACCTCTTTATCATTATGTAATACCCTTCTTTATCCTGATAACTTTCCTTGCTTTGAAGTCAGCTCTGTCTGAAATTAACATAACTACTCCTTTTTTTCTGGACTAGTGTTAGCATGATACATTTTTCTCCATTCGTTCGCTTTTAGTCTATATGTCTTTATATTTAAAATGAGGGTTTTATAGACAACATATAGTTAGGTTGTGCTTTTTAATCCACTTTTTTTTAATTTATTTATTTTTAATTGGAGGACAATAGCTTTACAATGCTGTATTCATTTCTGCCATACAACAACATGAATCAGCCATAAGCATACTTCTGTTCCCTCCCTCTTGAACCTCCTTCCCACTTCTCCACCCCATCCCACCCTTCCAGGTTGTTGCAATTCTTTATAATGATGAAAGTTGAGGTTGCAAGTGAATTAGCTTTGCTCTTTTGTATTTTGGTTGGAGATTGGGTTCTTATAAAATTTCAGAAGGAAAGCATATTTCCACTGGTTCCCATGAAGTGATAATGAGACAATTTTTACTCTGTTAAGGGAAAATTTTTAATTATGCTAGAAGTCTCTGTATTGTAACCGATTTGCCCATGTTTAAAGAGAGAAATTATGGGCTGTCATTGTTCTTCTTTGTATATATTATGTCCTTATAGACAAGAAATAAGATGCACAAAGCCAAGCAATGTCCTCATCCCAACAGAGAAAAGTTCTTGAGTAGTCAGTACTTCTCAGTGTTCCTGAAACTGCATTATATGCAAATTGTAACCAGTTCATTGCAAGACAGAATCAGGACCTGAAACAGAAGGGTTAAGTCATGGTGAATTACAGAAGTCAGGCAATAGACCAAAAATATTGTGAGTAAAACTTCCTGAAGGCATATGTTATACTTGGATCTTGTACCTAAATGATTTAAACAAATGATTCACTTTGTTGAAACAGTTCATCATTCCTGACTCCCCTTTTCACACAAGCTATTACATTTGGTGATAATGAGAAATTTCCTTCAACATATTTGCTGAAGCTACTTATGTTGGTAAAAATGAAAACCAACATCATTAAATAAGAAGGCATAATATTCAGCATAAATACAGTTTTATGAGAGATGCCAAATAAAAGTTATTCCAGATGAAATCTATTTAAGGTTATAATAAGTTAATGTAAGTAGTAAATGCAATTATAAAAAATACTGGAGTGTTGATAGTTTCTAGTTTAAGATAACATTTGGTCAATTTTTCCTGTAGTAGACAGGGTTTTTTTTTTAACAGATTGAAATTTTGGCAACAATATAGATAAGCTTCCCCCTCCCAACTACCCATACACATTTTTCTTCTTAGCCGCACTGCTATCAAATCTCATACTTTATGACAAAACTATTTTGAAGAATATCTAGATCTCCAACATGTACATTTGAACCTGGATAGTGGGCTTATATTAAACATTTTCTTTCATCTCTTAAGTAAAACCCTCTACTGAATATTCATTTTTGTTATTCTCTCTGATCATCTGCCAATGTTGCAATTTAAGAGCAGATAAAGTGAGAATCTCAGGGTCTCTATTCTGTGAGGCCAATTTCTCCCCTTAGGACAATATAGATGTTCATTCAATTATATTATTATTATTATGTCTTTAATCCACCAAGAAGATTCATGAATCTTTTAGTCACACAATGTTTAGAGGTGCTAGTGTCCATTTTTTAGATTTATCAGCCAGTAAAGATAGAAAATCCATCTGCTTTGTCTACTACTGTGTCTAGTTCTCAGTTTACATAGCATAACTCATATAAAGAAAACAATATATACTTGCAAAGGGTTTATATACATTCAATCCAATATAAGTAACTCCATGTATACCACCTAGTTTGAGAAATAAAATATAATACTGTGTTGAATTGTGTGACCCCCTCCCATGATAATATCATTATTGTTCAACTTTGTGCTTATATTCTCACATTTTAAGGAAATAATTTCAACATCTTAAATATACATATATTTTAAACAGTTCAGTCTTATACAGTTTTGAACTTTATATAAGTAAATTAATTGGTAATATTCTTCTGTAACTTGCTAAAGAGTATTAAAGTGATATTTTAGGTTTTTAAAGATATTTTCATAAAATGATTGGCACTATTTCCCATATTATCCCTCCTTGGTTTGGGCTTTATGGTTATATAAACCTCATAAAATGAGTGGAGACATGAATCCTCTTTTATTTTTTTCCTTCTCTAAGGTTTGGTTAAAATTTAATAATGCATTTCTCATATATTTGGTGAACATATTTATAAAATCATTTAAGCCTGCTGTTTTCTGGGGGAAAAAATGTTCAATTTCTATATTATGGGACTTTTTATTTCATGTTGAGTCAGTTTGGGTGGTTTATATTTTATCTAAGATCTTTTCTTCTAAGTTTAAAACTTTATTGCCATAAAATTTGTACATGGTTTCTTATTTTTTAATCTGTTGCATTTACAATTATGTCCCTCTTTTTTATTTCCCAGTGTTATTTATGTTGCCTACTCTCCTGTTTTATATTGATCTTAGCAGATTTCTGTCAGTTTCACCAGTCTTTTTAAAGAATAAATTTAGGTTCTTTGTTTTCTTCTTTTGTAGCTTTGTACTCTATTTCCTTAATATCTATTCTTATTTTAAAATTTGTCCTCTGCGTCTTTTTGATATTTTTCTTGTAATTTTTCTAATTTTTTGTTTATTTCCTAGCTCATTCATTTTCTACCTTTCCTCTTCTTTCCTATATCTGATTTTTTAAATGAAGTATGAAAAGAATATCTATCATCACATATCAAGTATGATATTCTAAACATTATTATTATAACAATATTATTATTTATTTACTTATTCACTCAAATATTCTATAACTTTCTCATCTGGGGTTTGCTTGAATTACCAATTATATACACCAAACTGAGGGTTGTGTTACAAATTCACTTTAAGATGCTGAATTTCTCCTTATTGTTTTTATTTCCCTAATGTTTGCCTTGCATATTTTAAGAAGTTATATTAAGTGCATACAGATTTTAAATTATCTTCCTAGTGTAATTTATCATGTGTACTGGACATACTTGTAACTAATAATGTTTTTGCTTCAAAGACTATTTTGTCTAATATTAAAATATCTATTTAATGCCTTTGTATGTGATATTTGCCTAGTATTTTTATTTAATAAGCTGTCATTTTCTTTCAATCAAAATAATATATACTTCTTATTTTAGTTATGTCTGTTATACAAAACATCTTACTCATTTTTATTATTAATTCACCTAATTTTTTAAAAACTTTTAGCTATCAAGTTTAGTTCACAAACATTTATTTCTTATTTCTGTTTCTATCTGTTTGCTTTTCCAAAGTTTTTTTGTCCTGACATTTTTTTGGATTGATTATAAATTTATTTCCCAATTCTGACAAATTCACCATGTTTTTACCTCTTAAATTCTACTCCTCTCCCACATTCTTTCTTCTCTTCTAGAGGGAAAGAGATGGGGAAACAGTGGAAACAGTGTCAGACTTTATTTTTGGGGGCTCCAAAATCACTGCAGATGGTGACTGCAGCCATGAAATTAAAAGACGCTTACTCCTTGGAAGGAAAGTAATGACCAACCTAGATAGTATATTCAAAAGCAGAGACATTACTTTGCCGACTAAGATCCATCTAGCCAAGGCTATGGTTTTTCCTGTGGTCATGTATGGATGTGAGAGTTGGACTGTGAAGAAAGCTGAGCACCAAAGAATTGATGCTTTTGAACTGTGGTGTTGGAGAAGACTCTTGAGAGTCCCTTGGACTGAAAGGAGATCCAAGCAGTCCATTCTGAAGGAGATCAGCCCTGGGATTTCTTTGGGAGAAATAATGCTAAAGCTGAAACTCCAGTACTTTGGCCACCTCATGTGAAGAGTTGACTCATTGGAAGAGATTCTGATGCTGGGAGGGATTGGGGGNTTCTGAAGGAGATCAGCCCTGGGATTTCTTTGGAAGGAATGATGCTAAAGCTGAAACTCCAGTACTTTGGCCACCTCATGTGAAGAGTTGACTCATTGGAAAAGATTCTGATGCTGGGAGGGATTGGGGGCAGGAGGGGAAGGGGATGACAGAGGATGAGATGGCTGGATGGCATCACGGACTCGATGGACATGAGTCTGAGTGAACTCTGGGAGTTGGTGATGGACAGGGAGGTCTGGCGTGCTGCGATTCATGGAGTCACAAAGAGTCAGACATGACTGAGCGACTGAACTGAACTGTTGTCTTAAAAACAATGTTTTAATAAATAACCCTTGCACATCTATTTTTGCATACTGGTGCTTTCTTTTTTGTTACCCAGATTCCCCAATATAGAACTGCTTGGAAAATGGTATGCATATTTCAAACTTGAGTAGATGATGACAGATTACTTTTCATTTCCCATCAGCAACAAAAAAATAATGTTCCATATTATGCATCCCTGGGATGCAAGGACAATTAAACATATGCAGATGAATAAATGTGCTACATCATATTAACAGAATGAAAGATAAAAATCACCTGATAATCTCAATAGATGCAGAAAAAGCATCTGACAAAATTCAACACCCATTCATTACATCAATTCTCAATATATTAGTTATGGGTGGAACATACTTCAACACAGTAAAGTCTACATATGACAAGCCCATGGCCAGCATCATACTCAGTGGTGAAAGTTACAAGTCTTAGAGAAAAAGACAAGGAACTTACTCTCACTATTCCAATTCAACACAGTGTTTGAAGTCCTGGCTAGAGCAATCAGCAAGAAACTATCAACAACAACAACAAAACGGAAGCCAACCAACCACACACCCCCTAAAAAAACACACACACACATCGGAATCGGAAAAGAAGAAGAAAAATTGTTGATGTTTGCAGATGACCTGGGTTTTTTTCATAGAAGATCTTAAAGACTCCATCAAAAACCTGTCAGAACTAATCAACACAATCAGGGAAGTTGCAGGAGACAAATTCAATAAACAAAAATCAGTTACATTTCTATATACTAACAATGACTAATCTGAAAAAGAGACAATCCTATTTATAACAGCATCAAAACCTACAAAACACCTAGGATTAAATTTAACCAAGTAGGTAAAAATCTGTACACTGAAAGCTATAAGACATTGATGAAAGAAACTGAAGACACAAATATGTGGAAAGATATTCCATACTCATAACTGGAAGAACTAATACATTGGTAAAATGTTCATACTACCCAAATCCATCTCTAGAGTTAACATAACCCCTATCAAGATTCCAATGGTGTTTTTTACAGAAATAGGGAAAAAATGACAAAATTCACACAGAACCACAAAAGACTAGAGCAATATGGAGAAGGAAGAACAAAGATGGAGTTATTATACCTCTTAATGTCAAACTATAGCACAAAGCTACAGTAATAAGAGCACCATGGTACTGGCATAAAAACAGACACACGGAACCCTAGTGGAACAGAGCTGAGAGCTCGGAAATAAACTCACGCATAAATATGGTCAATGTTTGACAAGGGAACCAACATACTCAGTGGAGAAAAGATAGTCTCTTTAATACGTGGTACTGGGGGAAAAAATGATACTCAAATGAAAAAGAATGAAACTGGACCTCTATTTTGCATCACTCAAAAAACCTGGAAAAAGATTAAGGACTTAAATACAAAACCTGAAACCATAGAAGAGAATCAGGAAAAAGCTCATTGACCTTAGTCTTCATAATGATTTATAGTTACAATACCCAACACAGGGAATAAAAACGAAAATAAAGAAGTGGAACTACATCAGTCTAAAGGTTTCTGCATGGCAAAAGAGACAATCAACAAAACGAAAGAGAAAGCTACAAAATGGGAGAAAATATTGACAAACCACATATCTGAAAAATAGTGGTGCTGAAGCTCAGTCACTTCAGTTGTGTCAGACTCCTTGTGACCCCCTGGACTGTAGCCTGCCAGGCTCCTCTTTCCATGGAATTTTCCAGGAAAGAATACTGAAGTGGGTTGCCACTTCCTCCTCCAGATCTTCCCAACCCTGTGTCCTGTGTCTCCTGCACTGGCAGACAGATTCTTTACCACTAAGCCACCTGGGAAGCCCATCCGAAAAATGGCTAAAATCTAAAATATAGAAGGGACTCATATAACTCATTAGCAAAAGAACAAATAATCCAATTAAGGAATGGGCAAAGAGCCTGAATAGACATTTTTCCAAGGAAGATATTTACACGGCCAAGTACACGAAAAAGTGCTTGAGCTCACTAAACATCAGGGAAATGAAAACCAAAACCACAGTGAGATTTCACTTCACACCTGTTAGAATGTGCAAAAATGTAGAGAAAAGGACACACCTGGGCACTGCTGGTGGGAATTTAAATTGGTACAGCCACTATGTGAAAAAGGTATAAAGGTTTTTCAAAAAAATTAAAAAACAGAACCATGACATTATCCAGGCATTTCACTGCTGGGTATGTGTTAATATCTGAAGGAAATGAAAGCGATTTCCACACTCTCAGTTTCGCGGCAGCAGTATTTGTAACAGCCAAGGTATGGAGCCACCATACGTGCTCCTTGGTGGATGGATGGAAAAGCAAGTGCAGCATCTGTATACACCAGAACGTTGCTGTCGTTCAGTCGCTAAGTTGTGTCCGACTCTTTGTGACCCTGTGGACAGCAGCACGCCAGGCCTCCCTGTCCTCCCGCTATCTCCCCGAGCTTGCTCAGACGCATGTCCATCGGGCTGGTGATGCTTATCTCATCCTTGGTCACCCTCTTCTTCTCCTGCCCTCAGTCTTTCCCAGGATTCTGATCTTTTTCACTGAGTCAGCTCTTTGCATCAGGTACCCAAATTGGAGCTCCACCTTCAGCATCAGTCCCTCCAATGAATGTTCGTTCAGGTTTGATTTCCTTCAGGATTGACTGGTTTGATCTCCTTGCTGTCCAAGGGACTCTCAAGAGTCTTCCTCAGCACCAAGCATTAATTCTTCAGTGCTCAGCCTTCTTTATTGTCCAGCTCCCACATATTCAGTCATAAAAAAGAAGGAAATGTCGCCTTGTACAATAACATGGATGGAAATTGAGGGCAGTATGCTAAGCAAAATAAGGCAGACAAAGTCTGTCTTCTGTGAGGAATCTAAAAAAGTACTTAAACTCATGGAAGCAGAAAGCAGACAACAGATGTGGCTGAGGTGTAGGCTGGAGATGGGGAAAGAGATGAAAGTCGTCAAAGGGTATAAACTTCCAGGTATAAGATGAATAGGTTCTGGGGCTGTCATGTAAAGCGTGGTGACTATAGTTAACAATACTGCATTGCATATTTACTTGAAAGTTGCCAAGAGAGTAGATTTTTAACGCTCTCACTACAAAATATAAAACTCAAACTATGTGAAGTAATGGCTGTGTTAACCAAACTTATGGCAGCATTTTGCAATGTATTCACATATAAAATAACTGTGTTGTATATCTTAGACTTACACAGTGCTATCAGTTATAACCCAATAAAGCTGAGGGAAAAGACGGTGTTCTACCAAATAAAACATGGAGGGATGATGTAGAGTGCGAGGGACACGTTGGGTTGGGTGGCGAAGGAAGGTGAATTTCAAATAAAACATTCAATCAACACAATAAACAAAGATCCCACCGGAAATCTGGTTGGAGTCTCATTGAAATATGTATCTATCTGAAAAGGCTGATATATAATTTTTGTATATAAAAATACATTGTATCTTTCCATTTATTTAAAAAATTTTTTGATTATTCAATCTTACCTATAGGAATTCACCTAAAAATGAATTGAACCTAAAAGTCCAGTGAACAAAAATATATGCACAGGAATATTTATCAAACAACTTTTTTTTCATTGAAGAACAGTGATTTACAATACTACAGTAGTTTCAGGTGTAAAACATAGGGATTCAATATATTTATGGATTACATACAACTTAAAGTTATTACAAAAGAATGGATATTTCTGTGCTGTATGATAAATCCTTGTTATTTATTTATCTTAGCCACCCTCAGTTCAGTTCAGTTGCTCAGTTGTGTCTGACTCTTTGCAACCCCATGAATCACAGCACGCCAGGCCTCCCTGTCCATCACCAACTCCCGGAGTCCACCCAAACCCATGTCCGCTGAGTCGGTGATGCCATCCAGCCATCTCATCCTCTGTCATCCCCTTCTCCTGCCCTCAATCTTTGCCAGCATCAGGGTCTTNGGTGGGGTAGTGATACCTCTGGAGATAATTTCCCTGTGTTTCTGCCTCACACCTGTCCTATATTAAATATGTTTCTAGGCTGGAGGTTTACTAGAGCACAAAAGTGGTGTCAGATGGAATTTCAGACCTTTGTGAGATTAAGACTGTCACTGTGAGTTTTCAGAGCAGAAATCTGGAATGTTTTTTGTTTTACAGCAGAGTCAGGGTGAAGATTAACCAATCCTCCTTTGCTTAGAAAATATTTTTCTATGATGTCCTCTCATAAAAGGTTTAGTTTCCTGGGCCTTCCAAGTCTATGAGAGTCTGTTATTGGGTTGGCCAAAAAGTTCGTTTGGGTTTTCCACATCTTATAGAGAAAGCAAAAGAACTTTTTGGCCAGCCCAGTACAATTTCCCCCACCCTTGATGTGAACCGAGTCCTCGTCTCTTGTTCTCTGTGTGATCATTAAAGTATGTGGCACCTGGCAACAGGAAGAAACTCTCACAGAAATGGTTTCAGTGCCTCATTAGCACACTGATATGCAGCCCCACTCTTTGTTTTGAGACTTGTATATTTTCCTAACATTTTTTAAGGCTTAGTACATATTTCAAGTTATCCTTTTGGTATTCTGGGCTTTCCAAGTGGTGCTAGTGGTAAAGAACTCACCTGGCAATGCAGAAGTAAGAGACTAGTTTCGATCCCTGCTTCAGGAAGATCCCTTGGAGGAGGGCATGGCAGCCCTCTCCAGTATCCTTGCCTGTTGAACTCCATGGACACTGGTGTCCAGCAGGCTATAGTCTGTGGGGTCACAAAGAGTCGGACATGACTGAGCTACCAACACACATTTTTTGGTATCCTAGTCAGAAATCTTACATCTTTGATGGTTGGAATATTTTTCTTTGAGAATCCCTACTCCATCATTGCTTGAGTGGAAATACAATAAGTATTTATTAGTCAGATCTGACCACTGTTGTTCATCATGAAGATGCCTCCAGTATTTTGCAAGAGAAAACAAAAACAATCTTCCATTTCCCACAGTTCAGTACGCACTAACCACACTGCCTCACATCCTGCCTTCCTTTTTGCTCACTTTCCTTTTCCACTTTTCTCCACATAATTATATTCAGATATGTAAGACTGACATCTCCCTACAGACACACACACACACACAAACACACACACTACACTGACCTATACTCCTTCAAAAACTAATATCCATGTCAAAGAGAAACCCATTTCTTTTCTTTCACTGAGCTATTGTTAAGGGAATCACAATGACTTCAGATGAACAAGAAACTTTGTTTTTAACAATAGCTCTGTCCGTATTAGCTATGAAGGAATCTGACTTTGTGATCCAACCCATATAGTCTAGTATCATTTCCTGAAAAAATAAGGAAGAGTGGAGTTGGGGAAGGAGGCAGTGAGGAGTTATTCTTTCCTGTCAGGTTTTGGTCATGAAGAGCTGGGGTGACTCCGGGATCTGCTGCAAACAGTATGTGTGTAATTAGCATGTTATGCCGGAAGTCCGAGTCCCCAAAACTGAGAGAATAAGACGTCCACAGCAATGCAAAAGCATAAAGGGATTTATTGCTAGCTCGAGCTAGGGCTCCCATCTCATCCAGCACAGTGGAGTCTTGACGAGAGCCCCGAGCTCTGGATTACTGCAGTATTTATACATTTAGCCTGGTTCAAATGTTGCAACAGAAGAGTTGGCAAACAGCGATTTGTTAGTTCATGCACACGTGCGGGGTTTTTCAAATCACACAAATCACAAAATCTCATTGGTCAAATCACACAAATCACAAAAATCTCATTGGCTCGAGTTTGAATCAAAATCTCAATTCTGATTGGCTCGTGTTTGGTGCGATTGATCGGGGACTTTCCCAGGGTGTGGTTCCCCAGAGTCATGACTCAGGTTTTAATCCGGTTTGGCGCCAGCGGGGACTTTTCTAGGGTGGAGTTTCTTAGAATTATGACTCATGTTTACAAGATGACTCATGTTTACAAGAACCTGAAACTTAGGCCTAGTGTAGCCTGTTGAGCCTGTCATGGCTCCAGTCTGGCTCTAACAAGCAGTTTTGTACTGTACACTTGGAAATTGTTGGAAAGGTGAATTTTATTTACACTTTCTGGTCATGATAAATAAATAAATAATAAAAATAAATTTAAGAAATGAGGAAGAAGCTGTAGATAATCTCTGAAACTCTTTTCAAGTGTTCAGTTCAGTTCAATTCAGTTCAGTCACTCAGTCGTCTCTGACTCTTTGGGACCCCATGAATTGCAGCATGCCAGACCTCCCTGTCTATTACCAATTCCCAGAGTTTACTCAAATTCATGTCCATCGAGTCGGTGATGCCATCCAGCCATCTCATCTTCTGTCGTCCCCTTCTCCCCCTGCCCCCAATCACTCCCAGCATCAGAGTCTTTTCCAATGGTCAACTCTTCTCATAAGGTGGCCAAAGTATTGGAGTTTCAGCTTTACCATCAGTCTTTCCAATGAATACCCAGGACTGATCTCCTTTAGAATGGACTGGCTGGATCTCCTTGCAATCCAAGGGACTCTCAAGAGTCTTCTCCAACACTACAGTTCAAAAGCATCAGTTCTTTGGTGCTCAGCTTTCTTCACAGTCCAACTCTCACATCCATACCTGATCACGGAAAAACCATAGCCTTGACTAGACGGACCTTTGTGGGCAAAGTAATGTCTCTGCTTTTGAATATACTATCTAGGTTGGTCATAACTTTCCTTCCAAGGAGTAAGCGTCTTTTAATTTCATGGCTGCAGTCACCATCTGCAGCAATTTTGGAGTCCAAAAAAATAAAGTCTGACACTGTTTCCACTGTTTCCCCATCTATTTCCCATGAAGTGATGGGACCAGATGTCACTAAATCTATAAATCTGGATATGTTTGGCATTGGGCAATTTTAAAATTAGACTTCATATTGTCCTACAACTTACATGAGTTTGCTCCTCAAACAATATCTGTTATTAGAAACATTGCTTTAAAAACACAGAAATGGAGTTACCATGTAATCCTTCAATCCCACTCCTGGGCACATATTTGGAGAAAAGTTTAATTCAAAAAGATACATTCACCCCAATGTTTATAGCAGCACTACTTGTAATGGCCAAGACATGAAAACAACCTAAACACCCATCAACAGATGAATGGATAAAGAAGTGTAGTATGTGTATATGTGTGCATGTATATATGTATTACTCAGCTATAAAGAAGAATGAAATATTACCATTTGCAGTAATGTGGATGGACCTAGAGATTATCACACTAAGTGAAGTAAATCAGACAGGGAAAGACAAATATTATATTATATCACTTATAGGTGGAACCTAAAAAAAGTACAAATGAATTTGCAAAATAGAAATAGACCCATAGATATATAAAACAAACTTATGTTTACCAAAGGGAAAGATGGGGGGGGGGAGTTAAATTAAGAGACTGGGATTAGCATATACACATTACTATATTTAAAATAGATAAACAACAAGGACCTACTGTATAGCACGAGGAACTATACTCAATATTTTGTAAAAACCTATAATGGAAAAGAATCTGAAAAGTAAATATTCATTGTGCTGTACACCTGAAACTGACACAACATTGTAAATCAACTATAGTTTAATTTAAAAAAGAAAAGAAAAAATATAGAAGCTGTGCTGAGTCAGAGGCACAAGCCTTCATGAACAGAAGAGTTGACATGACTAGCTTTCTGTGTTCCCTGTGTGGCACATCCCAAGTTGAAATGCTTGTGCTCAACTTCAGAAGCTGTTTCCATGGAAAGTTTTATTTAAAGTCTTTCACTTATCAATATCTGCATCTGCTTAATCAACTCATAGACACTCAGTCCTGGATTCTGAGTTGGGCTGGGTCATTAATGAGTAAATTAATTGTCTTGCAGACAAAATACCCACTTTTAATGATCAGTGTACCCTGGAGCATTCTGGTTGTTCATTTGTCCCTAAAGTTGTTGCTAAGTGGTGCCCTCACGTGTCTTCCCCTTGATCAGCTCCCTGCCTTTCATCTCCTGAAAGGAGGGTAGGGCTCTCCCAGACCGAGGCCCAGGGCTTCAAGTGCCCAGACAGAGCCACCAGGTTGCGGCTCCCTCCCCTCCCCTGGGAGGCGCACTCGTCCAGCACAACCACAGCCAAATAGAAAATAGGAAAAAGCGTCTTCTTTGGCAAGAACAGTAGTGCACTCAAAGCCAAATCTTATGAATTCATGTCAGTGAAGACTGGCATTTCTTGAAATTCTCCAAACAAATAAAAGGAAAAACCTAGCTGCATTTGCATGCATAACATATTCAGTCCAGACAACCACTAATTTTCTTCCAGGATTCAAGACCTGAGATTCTGACATCTTGCAGATGAGCCCCTTGTCATGTTGTTTTTCTCTGTCCTGTCTCCTATTTATTCCACTGGCAAAGGGGAACCATATTTCGTTTCCCTAAGAAGCTACTCCCCTAAGATCGAAGGCCAGATCTGGTAATGAACTTACAAGGATGGGCTCTAAGACCATCGCTAGAAGAATACCTTTGGGAAAACAGGTCTGGGTGGGAAAGCCTTCATTAGTGCATGAATACTATTTATTTACCCAAGGATGGCCTGTGTGTTTTTGTTTGTACTGCTACAGATTTCAGAGATAGGCTTCAGGCAATACAGTACCTGGAAAAACTCACAGCAAAGTCCAGGTGTGCATTGCATACAAGAGCATATTCACTAACTTCGTACAGATACAGCTTCACTCTCTGGTTATACACTGGATCAACGCTAGAGAGCAAAGTGGTCAATCAGCATAAACCCAGGAGACCTGAAGAAAGATAAATTAAGCCAAGATTGAAGAAATAGGTTTTAGAAAAGATTATTTCTGAAAGGAAAAATGGTCATAATTATGATAATTTTAATCAACTGAATTCGTAATCAGTCTGAGAAAAGTTCACGTACCATATAGTGGCCTGATAAGGTACATTATAGAGAATGACAGATTCTAGAGAATGAAATATATCGGAAATAATTTCTAGGCCATCAACGTCCTGTCTTTCATCACTGATGCTAAAACATTTCTGCCAAGCAGGATAATAGAATAGTTGTTTTAATATTTTTACAAAAATAAGTCTTATTCATTTCTAACATTTTCACTACTTTCTAATTTGTAACCTACTTCTAAGGGTTCCTCTAGTGGCTCAGATGACAAAGAATCTGCCTATAATGCATGAGGCCCAGGTTTGATCCCCTGGAAAAGGGAATGGCTACCCACCCCAATATTCTTGCCTGGAGAATTCCATGGACAGAGGAGCCTAGCACAGTACAGTCCATGGAGTCGGACACAACTGAGCATGCACGCACGCATGTATACGTGTATAACTCAGCACGAAGTACTACGGGGAAATAACAAAGGATAAGACATGATATCTAATGTTAGTGAGATTAGTACTAATAGAAGAGAGGCCATTATGAGTGGGGCATGAGAAGAACAATTAGTTGAAAGGAATCTGACAAATTTGGAAATCTGTACACAGAGGCCAATTCAGATGAAGGGCTAGGTCTTGCTAATTATAAATTATTTACTTTCTCATAAATCTAACTTATCATATATAAAATATGAGAACTGATTTAAGATTTTAATGAGTGATAGTGTAACTGAACATGTATTTGGAGTTCCCCAAATCTAGGAAACACATTAGTTTTTATTTTCTGAACACTCCCCCTAGTGTCCCACATAAGAAGTGGAATAAATGCCCTCAAATATCATGCTGTGCCTCTCCGGATCTTAGAGACCGACTGTAATAATCTGGTGCTAGTGATAATGAACCTGCATGCCAATGCTGGAGACACAGGACATGTGGGTTCAGTCCTAGGGTCGGGAAGACCTAACGGAGGAGAGCACGGCAACCCACTCCAAATTCCACAGACAGAGGAGCCTGGCCAGCTACAGTCCATAGGGTTGCAAAACGTTGGACCCAGCTGAAGCAACTTAGCATGCGTATTATAATCTGTGCCTTTATTGAAAAGATTTCTTTGAGGCTCGTGCCATTCAGCTCTGCTGTTTTCTGTTCTTCCTTGCATAGTCATTTTCACACGTCAGCTTTCGCTGCATAACAAACTGATCTAAAACTTAAGGGTTGAAAACAAGAATCATTTACACAACTCATAATTCTGCAGGGCAGTGATTTGGACTGTGCTCCTCTGGGGTTTTCTTCTGGTCTCAGCTGGACTCATTCCTGCTGCCAGGATGACGGAGGTATGGCTAGACCAGGCTGACCTCAGGTGGGACAGCGTATTTCTGCTCCATGTGAACGAAGCCAGCAGACAAGCTTGGGGTGCTGGGAAGAACCACGAAAGAAACAGGTGGAGGCACTCAAGGTTTTCGAGGCCCAAGTTCCAAACCATCATTTCCATCACTCTCTGTACGTCTGCTGATACAAGTTATAAGACCAACACAAATGCAAGGGGAAAGGAAGAGATGTCTTTTGGGGTGGGAAGGTGGGAAGGGCTATAATCACCAATGGCAAGGATGTGGGGAGAGACACAGTACAGGGGTCATGTCTGCCTCTCTCCTTTCTGATCTTCCGGTTCCTCCTCCTCTGTCGCTGAGGAGTTCTTTCAGTCATGGTCCTCGTCGTTTCCCATCCATCCTTTGACTGACCTCAAGATCTACATGCAGCTTTCTACTTCCCAGGTTCCTAACCTCTTCATCACCACAGTCTTCCACCTCCATGATATCCATTGCTCCTCTGTTGCCTTGCCACATCCTGGACCTAGTCTACACTGGAACAGATCTACCTTGGCAATTTTAGATGGCAACACCCCACTTCCTGACATACTCTCAACCCTTTGGGCTCTCATGATAACCTGACCCTTTTTCATGGGCTTTCTTAGCCTTTCCTCTGGGCCTTTAACACTTCTTCCCGTCTATCAGTTCCCTTTCTGGCTACTTCCTTACTGTTGGATGCTATGCTACTTCATTTCAATCACTCTCCTCTTTATATCTTCAGATTCTTTCAAAAAATACATCACATCTATGTGACAGCTTAGGTGCTGTTCCCTAAAGGAAACAGATGGCCACAACCCACTCCAATATTCAGCAGGACATTAGAGACAAACCTGGGCTCACAAATGAGACTTCTCACACTGGGGCCTGTGCAGTCAGTCCTGGCTTACTCTGCAATCCGTGCTTTGACCCCTGCCACAGTAGTTGTTATTGTCTGGAGTATATGGAGTCCTTACATGTGTTCCTTGTTTACTGTGGTATTTTAGCTTAGCCAGGACATTAGTAAAGCAAAGGAAGGCTAAGTCTATTCACAAAGGGACATAGAAGAGAAACTTTTTTCCTATGAGCTCTTGGCAAATAAACTTGAAACGGCACTAGGAAAATTTGATGGTTTCCGCTCCACCCTCCTAAGCCTCCTACCATCCTAATCTCGCCTCACCTACCTGCAGAGGCTGGAAGAACACAGTAAAGCCTTGACTATTTCCTGAGCCAGTAGTCATTTTTAACTTCTCAGAAATAGAGGAACAAAATGCTAGCAATATATTAAAAAAAAAAAAACATAAACACTGAAAATGAATTTCTTTTCATGGAAGCCAAGTGGTAAAATGTGGCATTTGTTTAAGAAGGACAGAGTGAGTGCCCAAGTTACATTACCCATAATTGAATGTGTTGAAATCCTCACAATTGGTGAAGCCTTCTGGTTATACAAGGGTAAAACCTGCTTGTAGGGAATGGACCTCATTTTCCTTAACTAACTGTTACCAGGTGCCTGCTTCACTTTAAAAAATACACTGTATTTATTCTTTTACCTCAATCGTCACTATTTTATTTCAAATTTTTTCATAAACAAATAGAGCACTGAAGACAGAGAAGAACACTTAGGTCCATGCAAATGATTCTTTCGTCCAGATCACAACACTAATAAATGTTATACTCAACCTGAACACAAATCTTCCAGCATCTACTTCAGCATCCTCTTCCTGTCTTACAAGGTCAGAACAAACACAGTTATGGATCGCTTCTTTAATACACTCGCTTTCTTTTTTAGTATTGCCCTTCTTGGTAGCTATCAATATATACCTGAACATCCTAGTCTAAGACAAACAGCATCAACTAGCAGAATAAAGCATAACAAAATTCTTCTTCCTCTCCTGCCACTTTCACTTTATTGCTCTGTACTGTTTAATTTGCCCATATATGCTCAACCCCCAAAGCTAAGCTGTCCGAAAGGGAAGTATTCATCGGTGAATGCTTACTCCAGCATCCTTAGATGACTTATTGAAAGATCAGTGACCCGATCAGCAGAAATATGCAGTTTGAAAAATAACTAAAATATAGCCAAGAAATGAGTCTCCGGTAACAAATAGAATGAGAATAATACAGGAAATCAGTGGCATATAAACAGGCTAAATTATAAAGCTTTGCATTTAAATTAGCTATTAAATGGAAGAGGTCTGTTTGTTTTTCAAGTGAAGAACCTTTTCAATCATACTAGCTCCCAATATCAACCATAGAATAGTGTCCACAGAGATGGAGAGTAATTTGACTCAACTCTGATCACCAGGGTGGCAGTTTTTAAAATCAGGTCCAGTAACCACTTGCAAGGATACACTTGCAGAGGGAGTTGCCAGAGGTGACACCTGGCAACAGACCCACCAGGTCACACTGCCTGTGGAAAAACCCTTTTCAGGAGGGGGCGGGCAGGGATGAAGGTATGGGGTGGACTAGGAAGAGAAAGTGTGGAAAACTAGTCACTTGTAACATCATTCTAGGTCATTTGTCTCTCATTTGATATTGTGGGAATTTTTCCAGAGAGTGAGGTTATTACGTCTAAAAAGATAACCTCTATGTGGAAATCTCAATATCTTTTAAGAAGCACACTGGAACCCTTCAACTGAAGTCACTACTATACTCTACATATTTAGAATCTGGGTTTCAACATGCATAAGAAACTTAAGGTAAAAAATTTTAAATCACAATTCTCAAAGAAATACGGCTTTGAGCTCTAAATGACTCTGACAGGAAACTAGTATTAGACTTGGAAATAATGCCTCAGACAACCTCAAACTTGGAGCAAAGAAGGAAATTTTCCACTGGTATAAGCATTTTTCAAACTTCTTTCCTGTCTATGCACCATCATCACTCCAAACCCAACCCCATCTCAACAATGGCAGATTTATAGACAGAATCAGAATGCAAATTTGAATCATAAGATAAAATATTGGGTAGTAGCAGAAAATTAGGATACTACAGGCTCTATTATAGCAATGAAAAAAATCATACTGAGGATGTAGAAAATAGAGACTGTAAGTTGTGTGCTCAGTTGTGTCCAACTCTTTGCAACTCCATGGACTGTAGCCCACCAGTCTCCTCTGTCCATGGAATTCTCCAGGCAAAAATACTGGAGCGGGTTGCCATTTCCTCCTCCAGGACATCTTCCTGACCCAGGGATCAAACCTGCCTGTATCTCTTGCATCTCCTGTATTGGCAGGCAGATTCTTTATCACTGTGCCACCTGGGAAGCATTTAGAACTAGAAGTAGTCAAAACAATTTAGTGTGAATTAATATTTTTATTGGTGAAAAAAAGTGAGGTTTCAAAATTTTATAGTTTTGTTAAACTATAAATAATACAAGTCTTCAGTGGTAGAATTGCTCCTAAAACCTGAACCCTTAATATCACATAGCTCTCAGGCAAATAAAGGCACCTATTAAATATTATTTAATATTATCTATTTATTAAAAGGCTCAGCAGTTAAAGCATCTGCCTGCAATGTGGGTGATTCAGGTCCAATCCCTAGGTTGGGAAGATCCCCTGGAGAAGGAAATGGCAACCCACTCCAGTATTCTTGCCTGGAGAATCCCATGGAGAGAGGGGCCTGGTAGGCTACAGTCCACGGGGTCGCAAAGAGTTGGACACAACTGAGCGACTTCACTTTCATTTATTAAAAAGGGGAAATATAAAGAAACCACACAGTAAATTCAGCCAAAAAAACATAAATTACAAGAAGAGTGATGTCTTACTTTATTGTTCAGTGTTGGCTATTTGAGAGTGATTTAAATTTATATTTTATGAAATATTTAATGAATATGAAATCAACATGGATACACTGGTATATTGACCATTATATTCAAAAACTATTTTCAGAAGTAAAATTATTTATAAAAATGAAAGCTATATATATTTTTAAAGCAAAATTTTAAAAAGCTTCTACTGTATCTGAATATTAAAAATATAAAACAGAATAATTACATATATTTGTACTTTATCCACTTATTAGTACCATGTCACTAGTATTTTCCTGAAAAATACTGCTTTCTTAGTATGATATTGTCATACTTATCATCTGCTTTCCTGAGAAATGAAAAGCCAGTTCTAACTTGATTTTTTAAGTATTTTTAGGTCATTTCTGTTGCAAGTGGTTATTGCAGAAAGAAAACAGTTTGAGCAATGAAACAGTTACAGATTTAGTCTGCACAAAGCCACCACAGCAAGATCTTAGCCTTTGTTAATTTTTTTCTTACGCTTAGACTATAATTTTCCCTAATTTCTCTCTGACTTTCTATTTGACCTTGTGTGTCTCCCATGCCTTCTAGAAAGGAAACAGTGACTGAGATGAGCTGACACAAGGTGCTAGAGACAGGAGCAGAAAACTGGACCAAGGAAAACTGTAAGATTTAAAAAATTGCATTGTTTAAGCTGTTAAGTTTTTGATAACAGAAAATAAAATATTATTTTAAATATTTATATAAATTTCAATAAATTTTATATGTATGTATGTATATATAATTTACGTGTGTGTCTAATAAACAGATAAGATGTACAGTCTATTCAGATACCCCAAGGCCATTTGTGAGGACCTAGATATCATGTTGTAACATATATATTATATGCATACATACATACATTACATACTGAAGAAGTGTGGAGTTTCCTTTGAATTTACCAGGTACAAATTTTTTAAAACAGCCTGCACAGGTCTCATTCATTTCTCAAATCAAAGCTTGGCAGGTACCTGCCAGTGCAAGATGGTGATTTAGATTTCACCTCACAGTCTAGCATTTAGTATTTCATGAAGAATTTTTAAAAATATACGTTGCATGTTTTACTCTGTTTGCATATTATATAAAATATAATCCTTTTTTAAACAACAAAATAAAGATTATGCAGCAGCAAACTAATGTGAATACAACACTTAAGGTCAAACTAAAACCTTTGGATTCTGTATCACTCATTCATAGAAGACTAAAGCTAGGCTATACTGGGGAGACAGCAAATGTTTTCTAGAGTATATACCTGGATAAAACATTGCATAGCAATGTAATTTTGGAAAAGGCAATGCTCTTTTCTTCCCTGGGAAATTTATTTGTAATATATAGCAGCATTCTAAAGATTCTGAGAAATCCTGTGAGGTAACACAAAGGATGAGATTGTATCTTCAGACATAGTAATCAGAAATCTTTCCTGAGCATTACTAATAATTTCATTAAAATGGTCAACTGGTGCAAGTGAAGCAGGAAGATGCCCGGAAGACAAAGAGTGATGCTCCCTGTGCTTCCTTCCAACATCACACATGGGCTTTCTGGCTCATAATATTGACGAGCTTTGAGAATCAGATACACATACTATGACATCACAAGCCTATGTAGGTTATAAATATATGATGTCACAAGAATAGGTGGGTTATAAAATGACTCCATCTTATATATCAGATAGCTTCTCTGGTGGCTCAGAGGGTAAAGCATCTCTCTCCGATGCAGAAGACCTGGGTTTGATCCCTGGGTGTGGAAGATCCCCTGGAGAATGAACTGTCAACCCACTCCAGTATTCTTGCCTGGAAAACCCTATGGACAGAGAAGCCTGGTGGGCCACAGCTCACAGGGTTGCAAAGAGTCAGACACAACTGAGCAACTTCAATTTCATTATATATCAGATAGTTATATGTTATCTGACATTTCTGGACAGCACACTTTAAAAAAAAACATAGATTCTAAGTTTGTTTTCAGTAAACAATTCTGAACACAAACTTCTTACTAAAAGCATTTGACGGGTAAGGATTCTACTGCTGGCAAAGACTATGGGTCTGTTTACTAGGAAGTTAGTTTTCAGTCAGGTTAACAGGTAAGAATGATTCTCTTACTCTTAACAGTAATGGGAAAGAAATGGATCATGGGCCAGTTTCCTTAACTCCTTTTACTCCACTCTGAAGTTTAAAAATATCTGTATGTTTGATTTGTTTAATCTAGTTTTCAACACCTTATTTAACTAATGAATAATTTTCCAAATATTAATATACATAGAACACATTTTGGGAAACATCAGATTAAATCTAAGATTCTTTTTAGTTATTTAATTATATAAATTATTTGAAACCTCAGACAAGATACTTAACCTCATTAAACCTCATTTCATACCTGTAAAATGGAGTATTTTTCAGAATTATAGCAGTTATTATGAATAATATATAAAGCACCTGTTACAATTTAGCACAGGACGTATTATACTTTGGCATTAAATATGTAATACCCTTTGCCTCAATGGTATTTGAGTTTGGGTATCAGTTTTCATTATCTTAATTTAAAAACAACTCTTATTATTCAGTGTCACACTCTAGGAATTTGTTCCAGCAGCACTACATTTCCAAGTACCAAAATTTGTAGTTTTTCACTGGTTCATTATAGATTTCTACAAATTTAAATCAATGATAATGTTTAAATCAATATAAGTGTATTATCTCACAGTGTCTCTGGTCAGGAATCTGGGCTGAAAATCAGATGAAAATCAAGACTCAGTTAAAATCAAGGTGTTGGCTGAGACTTCAACCTTGTATAAGGCTTTGGGTCCTCCTTAGGCTTACTAAAGGACTTGCCTTGTGGCTGAGACGGTAAAGCTTCTGCCTACAATGCAGGAGACCCGGATTCGATCCCTGGGTCGAGAAGATTCTCTGGAGAAGGAAATGGCAACCCACTCCATTATTCTTGCCTGGAAAATCCATAGATGAAGGAGCATAGTAGCTACAGTCCATGGGGTCGCAACGAGTCGGACACGACTGAGCGACTTCACTTGCTCACTTGGTCACTTGGTTAGGCTAATTGTTGACAGAATCCAGTGCTCATGACTGCAGTATCCTGTCAATTCCTTTCTTCAAACCAGCAGGACTTTACACAGCCAAGTAATCCAGCTGAAAGGTAGCTACTCCATTATAATCACAGAATTATGAGGAAGGAATATATACACTGTGGAGCAGAAACCTTCGTGGCCTTCATAGGTTTCTTCCTACAACAAATATATTTGTATTTTTGTTTTCTCAATGTGTTCCAGTTCTGAGTTCTCTTATCTCCCACAGTTACTGTCTTTTTAACATGTTATGTTTTCAGATTAGGATAATTAGGATTAACCTAGAGATTCACATCTTCTCTCAATTCAAACAAATCTGTTCTATCATATCATTCACAATTTTCTTTTCTCCATCTATATGGTTTGTTTGTTCCTGCTGTAATCCATAATGAAAGTATCTTGAACCTCCTGAGTCTAAACGTCTTGCTTCTTCAGTTCAGTTCAGTCACTCAGTCATATCCGACTTTTTGCAACCCCATGAACTGAAGGACACCAGGCCTCCCTGTCCATCACTAACTCCCAGGTGAAGATGAAGGTGAAGGTGAAGTCGCTCAGTCGTGTCCGACTCTTTGCGACCCCGTGGACTGTAATCTACTAGGCTTCTCCGTCCACAGGATTCTCCAGGCAAGAATACTGGAGTGGATTGCCATTTCCTTCTCCACAGGATCTTCCCGACCCAGGAATTGAACCCGGGTCTCCTGCATTGGAGGTGGACGCTTTAACCTCTGAGCCACCAGGGAAGCTCATGTCCATTTAGTCAGTGATGCCATGCAACCATCTCATCCCTTCTCTTCCTGCTCTCAATCTTTCCCAGCATCAGGGTCTTTACCAATCAGTGAGCTCTTCGCATCAGGTGGCCAAAGTATTAGAGTTTCAGCTTCAATATCAGTCCTTCCAATGAACACCCAGGACTGATCATCTTTAGGATGAACTGGTTGGATCTCCTTGCAATCCAAGAGACTCTCAAGAGTCTTCTCCAACACCACAGTGCAAACACAAAAATTCTTTGATGCTCAGCTTCCTTTATAGTCCAACTCTCACATCCATACGTGAATACTAGAAAAACCATAGCCTTGACTAAACGGACCTTTGTTGACAAAGTAATGTCTCTGCTTTTTAATATGTTATCTAGGTTGGTCATAACTTTCCTTCTAAGGAGTAAGCATCTTTTAATTTCATGGCTGTAATCACCATCTGCAGTGATTTTGGAGCCCAAAAAAATAAACTCAGCCACTGTTTCCACTAACTTTNTGCAAGGAGATCCAACCAGTCCATCCTAAAGGAGACCAGTCCTGGATGTTCATTGGAAGGACTGATGCCAAGGCTGAAACTCCAATACTTTGGCCACCTCGTGTGAAGAGTTGACTCATTGGAGAAGACCCTGATGCTGGGAGGGGTTGGCGGCAGGAGGAGAAGGAAACAACAGAGGATGAGATGGCTGAATGGCATCACTGACTCGATGCAATTGAGTTTGGGTGAATTCCAGGAGTTGGTGATGGACAGGGAGCCTGGTGTGCTGCGATTCACGGGGTCACAAAAAGTCTGAAACGACTGAGCGAATGAACTGAACTGAACTGAGAATAACATATTTAAAGCTATGAGATCCTGACTTGCTGCAAAATGGATTTTCAAAGTTTTCTGTTATCACAAAATAAATAAAGGTGTACAAAATATTAGCATTTGATCTTGTATTCAGTTCTTGGAGAAATATTTATTAGGTTCAATGTATTATTTTAGTACTAGGTCAGAAGGGGATAAAAGAAATTTTTTTTAAAAAAAGCTTTTCAAAGGAAAAGAACAAAATAATCTACTCCTGTATACTCCCATTCTAGAATCATTTTAGGGTATTATTTCTAGTTGTACAACTTGACCCTCCTCTTTCATGCTGTAATATTTCTGAATCTGTTTACTGATTATTTAATTATAAACTGGCATTGAAGATTAGTGGGGGAAAGTACAATTAGTTAACAAATCATACAAGAATTTCTTATTCCTGGAAATTAAATTGGTTTCTTTCCTCACATCATACAAAAAGAGTAATTCCCCATAGATCTAGGACTTCAATGTGAGATATAAAAGATTAAATCTTAGAAAAAAATAGAATATATTATTTCCCTGAGGAAAGAAAGGATTTCTTAAATAAGAGCCAGAAAGAGTAAACATAGAAGTAAGGTAAATGTAAAAGTATGCATTTACTCTAAAATTAAGACAAGCTACGAGAACATACCCTGGTGCTCAGATGGTAAAGCGTCTGCCCACAATGTGGGAGACCCAGCTTTGATGCCCTGGTTGGGAAGATTCCCTGGAGAAGGAAATAGCAACCCACTCTGGTATTCTTGCCTAGAAAATTCTGTGGATGGGGGAGCCTGGTGGGCCACAGTCCATGGGGTCACAAAAAGTCAGACACGACTGAGCAACTTCACTTTCACTTTCACAAGAATATACATGTAATTGGTTACTCTTTAGTACCTGAAACAAAGAAATCAAAAGAATCTCAATATATATATATAAACAAAATGGATACATAGTCATTTCATAGCAAAGGACAAAGAAATACATAATAAAGATATGAAAATTTTCTCATTAATTTATAACCAAGGACAGGGAAATTATAGCACAATGAGACACAAATTCATATACATTTGACTGACATAATAAAAAGGTCAGAAAGTTTTGATGAATGTATAGAGCAATGAGCTTTCTCTAGCATGGATAAAGTCTGTGTAAATTGGCAGAGCATCTTGGAAAACAATACAGCATTCTCTAGAAAATGTGAACATATGCACACCAGAATTAAAATTTCAGTTCTGTTATAACCGAGGAAAACAATGCATGTTCAAGATGCTTGCAAGAGTGTGTACATCAGTCTTATCTGTGTTAGAATAAATGTGTAAACAACCCAAGGCTTCCCTGGTGGTTCAGATGGTTAAAAATACGCCTGAAATGCAAAAGATCTGGGTTCAATCTCTAGGTCAGGAAGAACCCATGGAGAGGGGAATGGCAACCCACTCCAGTATTCTTGCCTGGAGAATCCCATGGACAGAGGAGCCTGGTGGGCTACAGTCCATGGGATTGTAAAGAGTCAAACACAGTTGAGTGACTAATACTTTCACGAACCCAAATGTACATCAACAATAGAATGCACAAAGAAAAAACACATTGGCTATTCAATGGAATAACACCTAGCAGGAAAAATGAAAGAACTAGAACTTTAAGGAACTACTCGGATACATCTGAGAAACCTGATGACTGAGCAATAAATGCAAGTCTAGAAAATCATCCAGCATGTTTCCATCTGCATCCGGGATAAGCCAAATTAAGCTTTATTTGAGGGGGATACATTTTTATAAAGAAGAGAAACTGCCTGGCTAATGGGGAATGATTATGGAGACAGGAAAAAATAGTGGTTTTAAGCAGGAGTCAGTATTTTGCCACCTCATGCGAAGAGTTGACTCATTGGAAAAGACTCTGATGCTGGGAGGGATTGGGGGCAGGAGGAGAAGGGGACGACCGAGGATGAGATGGCTGGATGGCATCACTGACTATTTGGACATGAATCTGAGTGAACTCCGGGAGCTGGTGATGGACAGGGAGCCCTGGCGTGCTGCGATTCATGGGGTCGCAAAGAGTCGGACACGACTGAGCGACTGAACTGAACTGAACTGAAACAGCTCTGGTTCCAGATCTACTAATTCACTGTGTGAACTTAGTCAGTTGCCCTACCTCCGTTCTTCAGTTTCCTCATGTAAAAATGGGGTAATAATTGTACCTGTTTCATAAGGTTATATTTGGGCAATTCACTTTGAATTGCTCTNCTCTGGTTCCAGATCTACTAATTCACTGTGTGAACTTAGTCAGTTGCCCTACCTCCATTCTTCAGTTTCCTCATGTAAAAATGGGGTAATAATTGTACCTGTTTCATAAGGTTATATTTGGGCAATTCACTTTGAATTGCTCTACATGTTTGTTCTTTCTTATTCAGGTTCACTTCTGTACATTGCTCACCTTTAGTGGAGATGAGGCAGACGGCTGCAATCGGAAAGGAGCCACCAGGAGCTGCAAACACATTCTTAAATCATCTCCATAAGGAGGTTGGCACATTCCCAGTGACACTGTATTCCATTCTTTAAACTACACATGTACACTACGTGCCTCTTTTACATGTCCTACATCTTAGATGTTTAGAGATTTAAACACAAAAATTTGACTATATTTGGCCATTTCTTTCTCTTAAAAAGTGCAATATACCATTTAAATTACAAACTCCCAATTAATGGACTATTTTACTTTTTCTTCTATTTCCTAGAATTGGTATTCAAATATCATTTGTTAGATTGATTTCATTCTAGGCAGCACTGGATATATACACACAAATTGGTTTTTAATCTGTGTATTTGATTATGGTGAAACTTCTAAGGAATAAACAATTTGCTCTGGGCAATGGTTCATTTGTAAAACTGTAAATCTATTAATTTACTCTAAGAATTTAGTGTAGTCTAGTAAATTTGTAGCTGGGGGGACTTTAGTTTAATTCTTATTTAAGAAACTGAAGTATAGTGAAATCAAGTTTTCCAAAATGGCTTAGTTTCCTTTACAAACTCCTCCTAACATTGTTAAGATCTCAGAAAATGTGTGGAATTTCTTGCTGCTTTGCTCCAACAACTGATAAAACACAGGCAATCCATCTCTGCTTTTGTGTCCCACCATCAACCAATCCTCAGCCTTGAAACTCTGGTCTGCATTAACCAAAAATGTGTCCTGATACTTCATCTTTGAAACTCCATTTTCTTTCCTTTTTTAAATATTTTGGCCACACTATGAGGCATGTGAGATCTTAATCCCCTGACCAGCGACAGAAACTGCACACCCTAAAGTAGAAACCTAGTCCTAACCACTGGACTGCCAGGCAAGTCCAAAACTTTCACTTTCATATTGATATTTCTGTTGTCACCACAGCCCAGTTTAGCTGTTTTTGTCCCTGGGATGCTCTTTATTGACCTATTTGGATGTTATGCTCCAAAACTTTCTTTCCAACTTTGTATAAACCTCAACTCAGCCCCAAATCCCAGAACCAACAGCTCAAGTCTGTCAACAAGTATAGTTTAGATATCAGTGATTTAGTTAATAATTATACAGTTAATGAACAACAAGCTTGAACCTAGGACCCATCTGAAGTTCTGTTTCTCTCATTGCACTTTAGTCGATCTATGTGGGTTCACATATTTTCATTAATCTGCAGCTTCTTCACTATTCTCCTCTTTGTGTGTGTGCTCAGTCACTCAGTCGTGTCCAACTCTTTGCAACTCCATGGACTGTAGCCCACCAGGCTCCCCTGTCCATGGGATTTCCCAAGCAAGAATACCGGAGTGGGTTGCCATTTCCTCCCCCAGGGAATCTTCCCAACCCAGGGGATCAAACCTCCATCTCCTACATTGGCAGGCAGGTTCTTTACTGCTGAGCCACCTGGGAATCCATCTTATAAGCAGCACACCTTAGAGGATAACTATAAATTGGCTTGCATTGGGTTTTGTAGCAATCAGTCCGGTTGATGATCTCCACTCACCCACTAGTACTCCTCCAGCCCATGCTGTTCAAACATACTGGCTCTAGTTTTCCTCAAAAACAGTTTGGATGCTTCCACCACAGGGCCTTTGCACTCACTGCCTCTTGGCTTGTAGCTCTGTTCCTAGATGTCCTGATGGTTTATCCCAGCACCTCCCTTAGAGCTGAGCTTAAATTTTACTTTACCGATGGAGCATATTCTGATTATTTTATATAAGGTAGCAATCTCTGCCTCTCCCCAAACTTTCAATCTTTCTTCCCCTGCTCTATTTTTTTTCTCCATGAGCTTTTCATCATCAGTCAGAGTTTGTATTTTAACTGTCAATAATATTCCATCACCAGAAACATCTGTTCCATGAGGTAAGTGTTTTTATCTGCTTTCTAATTATCATATACCTGTGCTAAGAACACAGGACTTGCTCAACAATTAAAGGAAGAACAAAAGAATGGAGAAATACAGCAAGTGAAAGTCAGCAGAGCTCATAACTGCTTGACATCCTGCCTCAGAACCCTGCCTGCCGTATTGTGAGGAGAGGTAGCCATCACTCCCTCTCACATCTGTCATATACCACCTTATTACATCTCAACTGCCATAAATTATTTAATTAATTAACCTTGCCAAATGGAAAAGGGATTGATGTAAGAAAGCAAGCAGTGTGAAAAATAACTTTGTTTTTCACACATCTTCATTCCTGTTGTCTCTCTGCACTTCTTTCCTCCTTCTTGCGTCTACCTCTCCTTTTACCTTTCTGTCCTCTTCTCCTTGCTCCTTTCCCCTGTTATTATGGCTGAATGCCTCTGTGGCATTAAACCAAGCTGAGGCACAGAGGTTATGAGGGTTGAGGGGTGCATAACAGATGCTGTTAATCTGCCCTGGAGAGCCTTGAATGAAAAAGGGGGCCTTGTGATGAAATTGGATAGGGTATTCTGTAAACCAGTGATCTCCAATAAGCATTTGGTATTAACTAAGCAAGATATTGTGTATTATGTTGCTCTCAGTTTCTTTGAAACACCTGCCGAAGAGGACTCAGTGTAATGAACTTCAAGAAAAAAACCTGAAAGTGTTTTTCAATTAACTTTTCTTTTTTTGTAAGGATTAGTTTCCCATTCTGAAAAATATTTGAGTAAATGAGAAAAGGTGAATAAGATTCAGTGTGTAAAGAAAAAAATTAAAGCTTTTAGCTTTGGCTGATTGCCTATCAATTTGCACATTAGACAGATGTTTATCATGGAATCAAGACATGATGTTTGGGGATATCACTTGTTAATCCTCCTGCCTCAAGTCAAACATATGCTAACTAATCCCTAATCATTTTACCACTAGAATCCTATATTCTGTAAATTCTATGATGCATAAATTTACTGCATATATCCAGAATCCCTTGAAATGAACAAAAAGTGCATATTGAGTTGAACAAAAAGTTCATCATGAACAAAAAGTTCATGATGATGAGTTATTGGTCATGTCCCTAACTTTGAATTAGAACTTCTAGCCTGGGAATGTAAGTGTGAGCATAGAGTACAAACTCAGAAGTCAATATCAAAGACCTTAGCTGTAAGTGCAAACCAATGGCAGAAGCAACTATTTGTGACAGATAAGGAGTCTATTGACAATATCAATTCTTGGACAAGAGGCTGAGAAATACAAGATAAATCCTAAATAAATAATTCTCTGTTTCTTTCTTTAAAATATTTTATAACATTTCACCTAAACCCATTACTCTGTCTCATGAGTTTTGTGAACTACATAAAATTCGATGTAAACTTCTGTGTTTATTTCGCATGTAAACTCTTTTGGAATATGGATCTCTAGTAACCTTAGATAATTTTTTGTGACCCTCTCCCCCAAATTTAAAGAGCTACTGTTCTACAATCTTTTGAAAATCTGGAAAAATGTGAGAGGAGTATCTGGCTTTCTGTTCACTGTAGTGTTTTTACTTGATAGAAATGTAAAGGGCTGCCAAAGTAAAAGTTCTTTGGTTATAGTAACAGCACGTACCTAATATCATTCTGAGATAAATAAATGAATATATAAATATGACATGCTTACAACTGTTGTGATATAACAGTCAGAAAGTTGGTGATGATGCTGGTAGTGGCGGTGGAGACAGTACTCCCCAGCATAAAATGTTACTGACTATATCTTGACTATGAATAATTTAAAGTCTGAGTTCTAGATTTTAATTACAAAACTACAACTGTCTTCACAATATGATTGCTCTCAAGTCAGTCTCTCATGCACATCTGTCCTTTTGTTAAATAAATTCTGTTCAATAATATAAGGGGTTTTTCTTAAATATTATTTACAGAGAAGCTATTTGTGAAATAAGACAATGGCCTCTTGGTGACCCTGATGTGTATGACATGGACATTTTTTAAATTATTTAATTTCTTTAATTTTACATTGGAATATATACTTGACTAATAGAGTTGTACCAAGAGAACGTACTCGTCATAGGAAACACCTTCTTCCAACAACACAAGAGAAAATTCTCCACATGAACATCACCAGATGGTCAACACTGAAATCAGATTGATGATATTCTTTGCAGCCAAAGATGGAGAAGCTCTATACAGTCAGCAAAAACTAGACCAGGAGCTGACTTTGGCTAAGATCATGAATTCCTTATTGCCAAATTCAGACTTAAATTGAAGAAAGTAGGGAAAACCANAGAAAAGTTATGACCAACCTAGATAGCGTATTCAAAAGCAGAGACATTACTTTGCCGACTAAGGTCTGTGCCGGGAGTCACCACAGGAGATCCTGCCCATGACAGGGTCATGTGGAAGAGAACTGTTAAGCAAGGCTTCAGGACTCAAGGGGTTCCCTAGGCTTTCTCGAGCACCTACCCCAACACCAGAATCTGTCCGTTTTACTATTTCATAACTTTCACCAACTCCTCTGACATTAACAGGGGGCTAAGTCTGACCACCTTTCTCTGGAGAAAATCAACTTAGGTCTATAGCTAATAAGTCTCCTGGACATGAGAGGAATATTTTAAATTGAACCCCCTCTGTTAGCATTCTAGTTTGCTTGGCATGTGTATCCAGACTCTTGCAGCTATGCACACAATTATTTACAGCATCCCAACTGTGAGAAGCACGGAAAGCCTAAAACACAGAGCCTTTGAAAGAGTTAAAAGTTATTAGAGTAGTGCTAGTGCTGGTGTAAGATTTCATTATTGGGCCAATGCTTGTTGCTAAGTTCCCATATCTCTTATCCACTCTGCACCTGGGAATGCATTAGTTAACATAGTGAGAATGCAAGAAAAACACGTGTAGCCTTGAATTTAACCATATCAGACTTCTAAACTACTTGATTCTTTCTTGCAACTCACTGCACCTTTGCTCTGTGAAAAACGTAACTCTGTTTGGCATTTTCTGAGGCTGACATAGATTAGAAATATAAAGAAAAAACACTTTGAGGGAAAATAAGTTTTCTGGTTGAGCAGCCTTTATCAAAAGAGGGTCATAAAATGTTCACAGGCTTCCAAGGCCAAAAGATACTGTACACAACATCATTTGTGGGAAAGGTATGCAGAAAAAATCATGGTTTCGATAAGGGCAAAAACTGCTGGAATGTTGGGCTGATTCTGTATGACCTTGCATCTTTCATTCCCTCTATGTACTAAAAAAGTATATAAGTACTGTTTAAAAATAAAGCTATGGATCTCACTCATCAAAGCAGCTTGATCTCCTCGTGTCAATCATTTCCTCCTCTTACTCTCTCTTTCAGGCTAGTTCCCATCTGGAGTACAGAGATCCACTGGGTCTACTTATTTGCCTGGGTTTCTAAGACCTGAACGGGAAGGTGCCCTGAGCCTTCACTCCCTGGGGAGACCGGGAGGGTTCCTGCAGCCTTACGTAGACAGTGCAAGTCTCTTGTCTTGAGCCTTTATTGATTCTCTGTATAAACCAGGGAACATCAGCCTCTTTTCTTCTCTCCTCTATTTTCTTACCTACATTCTTCTCTCTCTCTCTCTCTCAATCTATCGCAATCGCCGATGCCGTTTCTCCTTCGGGTTTCCCTGGTTCTTGCGGGGGCTGGATCCCGGCAGGTCCGTCTAGTCAAGGCTATGGCTTTTCCTGTGGTCATGTATGAATGTGAGAGTTGGACTGTGAAGAAGGCTGAGCGCCGAAGAATTGATGCTTTTGAACTATAGTGCTGGAGAAGACTCTTTAGAGTCCCTTGGAATGCAAGGAGATCCAACCAGTTCATTCTGAAGGAGATCAGCCTTGGGATTTCTTTGGAAGGAATGATGCTAAAGCTGAAATTCCAGTACTTTGGCCACCTCATGCGAAGAGTTGACTCATTGGAAAAGACTCTGATGCTGGGAGGGATTGGAAGCAGGAGGAAAAGGGGGCGACAGAGGATGAGATGGCTGGATGGCATCACCGACTCGATGGACATGAGTCTGAGGGAACTCTGGGAGTTGGTGATGGACAGGGAGGCCTGGTGTGCTGCGATTCATGGGGTCGCACAGTCGGACACGACTGAGCGACTGAACTGAACTGAACTGAATGGCTTCTCAACCTAAGAGATTCATTGCAGCTCTGGTTGTGGGAATAACTGCCTTGATTGCCATAATTGCATCAGTTACTGTTTCTGCTAGGCCTCCCCAGACAGCCATTTTGCTTTTTTGCATTTCTTTTCCATGGGGATGGTCTTGATCTCTGTCTCCTGTACAATGTCATGAACCTCACTCCATAATTCATCAGGCCCTCTATCTATCAGATCTAGGCCCTTAAATCTATTTCTCACTTCCACTGTATAATCATAAGGGATTTGATTTAGGTCATCCCTGAATGGTCTAGTGGTTTTCCCTACTTTCTTCAATTTAAGTCTGAATTTGGTTATAAGGAGTTCATGATCTGAGCCACAGTCAGCTCCTGGTCTTGTTTTTGTTGACTGTATAGAGCTTCTCCATCTTTGGCTGCAAAGAATATAATCAATCTGATTTCGGTGTTGACCATCTGGTGATGTCCATGTGTAGAGTCTTCTCTTGTGTTGTTGGAAGAGGGTGTTTGCTATGACCAGTGCATTTTCTTGGCAAAACTCTATTAGTCTTTGCCCTGCTTCATTCCGCATTCCAAGGCCAAATTTGCCTGTTACTCCAGGTGTTTCTTGACTTCCTACTTTAGCATTCCAGTCCCCTATAATGAAAAGGACATCTTTTTTGGGTGTTAGTTCTAAAAGGTCTTGTAGGTCTTCATAAAACCGTTCAACTTCAGCTTCTTCAGCATTACTGGTTGGGGCATAGACTTGGATTACTGTGATATTGAATGGTTTGCCTTGGAAACAAACAGAGATCATTCTGTTGTTTTTGAGATTGCATCCAAATACTGCATTTTGGACTCTTTTGTTGACCATGATGGCTACTCCATTTCTTCTGAGGGATTCCTGCCCACAGTAGTAGATTTAATGATCATCTGAGTTAAATTCACCCATTCCAGTCCATTTTAGTTCACTGATCCCTAGAATGTCAACGTTCACTCTTGCCATCTCCTGTTTGGCCACTTCTAATTTGCCTTGATTCGTGGGCCTGACATTCCAGGTTCCTATGCAATATTGCTCTTTACAGCATTGGACCTTGCTTCTGTCACCAGTCACATCCACAGCTGGGTATTGTTTTTGCTTTGGCTGCATCCCTTCATTCTTTCTGGAGTTATTTCTCCACTGATCTCCAGTAGGATATTGGGCATCTACTGACCTGTGGAGTTCCTCTTTCAGTATCCTATCATTTTGCCTTTTCATACTGTTTATGGGGTTCTCAAGACAAGACTACTGAAGTGGTTTGCCATTCACTTTCAATGCATAATCATCAAGCCATTGTCCCTCTAATTTTACAGGAACCATCAAATATGGTGGTTGCTTTACAATCATCACAGCCTTATAATTATTATAATCATTCCCATTAACACAATTTGATATAAAACAATTCACACATATAACATTGTAAACAGTTTCTCCTTCAGAAGCTTCCAAATCACTCTGATTTCCGGCCAACAAAAAGGCATAGGGAGAATGTATGCAGACCCATACAATATATCTTTGTTCATTTAAAGGTCTATGTAAAATCACAGGTGCCATAGCAGCCAATGCTTTCCATAATTCAGGCTGCATGGGACCCGTTCCATCGAAGCTCACTAAAGGAGGAACCCATCCATTAGCATGCCACCTAGAAATTACTAAAGGCATAGGGAGAAATGAATTATTCCATGTGGCCTATAAGGTTCTACATAAATCAAGCCCCATCATTGATTCGAAAGATAAGGGCACCCCCATCTGGTCAGAAAATGTCTGGTGGCAGCAATGGGAATAGATAACTTTATGGTTCACATGCATTCTTTCCAACAAGAAAAGCCGGAAATTCTGCTTATGCTTTCCCAGGCCTGTAGTCCTTGTTCATCAGAGTCCGAAGTGGGGAGTGCACAGCTCAGATAGTCCTTTAAATGAGGGGCTGTCTTTTTTAAGGCATCAAATAGTCTTTCTTACGCCCCCAGCATCAGCAGCTATAAAATCTGTCTTGCCATCGCTTCTCAGAGAATCAGTAAGCATGCCTTTCAATGAAGTGCTAACGCATCCATTCAAAAAATGTCGGGAGCCTCATTAGGCATTACTGACACTCAGGGGACCCTGCAAGAACAGCAGGTAGGTCCGCTCAAAGCTCCTATAAAATCACTGCTTTTTCCTTGGGTCCTGGTGCACATGAGAATGTGTGCCCCTACTTCCCCCATCCTGTGGAGCTCCTGCAGTCAAGTTCTGCCAGCCTTCAAAGCTCAGTGTTCCAGGGGTTCTTCCCAGTCCTAGACCCACAGGCTGGAGAGCCTGACATGGGGCTCAGAACTTTCACTCCTGTGAGAGAGTCTCTGTAATATAATTATTATCCGGTCTGTGGGTCACCCACCAGGACATATGGGATTTGACTATATCACAAGTCCACTCCTCCTACCTGTGTGCTGTTCCCTCAGGAAAGCCTGGACTTGGGAACTGGATTTCCTTTCTAAAGAACAGAGCAAAGAGTATGATTTCACTGTATTTTCCTGATGTTTAGGGAGACAAGGAGGAGAGGAAGCACAGCCTTTGTTTCCTGGCAAATGGGCTGACATGCAGGAGACAGAAAAAGTAGGCTAGAGGGTGAGGAAGATGAAGGTTGCCTGGAAACTAGACAACAGAAATGCTAGCAGCCCGGGAAGCATCAAACAGGTAATAAACAAACAAAAAAATTAAACCTGCTCTGCTAGCAGCAATGACTCCAAGCCCATTTTGATAGGTTGAAGTTTTTGCACACATCACAACAAAGCACAAAGTCATTCTAATGACTCTAAGCAACAACTTGAAGGCTAAATGCTACCATGGGAATGATGCTGTGTGTTTCTGTTTAAGTAGAAGACAAGAGAGACAACTGCCTTTTAGCCCCTGAGAACAAAATACATTGTATAAAGCAGAGTTTTTACAAACAAACGACTTTCTTGATACTAATGGTTTTCTTCATTTTTTTTTCTGCTAACACAATAAAGGGGTATATTATCTGCAAAATTTTCAATGAAGACTGCCAATTAAAGTCATCTTAGGACTTTGTTGATGGTTCAGATGGTAAAGAAAGAATCTGCCTGCAATGCAGGAGATCCAGGTTTAATCCTGTCATCCACAAATTGGCAATTATCAAGAGCATTGCCAACAACTGAACAACAAAGGCATTTGCCATCTGCCTCTATGGAGACTGAACCCCATGCTGCTATAGCTGTGGCCCTTCAACAATCCCTGAGGGAGTTCAGGGTGGTGTGAGGCACTCTGTGCTCCAGGGAATCTGGTGGGACAGGTCTTTAGATAGTTGGATGCTTTTAGGAACAAATTTTATGATCTCAGTCCTTGTATCTCTTCATATCTAGAGAAAAACTAAATCCCTTCATGGTAACATCAGATCCTCGTGACTAACAAAAACCTTTTGTAAAAAGAATGCTTCATGGCATTGAACTCCCTCTTCACCAAAACCTTGTATATTGACTTTCCCCCATTGCCACTTTGGAGCAGTCTCTCAGAGCTATCTCCCGAGCTGCAGTCCTCATTTTGCCCCAAATAAAACTTAAACACAACTCTCAAGTTGTACATTTTTTTTTAGTTGACAATCCCTAGGTTGGGAAGATACCCTGGAGAAAGGAATACCCACTCCAGTATTCTTGCCTGGAGAATTCCATGGACAGAGGAAACTAGGGGCTACAGTCCATGGAGTCACAAAGAGTTGGACATGACAGAGAGACTAACACTTTCACTTTAGCCAAAATAAACCTCTTTTTTTATTCCCAAGGGCAGATTTGCTTGTGTGAATTATGCAGCTGCTGTTTTACTTTATCAGTTAATATATGATAGACTGTTTAGAAGCCAGAGATTTTTTAAGTGTATGAAAAGGAAATGGTTTTGAAAAGAGAATATGAGATTTATAATCTTTCAGAAATAGCATTTGGGGAGTTAATGAAGATAAGATTAAGTAGAGAAACATGTTCAGTTCAGTCGCTCAGTCGTGTCCGACTCTTTGCGACCCCATGAATCGCAGCACACCAGGCCTCCCTGTCCATCACCATCTCCCGGAGTTCACTCAGATTCACGTCCATCAAGTCAGTGATGCCATCCAGACATCTCATCCTCGGTCGTCTCCTTCTCCTCCTGCCCTCAATCCCTCCCAGCATCAGAGTCTTTTCCAATGAGTCAACTCTTCGCATGAGGTGGCCAAAGTACTGGAGTTTCAGCTTTAGCATCATTCCTTCCAAAGAAATCTCTTTACAAAACCACCACATAGATTTTTATGGATGGGAAACTCCATTTGTTTGGTCATTTACCAGTGCTCTAAGTATACTGTTTTGTTTAATAGAAAGATAAAAAGGCCAAATTCAGGTCAAAGGAAATACTATGACCATTTATGCAACATTCATTTCCACAATCTAGTCAAGGGTCAGCATGCTCCAAAGGAAGGGAGGCTTAAGAATGAATGCATGAAATCTTTATCTTAAGTGTCTTGTTTGAATTAACAAGACACATGCTATAATAGCATGCCGAAAGAAACATCAATGACTTCAGATATGCAGATAGCACCACTCTAATGGCAGAAAGCAAGGAGGAACTAAAGAGCCTCTTGATGAGGGTCACAAAGAGGAGAGTAAAAAGGCCAGCTTAAAACTCTATTAAAAAACCTAAGATCATGGCATTGAGCCCTATCACTTTGTGGCAAATAGAAGAGGAAAAGGTGGAAGCAGTGACAAATTTCCTCTTCTTGGGCTCTAAAATCACTGCAGAATGTGACTGCAGGCTTGAAATTAGAAAGAGAATGCTTATTGGAAGGAAAGCTATGAAAAACCTAGATAATGTATTAAAAAGCTTAGACATCACTTTGCCAACAATGGTCTATGTAGTCAAGGCTATGGTCTTTCCAGAAGTAATGTACAGATGTGAGAGCTGGACCATAAAGAAGGCTGAGTGCTGAAATCCTAATGCTTTCAAACCATGGTGCTGGAGAAGATTCTTGAGAGTCCTCTGGACAGCGAGGAAATCAAACCAGTCTGAACTAAAGGAACTCAGTCCTGAATGTTCATTGGAAGGACTGATGCTGAAGCTGAAGCTCCAATACTTTGGCCACCTGATGCAAAGAGCCAACTCATTGGGAAAGACCCTGATGCTGGGAAAAATTGAAGGCGGAAGGAGAAGAGGGTGACAGAGGATGAGATGGTTGGATGGCACCACCAATTCAATGGGCATGAACCTGGGCAAACTCTGGGAGATGGTGAGGGACAGGGCAGCCTAGTGTGCTGCAGTCCATGGGGTCGCAAAGAGTTGGACACGGCTTGGAGATTGAACAACAACCATAGCATGCCATGTGAACAAGAAAGAAAAAGTGAAAGTACTGTTTGTTCTATTAGAAATGGATTGTGACAAAAAAAAAAAAAAGCACTGCACTGTATTGTCGAGTGAGTGAGTGAAGTCACTCAGTCATGTCCGATTCTTTGCGACCCCGTGGACTGCAGCCTGCCAGGCTCCTCTGTCCATGGGATTTTCCAGGCAATAGTACTGGAGTGGATTGCCATTTCCTTCTAGACAGCCCTAAAAACATTTTCCATAGTGCAGAGAAAAAAATCAGGAGAAAATTTTTTTGTAAGTACTCTTTAAGCATTCCCACATACAGGATAATTCACTCCTGAAATCTCATATAAGCAGGTTCTATATACATAAAGATAACAACCAAAAGTGCCGAAGTACAGGGATAAAAAGGCAGCCACAGTGATAGTCCATACATTTATGGGGACAAGATTATATAATCATAATTAACCTTTTCTCCCTGAAGTTGCCTACTCATCTTTTTTTCTTTTACAACAGTTAAGCTGTTGTTGAACTTACACTGGAAATATGCCCCTTCTTGATATCGCAAGATTAAAAAAATCCCAAGCAACCCCCAAAACAAACAAGAAACAAGACTTGTGTTTTTGAGGCAGAGGATACAAACAGAATGGTACATGAAGGTTGGAGCAGGTGTTCTGCATGCAATCCAGTGCATGTCATCTATGATGAGGAAAAAAAGAGCTATCAACCAGACATCCCTGGCTCATTTTTTCAGGAGGGTAGATAGAACTGAATCCAGCAAGGAACCACAACCTGTGCCATCAACGCCAAGTGTGAATGAAACTGTAGCTTGCCCTCTGTCTCCTATTCCTAATGATCTTTCCGCTCTACCATCTCCCACTTCCTTTCCCTTCTTCAGTCAGGTGTTTGGAAAAACATTATTCTAGGTGTTTTCATAAAGGAGTTTGGGGATGAATTCTGAAAAAAAGCATATTTCCCTCTCTAAAGTGAGTGGGCCCCACCCAATCTATTCAAGGCCTGACTAGAACTGGAGGCTGACTCTCCCCTTAATAAGAAGGAATTCTTCCTGTTCGCCTGCCTTGAGCTAGGGCATCAGTTTTATTCCTTCCTTCAGGTTCAAGTTGAAATAACAACTTCATGGGTCTCAAACCTGCCAGTTTTTAGCCTGGAATCACAGTGTCATGTCTCCATCACACCCAAGCCTGCATATGTCTCCAGCTTACCAACAGCAGCTCCATAATTGTATGAGCCGATTATTCATAATGTCAGTATTTCTCCCTCTCTTTCTCTCTCTCTCTCTCTATATATATATATTTCAAATAATAAAATCAAAATGACATATATATGTAATATATAAGTATATACCATAAATATAATATATACTATAAGGATAATGTTGTTCGGTTACTCAGTCATGCCCAACCCCATGGATGTAACACACCAGGATTCCCTGTCCTTCACCATCTCTCAGAGCTTGCTCACACTCATGTCCATTGAGTCACTGATGCCATTCAACTATCTCATCCTCTGTAATATATATGTGTATATATATATAATGTATATGTAATATATAAGTATATGCTATATACTTATATATGTGTAATATATAAGTATATGCTATAAACATAAGCATAATATTATATAATATATAGTATATTAATATAATGTAGTATAATATATAATATGAAATGTATAATATAAATATAGAATATAACAATAATTTACAACATAATATAAAATATGTAGTCTGACACCCAGGTCTGTGTCCCTCACTCCACCATACCATTCTTCTGAGAGGTAAGACATCTTGTTTTGGAAAAAATAAGGGAGATAAGAACAAGAAAAATCATGTCCTTCAATACTGACAGATGAATTACTTAATCAAAAACAAAAAACTGTCTAGAAAATGAGATACCAAACCATTTCTCACTGAGGCACACAAAGAAAACAGGAATGCTTTTCAGACCACTACAAAGAATTGTGGCGTCTCATAGTGATTATTTTCCCAAATCAACTGTAATAGTTTAGTTACTAAGTTGTGTCCAACTCTTGTGACCCCATAAACTGTAGCCTATCAGGCTTCTCTGTCCATGGGATTTCTCAGGCAAGAATACTGGAGTGGGTTGCCATTTCCTTATCCAGGGGGTCCTCCTGACCCAGGAATTGAACCGGGGTTTCCTGCATTGCAGGCGGACTCTGCAGGCAGGCTTCTGCATTGCAGGCCAATTCTTTACTGACTGAGCTACGAAGGAAGCCTCCATCAACAGTGATGTGTAATCAATACTTTAACAAAAAAAATTTGCACCAGGAATTCTTAGCAGCTTTATAGCAAAATGAAGAAACAAGAATTTAATGTTCCTCTGTGCTCTGCTTTGATTTGCTGGAAAATCAAATGGCAAGGACTATGACAGCTTCTGTGTTTACACAACGAGAAGAAGTAGGAAGTAATTAATAAGTAGTATTACTATGATCATGTACCTAACATTCCAGGTGACTATGCAATATTATTCTTTGCAGCATCAGACCATCACCAGTCACATCCACAACTGGGTGCTGTTTTCTCTTTGGCTCTGTCTCTTCATTCTTTCTGGAATCATTTCTCCACTCTTCTCCAGTAGCATATTGGGCACCTACTGACCTGGGGAGTTCATCTTTCAGTGTCATATCTTTCTGCATTTTCATGTTGTTCATGGGGTTCTCAAAGCAAGAATACTGAAGTATCTTGCCATTCCCTTCTCCAGTGGACCACGTTTTGTCAGAACACTCCATTATGACCCGTCTGTCTTGAGTGGCCCTACACAGCATGGCTCATAGTTTCACTGAGTTAGACAAGGACAACATATTAAAAAGCAGAGACATTACTTTGCCAGCAAAGGTCTATTTAGTCAAAGCTATGGTTTTCTCAGATGGATGTGAGAGTTGGGCTATAAAGACAGCTGAGTACCAAAGAATTGATGCTTTTGAACATCAAGGTTCATCATGTTGATGAACATAGTTCAAAATGCTCAATGATGAACATTTTGAACATCAATGATCTTCTTCATCAGTGTTGAAGAAGACTCTTGAAGGCCCTTGGACTGCAAGGAGATCAAACCAGTCAATCCTAAAGGAAATAAGTCCTGAATATTCATTGAAAAGACTGATGCTGAAGCTGAAACTCCAATACTTTGGCCACCTGATGTGAAGAACTGACTCATTGGAAAAGACCCTCAGGCTGGGAAAGATTGAAGGCAGGAGGAGAAGGGGACGACAGAGGATGAGATGGTTGGACGGCATCACTAACTTGATGGACATGAGTTTGAGCAAGCTCCAGGAGTCGGTGATGGACAGGGAAGCTTGGCATGGTGCAGTCCATGGGGTCTCAAAGAGTCAGACACGATTGAGCGACTGAACTGAACTGAACTATGGTCTTCTTATTCAGTGTTCACAGAGGACTGAAGATCACCTAAAGGATAAACCCTCAGCTTCTTCCCAGGGAGTTAAATATTTCAAAGTTTAGACCTGTGAGGCAAAGGAGAGGAAGGAAGTATAGACTCCCCTCCTACCCCCCAACCCCCCCACTATTTTCCTGGACACTGTCCCTCCCACACTTGACTGACTACAGGCTCTCCTGTATCACTCCTGCCTTCAGTCTCAATGATTTCAGTGGATGAAATATCCACCCCCCTAACCTCTCAGTTCCTTGATGTCTTCACCTCCAAACAGCACGTGCCCCTCTCCACTGCAGCCATCTATGCTCCACCATCCTACTAGGCACCTCCTCCATAAAACCTCGCTTTCAAATGTCTCACTCTCTACCCTAACACTTCCTATCTTTCCAGCTCACCTCTTTGAATCCCACTCATTAATTCTTCAACCACACCAGGCCCTCTGCAACCACATTTACCAGGATGCAGAAGACCTGGGAAACTGACACACTCATGGTGGGGATACACACACAGTTATACATTTATAAACAGTTTGGAAAAAGTGTGCCAGTTTCATAAGAAGTTAAACATACCATAGAATCCAGCCACTCCACTCCTAGGTATTTACACAAGAAAACAGAGAACATATGTCCATATAAAGGCTTATCTATATGTTTATAGCAACTTTATTTATAACAGCCTAAACTGGAAATAATCCAAATGTCCATCAACTAATCTATTTGATAAATGAACTGTAGTGTGTGCACACCATGGCATACAGCTCAGCAGCAACAGGAACAAGCCACTGATACACACAACAACCATGAGTGAGTCAAAATAACCATGTTGAACAAGAGAAGTCAGAAAAAAGAATTCATATTGTGTGATGCCACTTATATAAATTAGTAGAAATTGCAAGCTAATCTGTAACAACAGAAGGATCAGTAGATACTGAGGGGGTTGGGTATGGGGAGGAGATGGGAGAGGTGATACCAAAGGGTCATGAGGAAACTTTTGAAGAAAATGGACATCACCACTATCTTAATTGTGGTGATATTTCACAAGTACATATATGTCAAAATTGATCAAATTGTATGTGCCTTAAACACATACTAGTCATCTTACATTAATAAGTAATTTAATGATAATTTAAAGACAATTCAGGGACTTCCCTGGTGGCCCAGTGGTTAAGAATCTGCCTCCCAGTGCAGGGGATGCAGGTTCGATCCCTGGTCGGGGAATCCTACATTACTCCAGGCAACTAAGTCCACATGCACAACTAGAGAGAAGTCCATGCTCTGAAACGAAAGATCCCCTGAGCTGCAACTATGACCCAACACAGCCAACAAATTAATAAATAAAAATTTTTTTTGGAAAAAAGAAAAAAAAATTCAATAGGGCCCTCAGCACTGCTGATCCGCTGTGTCTGTAACTCTCTACCGTACTTACTGTCCACTTTCAGAGATCACTCTNGCCAGGCCTCCCTGTTCATCACCATCTCTCGGAGTTCACTCAGAATCATGGTATAGGGAGATCATAATTTAGATAGTCTTTGGATCTGGTTCCCGAGTGTGTATATTTTCCTATCACTAGCTCAGACATGCATCAAAATGTAATATATCTTTACTTTCTCTCCAGCCAGCCCTGGCCCTGTAGGAGTGTAGGAAAATCCACTCTTGAACATCTTGGAGGCCTTGAGTGAAGGCTCTCCTTTCATGGGGTCATGGAACAATCCAAGAGGGCTTTTGGTATCCACTGGAGTTCGGGCCAGTTATTCTTCAGCCTGCGTTAACTTGATCAGCCCATTGATGCTGGTACCGTCGCCATCTACCATAAAGCTTCTGCTAAGGAGAAGGCAGGTCGCTGTTATTTCCAGTGACAAGCCTGGATTCCAGAACCTGCTAAAGCTGTGAGATCAGTTTCCAGGGTCCAACAGAGGCCTCATACAGCTGTGTCACTCCCAGAGCTGGCTATGGTCCTAATACTGTAGAGGTTGAGGCGTCACTCTTTGATGCTCAGGATACCATCAGCCTCCATCAAACTCCCACTCTGGGAGACTCACTCTTCCCCTCAACCACCATGAGAGCCCCCCACCCCACCTGGGTTCTCTGCACTCTCCCTCCAGGACACCTCGGGTAGACGATGTACTTACTGGGGTTGGGCTTTCTCTAAAGACAAGAGAAAAGTTGATCTTCCAAGAACCTTGCAAATACCCCCGTGACAGGAAACACAAAGTGATTAGCTGCCTTCTCCAAACAAAAAGGAGGGGAATCGAAAGCATAAAACAAATGAGTTTCTCACTAAATAGCCTACCACACTGCTTTGCATTCGCCTACCACAAAACCACATCAGTGAACAGTGGAAAGCATATCATAATTTCAGTTTTCTTAGCTGCACTCAGATTCTATCTACTCGTGGAAGCATGAGAGAGGAAGGAGGCACCCCTCTGGACTACTTAGGCTAAGAAACAGAGTTGGTTCTAACCCCAGCAGTAAGAATAGCAACTCACATTGTGCATCAGGCATGGTTCTGAGTGTTTTACATGTATTATCTCTTAATCCTCACAGTGACATTAGGCAGTAAGCTCTGTATATCCAAATCCTGTATTTAAAGCCCTTGGCGCAAGCTGTTCCTGAACCCAGAATTTTTTGGACTTTACAAGGTAATAAGGTGCATGTAATTTACAAAATATAATTTCCCCAAGAGACTCTGAAACAGATCTCATACAAGCTAAATAAGGTACCTTCAATGAAACAATCATATCAAGTGGTGCAAATACAGACAATAACTTTACATTAGTTTGGGTCAGTTTTGCCACCAAAAGAACTAGGGAAGGCATTGAATTCTCAGATTTTTGGAATTCTGGACCTGTATTAGAAGCCCCATTTTACAGATAAAGAGAATGAAGCACAGCAAGATTAGGTAGCTTGTCCAGGGTCACACAACTATGATGTGGTGGGAGTGCTCAGTGTTTCCGGAACAAGTGGTTCTCATCAGTTTCTCTACCAGAAACTCATCCACTCTCAACCTTCACACTCCACAACTAGGGACAGTCTTATATATAACACCGACCCCCACCAGCCATCCCCCCCAACCATCCCATCCCCTCCCTGCCCCTCTAATGAGTATCAGATTCTCTGATACTCATTTTCTCTCTCCTTGGTGGTTTAGTTGCCAAGTTGTGTGGACTCTTTGGGAGCCCATGGACAGAATACTGGAGTGGGTTGCCATTTCCTTCTTCAGGGGATCTTCCTCACCCAGGGATCAAACCTGGGATCCCTGCACTGCAGGTGGATTCTATTTAAAGTAATGGAACTAAGGCACCAGAGTTGACTCACCCCTAACAAGCCCAAGAGGGACTGTCTGGAACTGAGTGTGGGGCAGGCACTGATGTGCTTGTCCCCTCTACCTTGAGCTGGCTTCCCTGGTAGCTCAGAGGGTAAAGCATCTGCCTGCAGTGTGGGAGACCTGGGTTCAATCCCTGGGTCAGGAAGATCCCCTGTAGACAGGAATGGCAACTCATTCTAGTATTCTTGCCTGAAGAATCCCATGTACGGAAGGGCCTGGTAGGCTACAGTCCCCGGGGTCTCAAAGAGTCTGACACGACTGAGCGACTTTACTTTCTTTCTTTCTACCTTGAGCAGGGGGTTAAATCTCAGGATGGTGTTAAGGGCCTAGTAAGAAGAGCTGGCCTGGAGCAGGCTGTTTAAATAGAGGAGTTGAATCCTTCAAGATACCAGGAGAGGGCGCGTTTCCCCCTTTCTTATTTGGATTAGGGTTGTGCGTAGGGGGTTTTTGGTCTGGTTTTTTGTTTTGTTTTGTTTTCCCCCGCTTCTAACCAGCGAGCAGCTTCGATGTGCATCAATGTGCTTGGTATCCCGCTGATTTAAGCGGCGTCAGCCACTTCATTCATAAATTAAGTTCTCTCTTGTGATGTCCTTCTTGGTCTTCGCCACAAACCTGCCCCCAGGCCCTCTCTCCCTTAATTTTTGTTTTCTTATTTTACACCGGGGGCCTGTTACCGGGAGAACCGGCCGCACTGGCTTGCCCGAGACCCTTACTTGGGATCAGACGCCTGTGTCTGCGCCCTTGCTAATCCCTTCTAGCAGTGCTTAGTTTGCAAACCAAGGGCGGCTCTCCCTCCTTCTGTGTCTAGTTTCCTCCCATTTC
>SJYV01033397.1:110890-166286 GCA_006410875.1 Neotragus pygmaeus
CTTCTGGAAGGAAGCAAATGATGGGCGGGGCCTGGGAAATTCCCGGGCGGAGGGGAGCAGGGTGACGCGGCGGTCAGCTGAGCAGCGCTGGGCGGGGTCGCGAGGCAGTAAATCAACCTAAAGCTCCCCAACCCCCGCCGCTACCCCGGCGGGTGTCCTGCTTGGCTTCTGCATCTGGGTCCGGAGCCCTCTCCCAGCGGGCATCATGCCGAGGAAGCAGTGACCCGAGGGAGGCCGGAGCCCGGGGCCGGTGAGCCAGGGCGGGGGGCGGGCAGGGTCTCCCTTTCCGCCCTGGAAACTGTTCCGAAGCCCCCTTCCCTGCGACCCGGAGCCGGTAGGGACACGGGTGGCGAGGGATGGGGCGTCTCCTCCAGTGGGACGGCGGCGCTCGCTGGGAGGGTTTCCAGGCCTTGGCGATCCTGACCTGGTGCCAAAGGGCAGCAGGGGCGTCCCTCCCAAAGCGCCCTTCCCCCTTTTCTACCCGCCAGGCTGGCCGCAGGTGACTTCCTCTGTAGGTCATGAAGGTGGTTTAAGGGTGACATCCTTCCGCAGATTGGGGATGATGATACAGCCGGGGTTCTTCATTGTAAGAGAAGGGATTAAGGACACACCTTCGAAAACCGTAAAAACTAGCTCCACGAGAAGACCCAGTACATTGAAGAGCCAGTGGCCGCTCTCTAAGGTGATGGGATTACTGAACAGCTGAAAGAAATCTTCATAAACCGTTGTGTCTGGGGGAGCTTGTGTGTGTGTTTATGTGTGTAGGTATAGATACATACGTAGAGAATATGAATATTTGCTGAGGCGAGAACCCCAGAGGGGTTGTTTCTGTTGTGTAAGCAGTAGGCAGTAAGCATCACTAAGAGAAAATGTAACTCAGGTTCCAGCTAGGCTCCTTCCTCCACCGGAAAAACTGTTGTTGGAAATTATGTGCCACAGAACTGCTTAAGGATGAAGTGGGAAACCGAAACTTTGAACATCAAAAGCCTCTGGTTAAGCACTATTAGCAATGGGTTTCCCTGGTGGCTCCGTGGTAAAGAATCCTCCTGCAATGCAGGAGATGCAGGTTTCTGGAGAAGGAAATGGCAACCCACTCCAGTATCCTTGCCTGGGAAATCCTAAACAACAATTATTAACAGAAGAACCTCTCATGCTTACTCCTTGACTGAAGGAGAGAAGAGCAAGGGGGCCCTGGCCACCTCCCCCGACTCTAAGATAGGCCCAGTTTGGAAGGGACTGGCCAGGTGTAATATTTTTTTCTTTTTTGGTAACTGACTACAAGTTGCATATTAGGTGTGGACTCTGACTAAACACCAAAAAAAAAAAAAAAAAAAATCAAACTTTATTTTTGAAAGGAAGTGGTCATTGTTTTACCTTCCCATGCGATCCCCCACCTTAGGTAGAGGCACAGGAACTTTCTCTTCTCCAAGCCTCGCTCTTTCTGAATTTTATAAAGACTTGGAGTGTTTGGTGTGTTCTTTGGAATTTATGGAATATTAAATTCAAAGGAAAAGAGGGAAATTAAACTGTGTTTTGAAAATAAAATGTTTCATTCAGAAAAAAATTACATTTTCTTTTTCATTTTGACATATGTATATATGGGTTAAGTGATGAAATATGTGTTATGAAGTGACACCCAGATACCTTTGTAGTGATGTTTTTAAAATAGTACTAATTTTCAAAATAAGTTTAGTTCAAGAATCTGGAAAGAAGTGCCACTGAAAAACTGTAGGAAAAATTTGTAATACTAGTTATGGTGGATTTGTTGCCTACTGGGCAGAAACTGTTTTACAAGTGTAAGGCTTTTACCTCGTAACTTGATAGTTCCATTTGATTTCAACAAATGTTTACTGAGAGCCTGCTCTCAGTGTGCCTGTGCCAGTCTCTAAGAGAAATAAAATAAACAGCTTGACTTAGGTTTGATGGGGAAGTTGACTGGTGTGGGATAATACACTCCTTTGCAAGTGACTGGAATACAGAAAGCACTATTGGGTACTCAGAGAAAAGTGTAGGTCTTTTTACATAAGACGGCTATTTGAGCTGGACGTTAAACTGTCCCGTAGACGTTTGCCAGGGTAACAGCAAGTCTAGGCATCTTGAGGAAGAATAGAAAAGCAAAACAAGGCCAGGAACTGTGAACTCTTTAATGTGCCCCAGTGGTGTTGGTGACAGGAGATGGTACTGGTGAGTAAATGAGGGCCAGACTCTGAAAAGCCATGTTTGTTTTGCTCTGGAGCTGGAGCTCTGTCTGTATGGGAAGGGTGAAAGGAGGAGGATGCTCTTGTTTGGGGGAAGAAACCATGGAGGTAGTGGGGGCTGCAATAGAAAGAGAAGAGTCAGACTATGTAATTCATTCAGCATCTACTTGTTGAACCCCCATATGTTTCTGGGAATGTTCTAGGTGCTAGAGACAGTGCAGTGAACAGAACAGACGAAAGCCCTTTCCTCTATGGAGGATGACATTGATGTAAGCCAGATAAGACAAGAGGACCTGACCTAAACTGGTGAAGACTGAGAGGAAGTGGAAGTGACAGGACTTGGTGACCCATTAGATTTGCGGGTAGAGGAAATAGGCATCATCAAGGGTAGCTCCTACCCCAGGAGATGAGGCTAAATGAGGCTAAATCTTTTTCCATTTTCTATATGTCCCAAAGTCAGACTACCATTTCTGGCATAAAAGGTAAGGCCTCTTTTACCCCTTAATAGGATGTGTACTTTGAGTTCTTTTTCCAGGATCGTGATGAATTTTGTTGGTGCAATCTTGGAATGTTACTCAATCCCCTTGAAAAGCCAAACCAGAATCCGCCAATAGCCAACTATTCTCTATGGTCAGGAAATAGGTTTTCACTGTTTAAAACTAATTTTTGCATGTGGAGGGTGAACCTGGAAGTACTTAGCAAATTCAGAGAATCAGCCACACCAGGGTAAGGGCATGAGTTTATTCGTATTATTCTTGCTAGTCCAATGTCCAGTGGGTGGAAGTCAGTATAAGGCAGATTTTTGTTGGATACAAAATGACTTTCAGGCAGTCACAGCCATCCTGGAATAGAAGGGGCAGTTGCTTGCTAAGGTCATGTGCCTATTTTTTTCTGTCGCTGAAGTCATTCAAGCCTAGTCTATATGCCCATCTGCCATGGCAACCANGACTTTCAGGCAGTCACAGCCATCCTGGAATAGAAGGGGCAGTTGCTTGCTAAGGTCATGTGCCTATTTTTTTCTGTCGCTGAAGTCATTCAAGCCTAGTCTATATGCCCATCTGCCATGGCAACCAGCAGGACATTCTTGCATCAAATAAGAAGTTGGGCTGGGCCATTTTTAAGACCAACTCAGGAATGCAATTCAAGCTCATGCCTACAAAGCCAAGTCACTGCTATAATTACTTGACCTCTGGAATTAAGAAGGATTATTATAATCAGGAATTCAAGTAACAAATCTGACAATAAAATCTAGAGATTTTGCTTTTGATTTCCACCTTCCAGGTAGTTCCCATTCTTCCTCATTGGTGAAATCTTGACATATCCATGCTTAATTATTAATTCGCCCTTCTGCCTAGAAATGATGCATTTCTGATTCAGATTGGTTGGGTTTCTATGAGAAATTCAGTTACTAAACAGGCAGAACCTTGCAGTAAATGGCTTAGGTCCAGTTTCCATTACCTTTGAGGATGTTTGTGTGCAAGGATTTAAGGATTTATAATCTATGTGCATTTTCTCAATTGAAAGTAGTTCAAGGGGATGCTAAACATTTAGAGAATTCAGCTGTCTCTACCTGACATTCTACCAGTAGACATTTCGCATATACACTGTATTGTGATAGCTTGTAATAATGGCCCCCCAAATATTTAAAATCATAAAATGCACTTTGAGTCACCAAAAATCAATTAAATTGCTTTTAGCCAAAGTTTGGTTATAGTATTTATGTGCTTATGTTTGGCATTTATGCTAACTTCTTATTGCTATAATGTTTAAATAACCAAATAATTTTTTTTCTAGCAATGCTGGATAACAAAGAATTCACTATAATTGGGACAGGCATTTGTATAAGAGAGAGAGGGCGGCATGGCCATGAGGGTACTGGGATATATGTGTTGGACAATGGGAACTAGACCGTGATCTTGATAGAACCTTAAGAATACTTTTTACAGCTCTTTTGAGCTGAAAGCAGCCATAATGATTATCATTTGTTAGACAAGTCAGTAAATCATCACAGGAGGTCTTCTCAAGGTCACACATCTAGTTAGTGTCTTCCAGTCTATTTTTGTATTGTCTTCCTTATTATAACCCTGCTTTTTTTTTTCTCTCTTCATGCCCTATTAAAACCTGGGCACCCAGAAAGTTGGTAAGTAGAATTGGTTTTAACTGTTATGGTTGTTTCTAAAGTCCTGGTGGAGATATAACAAAAAGTCAAGGATGAAAAGTATCTAAAGGAACCGTACCTCTTCCCCTTCCCTTCCCTCCTCTCTTTTCCCTTCTCTTCATGCATCCCCTCCCCTCATCTTTGCCTCTGCTTTAGATATATTTTTTTTAATCTGTTAAATGTTTCCTTTTACTTTTGAAAGGTATGGTCTAATCCTTGAAAACTTGAGGAAATTTAATATTGACAAGTGAATAAAACATGTTACAAGGATTTTGCCTTTGTCAGGTATTTAGAATTCTCTGCAGAATAGATAGGAGCACTTTTTATTTAGTAAAAACCCATTTTTATGAAATTTCAGCTCCAGCATAGTTCTGTGAAAAAGTGAGTTTTATGGAAAGCCAGAAACTGCCTTTTTCCAAATCATTATCATCCAAATTATTTTATGCAAATTAACCCAAATAATTTTATTGGGGAAAACAAAAGCAGTCTCTTCTGGTGACCTCACGCCAAGAGACATTACACTTCAGCAGTGTACCTCTTTCTAAATAATCAGGATATATAAAACACAGCTGCTTTCAAAAGACTTAGAATGCTTTATCCATGTTTAACACTTCAGAGAATCGCCATCCTCATTAAAGAACTCCAAGGCTGCCTTTCCTGTGCTGGCTGCTCTAGAGAAGTCAGCAGGCCACCAGTGCCAGGGCCCGCTCTCCCCTCAGTAGTAGCACCATCTCTAATCCTACAGGTATCTTGCACCGTCTCTAATCCTATAGGTGCCTTTAGACCGAGGGCAGGTCAGCAGGCTCTCAGTTCTGGGAGGGCTCCAGAGAGCCCAGGAATTGCCTCCTGCCAGAGTGGGGAAGAAGCAGTGCTCTGCCCTCCGAGGGTTTGTTGCATTCACGTACCAGCACTAATAGCTGGTACTTTCCCCAGCTTCTCCCCTCACACACTGAGGAACTTAACAAAAACCATAACCAAAGTGTCCCTGGTAGTCTCTTAGAGAAACAGTCATGTACNCTGCCAGAGTGGGGAAGAAGCAGTGCTCTGCCCTCCGAGGGTTTGTTGCATTCACGTACCAGCACTAATAGCTGGTACTTTCCCCAGCTTCTCCCCTCACACACTGAGGAACTTAACAAAAACCATAACCAAAGTGTCCCTGGTAGTCTCTTAGAGAAACAGTCATGTACTCGCTTTGGCAGCACATATACTAAAATTGGAACGATACAGAGAAGATTAGCATGGCCCCTGCGCAAGGATGACACGCAAATTTGTGAAGCGTTCCATATTTTTTTTAAAAAAAGAGAGAAGCAGTCATTTGTACTTGGCCATCCTGCCAGCAGTGTCAGGTTCCCTTGGCATGTGTGGGAGCTACTTACAGGAACGCGGTTCTTGGAACACAGTGACAATGTAAGTTAGTAGCAAGTAACCTGTTTGTAAGCAATTCATTGCTAAGAAGTAGGAAGAAAAAGGCTTCTGGAAGCCTTAGTTATTTGTTTAAGATTGCTGGTAGTGCAGGATGGATGAAGTAGAATCTGAACTTTGGGTAAGTTGAATGGGGCAGCCTTCCACGCTCATCTAGGGCACACACCCAGAGGTTATGATACAGTGCTAGATGAGAGAGCACTTCTCTCCCCTCAGCTTCCAGTGACCCTGCAGTGCCTCATGAAAAGACGAATCATCATCTTGGTGAAATGTGGAAATGAAAACATTTGCCCACAGTCTTTGATTTCTGTGCTTGCTGAGATGTAGTAGGCCATACAGAAATACAATTGGGATATACCCATCTATCTATTTATGGGAAGGGCATACACATTCCAGCAGTCTTGCCTGGAGAATCGCATGGACAGAGGAGCCTGGCAGGCTACAGGTCCTGGGGTCACAGAGAGTGGGACACGACTGAGCAACTAACCCTGCACTTTATTTGTGGCCACAGTGACCCCTTTACAAATTATATGCTTAAAATAGTCTCAGAATACGCAACAACTAAGCAAGATTTTCTTGGTCTTTTTAGCATGATTTGCAAATGTAAACTATGAAAGCCTAGATATTCAGTAGTACCTTCATTGTATGACAGGGCTGGGTTTTAGAATCATCCTTAATGCTCGATTGTGCCTTTCATTAAGTGACCTTGTATGAGCTCCATGAATTCAGCTCTGTCACCCAGGAAATACCCATTTAGTTGAGTTTTAGTGAGGATTAGAACTTCTAATTGACACTTCAGATTGACACTCTGGTGTGATGATTGAGCACATAGTAATTATCTGAAATATGTTAGTTCTCCCCTTCCTCTTAGCCAAAAATATGAGATATAAAATATGGAGATTCTTTAACGGTTAATTATTGAGATAAAATTCACATACCATACAGTTCACCCAAAATATGTAGATTTGAGCTTAAAACATTTTTCTGGGAAAAAAGTTCATGATACTTTGCCCACGTCTACAAATACATACAGAAACCCTCTTTAATACCTCATGTTAGGATTTCTTACCATCTTGATATTTTTCCTGGCTCTTCCTCCTCCATCATCCACCTCCTCACAGTACCCCTTTATATATCCTTATGCACAGACATGTACATACAGACTGAAGCAAGAATGTATCTTTCTTGTTTGAACGGAAGAATCATGGTTGTTCAAAATGTAATGGGAAAGAAAGTCAGTCTCTTCTAGAATACTTCTTAGGACTTGCACATGGGTTTGTGGACTCCTGGGGACCCAATGCAGAGGGAGATGGTTATATTTTCAGTTTGTGATTTTTCTATAGGAACTGCTACCATGTCCCACCAACCACTTAGCTGCCTGACTGAGAAGGGGAACAGCCCCAGTGAAACCACAGGAAATGGACCCCCCAATCTGGCTCACCCAAACCTGGACACATTCACCCCACATGAGCTGCTGCAGCAGATGAGAGAGCTTCTAATCGAGAACCATCAGCTGAAAGGTAAGCAACACCTAGCCTCGTGTTTCTCCATTCACCCACGGCCTTTGGGAACACAGTCCTTTGGTAATAGCTTGTAGGTGAATCCCTTTCTCTGCACCTGGTTCCCTGGGGAGAGATAGGGCACAGGATTAGCTCTTAGTAAGACTAAAACTGCTTCCCAGGGGGCTCAGTGGTAAAGAATCCTCCTGCCAATGTAGGAGACGTGGGTTTGATCCCCGGGTCGGGACAATCCCCTGGAGAAGGGAATGGCAACCCACTCCAGTATTCTTGCCTGGAGAATCCCATGGATAGAGAAGCCTGGTGGGCCATAGTCCTTTGAACTGCAAAAGAGTTGGACACGACTTAGTGACTAAACAACAGCAAGGCTAAAGCTATTCCCATTGTTTACTTTTGCATACAGTTAAGAATAAAATTATGTATCTCTGGGAAATGGCAGAATGACATTTAGCCCTAAATTTAAAAGGGAAAATAAAAAGGCTGCTATTATTACAGAGTTAGTCCTAACTATTACCTTAAGAGAAGGGATTCTAATATCTCCAGCCATGGCTTTTGGCAGAACCAGTGTTGGAATCCAGGAGTGATGGACCTCAGCCTCACTAGTTATTAATAGACATTTTGTTAAAATAAATCAATAAAATCAATTTTATATTCTTGAGACTCTTGAGGGCAGTCGGTGACATTAGACCTCCTAGTCCTGTTTGAAAGCAGAAACTACTCATTTTGCTATGTAGTCTTTCCAGCTGAGCCTGGAGCCCAGGCCAACCCTGGCTTTTTGAGGTTCAGAGCTACATGGTGAGGTGATCTATGGGGAGGTTCTCTTTATGACCCCAAGTCCCGTCCCCTTGTGTTTTGACAAATCCCTCTGAACCCGATGCAGAAGCCATGAAGCTAAATAATCAAGCTATGAAAGGGCGATTTGAGGAGCTTTCAGCTTGGACAGAGAAGCAGAAGGAAGAACGCCTTTATTTTGAGACTCAGAGCAAAGAAGCCAAAGAGCGCTTAACAGCACTGAGCCTTGAAAATGAAAAACTGAAGCAAGAACTCGGAAGACTAACAGGGAAAACTGAAAGGACATTCGAGGTGAGTGAACTGATCAGTTGTAATTTTATTATGTTCATATTTGCAGTGGGATCTTACTTGTCTAGATTTCGAGATCAAAACTTTCACAGTTCCAGCTAGATGCTGGCATTATCTTGAAAGAAGAGTGATGAGAAGATTGGTTGCAATTTTAAGGGTCATGTGTAATCTCTGGTAAAGTAAAGAAATGGATCAAACTTTGACCTTATTGATTATAGTCAAAGAGTGTTATGGCTATAAATCAATATTTTGTGTTCATTATAGGTAGTACAGAAAGACCTCTGCCTGGAACCATTCAAATGTTGGACTTTAGTCCTCGATATAGAATTACATTTTTAAAATCTGTCGCTCAGAATTTTCACTTATTGACTTTGTCCTTTCTCTCCATCTACAATAGATTCCTCACTTTGTGTTTTACATTTGCTTTTGAAAAATGGTTTGACAAATATTATTGTGTGATATGAGGCTGTAAGGTCGCCACATTTCCACTAACTCAAAGAACCTGAGAAATGTGCTTTGATACCCTTGAGAATGGATATCAAAGATGCGAATGAAAAGTGCTGTAGGTTTTCCATAAAGGTCCCAATATTGGAAGAAGTTGAGATTGGAAGCTGGAGCGCTGGACAGCTTCTTTTAGTGTAGAGGATCCGTTGAAGCAAACTATAGGCAAGACTCAGAAATGAGTCCTTGGTACAAAGAGACACTGAGGATTCTTCAAAACCCTTGGTCATCAGTTTTTTTCTCTACAAGCTGTGCCTTCCAGGCCCCCACCTGCCCCCCTCTTAATTTTTGTTTCATGGACCACTTGAGGTGTGTGTTTGTTTCTTTTTAGTTTAGCCTCTTATCTTCCTGATTTACTGAGGCTCTCAAGACCTCTCACTCACTCACGCTGACCTGTCTTTGCTGCTGCTTCTGCAGGCACCCCTCCCCTAGCCCCTCAAGCCATTGGGGTTGCCCCTGTGTTCTGTGAGGCACACGGAAGGGAGCAGGGAGTTTCCACTGAGATCTGCCTTTCAGTCCTCAGGGTGAGGCTGAGGTATGACTGAGTCTGTCCTGATTTCACTGAATTCACTGAATCTGGCTCAGAGGGTAAAGCGTCTGCCTGCAATGTGAGAGACCCGGGTTCCATCCCTGGGTTGGGAAGATCCCTTGGAGAAGGAAATGGCAATCTACTCCAGTACTCATGCCTGGAAAAACCCATGGACAGAGAAACCTGGTAGGCTCTAGTCCATGCGGTCTCAAAGAGTCAGAAACGACTGATCGACTTCACTTTTCACAGACAATGTGGTGATCTCTAAAGAATTCTTTTTTTTTTTTTTTAATTGAAGGATAATTGCTTTACAATATTGTGTTAGTTTCTGACATACATCAGTATGAATCAGCCATAGGTTTGTGCGGTGGTAAGTCACCAACTCAATGGCCATGAGTTTGAGCAAGCTCTGGGAGTTGGTGATGGACAGGGAAACCTGGTGTGATGCAGTCCATGGGGTCGCAAAGAGTTGGACACGACTGAGTGACTGAATTGAACTGAAGTCACTTTAGTCCTGTCCGACTCTTTGCGACCCTATGGACTGTAGCTTGCCAGGCTCCTCTGTCCATGGAATTCTATAGGCAAGAGTACTGGAATGGGCTGCTATTTCCTTCTCCAGAGGATCTTCCCCAGGGATTGAACCCACATCTTTTACATCTCCTGCATTGACAGCCAGGTTCTTTATCACTAGTGCCACGTGGGAAGCCACCATAGGTATACATATGTCTAAAGAATCCTTTTTGACTTTTAACTACAGATTGCCAGGCAAAGGTCATTAGATTTGTTTTGTATTATAAAATGACATATCAGCCTGGGTACATTTCCAAGACAATAGAAACACAGAAAAAGGGAAATTGTTGTTTCCCAAAGGCTAATCAATGCTAAGTGCTCAAAAAGTGATGAAAGACAGAAATAATTTAGTTGGGCTTGAGATCCCAGAGAACAAACCCTGGGAGTTTCGTCCAGGAAGATGATGGACAGAGCCTTAACAGTGAAATGAAAAGAAATTTTAAGTGTCACCTCACAAGGTGTTTTGCAGGTCCATAGTTTCCCAAGGATAATTAAGTGTTAGTCGTTCAGTAGTGTCCGACTCTTTGCAACCTCATGCACTGTAAGCTCCTCTATCCGGCCAGGCTCCATGGAATTCTCCACCCAAGAATAGTGGAGTGGGTTGCCATTCCCTTCTCCAGGGATCTTCCTGACCCAGGAATCAAAGACAGGTCTCCTGCATTGCAGGCAGATTCTTTACTGTCTGAGCCACCAGGGAAGCCCAGGGATAAAGAAGAGATCCACACAATTGTGAAAAAGAAAATTAACCTGACTTCTGAGACTCAAGAGTCATGGCCTTATATCCCTGGTCCTCAGACACTTGTTTAAAACTCTATTTCCTTCCTTTGTGGAAGATGGTTTTTCAAAGTCCATTCCACTCAGTGTTCTTGGGAAAGTCAAGAGGATGGATGTGAAGGTTTCTCACAGGGCATAGTCTTCCCCTTCCCTGCTTGCTTCCTGGTTCCAGCTAGGCAGTACCTTTCCTTTTTTTCATTTTTATGCCTTTAAATGTACATTTCTGTGGTCTGAATCATTAGCAGGAGAGATTGCACAAGCTTTGAACTTTTCCTTGCAGACCTCACTCTTCAGTTTTATGTGTTGCTTTTTCCTAAAGCCTGTGAGAGTTTCCTAGCAAGGGGATGGTCCAGATGAAGGCAGAGCGTGGTTCCACCGGTGTGAAGGGCACTTCCATGTGCCAATTACTACCTAGCCCTCAGTATATTAACACTTCATGGACTAGCTGGTTTATAGTCCATACATATGCCTTTCTGATAATTTTTTGGTTCTACTATGAGCCTTTGAGCCTGTTTACCATTCCTTATGAAATCTGTCAGAGGGTATTTGTGTGTGTATGTGGGTGAGTGGGTGGGTGAGTGAATTTTCAATGTTGCAGTCTTCTGGTAATCTCAAGTATACATATTTCTGGTGGTGCCATGTCCATAAAACCATGAGGGAAGAACTCAGGAGGCCAGGAAGGTCACAGCTGGATGAGACCACAGAGACCACATGGTACCAAGTGTTTCTGATCCAAGAAAACTGAAGCCAAGACATTAAGGGAATCTGTTGAAGGCAACACATGCTCTGATTAGCAGAGTGCAGACTAGAGTCTGTTCTCCCTTCTCCTAAGTAAAAACAACACGTCAGCAAGCTCTTTCTTTTATGACTTTGTCATATGTGGTAATTGCAACAGGATGAACACAACACGTACTCGACATTAGGAAAATATTAAAGTTTATTAGTTTATCACGGGAAGCCCATTAATGTTTACAGAGGCCAGAATTAATTTTCCCCCTTGGTACCAGCCTCTGAATTTTCAGTTTTCTTATTTCTCACCAGATTTACCTTTAGCAACCTTAAAACACCAGCATAGAATATTGTAACAACCAGCCTACATGCCTGGGAGGATTTTGGCCCTTTCATTGTGTTTTACCATCACCACACTGTCATGCCCTTCATGCTTTGGCTTCTAAGGAGAAATGACAAGTATGAGGAGAGAAGGGGTGGAAGGAGAAAAAAGAAAAAAGCAAGAGGTTGAGTTGTGGCAGTTCTTTATCCTTATTTTCTGGGACTTGGGTCTGCAGTTTACTAGTCAACCATTGCCAAAGTCTGGTTGGTTATTGTCATGATGATCAGATTATTTCTTTCAGCATGTTGAGGAAACCTTGCTTGTCATGAGTTTATTTTAACTTCCTATTATTTGCACACGACAAAGTAAATTTTTCCCTTTTAAATGGTATGTCAAAATTAAATGCCAAGGAAAAACTAGAATTCCCTACTGTAAAGCACAGCTGTCTTACCAGTAGGTATAGAGGCACGCAAGTTTGATGGCGGAGTCCTTGGCTTGATTCATTCGTTCACTTTGCTCCGCATTGTTTCCAGGACATCATTGGGGACCCCAAGGTCCCCAAGGCAGAAGTGGAACAAGAAGTGGAACAGCTAAAGACCCAGGTGGCACGCCTCCAAGCTGAAAAGGCAGATCTGCTGGGCATCGTGTCTGAATTGCAACTCAAGCTGAACTCAGGCGGTTCCTCCGAAGACTCTTTTGTTGAAATCAGGATGGCTGTAAGTGTGTTGATTTAGGTTTTGTCTTAAGCAGGTTACAAAACCTCACTTGGACAACTGCTAGAAATATCACTGCTTCCTTTCAACACGGGAAAGCCAAACAGTGGAGAAATTTCAGCGTAGTCAGCATAAAATAAAACATCATGCTTGTAGCTATCACAGCTGAAATGGAAAATACTGATTACCTTTTATGACTGAAGAGATAGTCCTTTTTTTCCCCCAGTACATCCTGAATAATTTATCTGACCTAAAAAGAGAAGGAAAAAAAAGATATAAACTTGTTCAGCCCAGGTTTCCAAGCTGTGTTCAGTGTTTCACTTAGGTAAGCAGAATCATTGTCAGATGCAGTAAAATCAAAAGGCTCGCCACTTACTAATCATAGAACCCTCTTTTCAGACAAAGTCTTACGAGGAATGTAGGTATATTAAAAATAAAAAGTGGAGAAAAGCAAGAGCAGAGGTGCTCTGGTTGTAGCCCCAGGGAATACCCGGCTTCTCCCTCCCCTCCAACAGCAGCTGCTAGGGAAGCGCCGAGAACAGATTCTGAAGCCAGCATTATCTTACTGGCTTTTATGTCCAGCCCCAAATGAAGCAAGCTGGGCAAGGCCACATAGGCTGGCCTGTTCTGATGGGAAGCATGTGTTGGCGGGTAGCTGGTGTGTGGGCAGTCCTGCTAGAAGGGAAACATCCTTCTTTGCTACTAGAAAAAAAAATGGAATACAGATTGAGGGAGATAAGCACAGGAGGGGTCCAATCCTTCACTGTACAGTCAGTCCAGCTTTGTCAGAGCACACGTCTGATACAGGAAGAGAGCTTAACTGTGTCTCTGGAAGAGAAAACCCTACATGTAGACAAGTGGGGGTGAGGCAGGATGAAGTGCACCTTACAAAAAGCTCAACTACTGGATATATCTGAAATACCAGAGCATGACTCAGTTTCTCATTTATTTGCTGCACTAAAGATGAACAGAATGAAAAATGGCTCTTAATAACCCTGCCCCCCATGCCTCTCAGAAATTTTAGATGAATAGGGGCTGAAGTCAAGAGAAAATACTAATCAGGAAGTACCCTGTGTCAGAGCAGTCATTCTGCACATGAGCAAAGATTATGAAAACATTGATCAAAGAGCTTTCACCTCCTGCAAATAACTGATAAAATTCAGGAAGTCCAAGGAGCGTATCAGAAGTTTCCAAATGAGGCTTCTTTCTTTGGGGTGCATGGTTACCATAATGTTCCCCCTCACTGATGACTGACAGTTATTTCTAGTGTAAACATGTTTTTCTTGCCTTGCTCCTATGAACAGAAAAACACTGCCCAAGACTTAGGAACAGTGTGCGCATACAGAATTATCTAGAACCACCACTGTATTTTTCCACTAGACTCACTGGACTAGAAACGTCTTTCAAATCGTTGAAGTGGTCTTAGCCCCCACTGCTCCCTAAGTGGCCCAAAAAGCAGATGAACTTCAAATGGGAGCCAGCCTTTTGCTCTGTGAGCCTTGCCCACAGAAGACAGCCTTCTTTCCAAGTGGCTTCAGCAAGTTCTAGCATTTTGCATTTTATTTTTTCAGGTTTATTTGTTTCTTTCTGGCTGCTCTGGGTCTTTGTGGTTGTGCACGGACTTTCTCTAGTCGCAACGAGCGGGAGCTATTCTTCTCATTGCAGTGGCTTCTGTTGCGGAACATAAGCCGTAGGTGCATGAGCTCAATGGTTGTGGTACATGTGCCCAGTTGCTCTGTAACGTGAAATTTTTCCGGACCAGGGATTGAACCCATGTCCTGCATTGGCAGGTAGATTCTTAACCACTAGACTCCCAGGAAAGTGCCACATTTTGCATTTTGAAGGAGTGTGTGGGAAAAGTATGTGGAATTGTCATTAGCTGTGTGTGACCTTAACTTGTAGAGAAGGGAACTGCCAACGAGAGAGAGAGAGAGAGAAAGAGAGAGAGAGGGAGAGAGAGAGAGAGGGAGAGAGAGAGAGAGGGAGGGAGAGAGGGAGGAGATAAGCTTTCCTGTATGTGGAGTCAGGATGACTGTGCTGAATGAGAGGGGCCCGGCCTTCTCGTCTCCGTCTGGGTATTTATAACCCTGACAGGGAGTGCAGGTTGAGAGAAGGATAAACTTCCATTCCGTTTGAGTGACTGAATTGAAGCATCTCACATTTCTGTGTTTGGTAGCTTCCTTGCATTATATGTCATCCAAATTCTTGATCTTTCGCCTTTTTGTCTTTTGCTGGAGAATTTGTCTTACAGGCATGCTATGTTAAACCCCTCTCATTTCTGCTTTTACAGGAGGGCGAAGCAGACGTGGCAGCAAAAGAAATCAAGACAAGTCCTGGGCCCACAAGAACTGATTCCGTTGACACGTACGTGAAGACAGAGTCGGGCTGTCAGACAGGCACGCTGGGCAGTCTTGTCACTTTCGGCTCACCCCTGAGAGGCCAAACATGGTGGGCTGAAAAAGCCACTTACTGATTTACACTGGGGCCTTTCCAGAATGTGCAGTTTGAATACTATTCATATTTATTGTTGCAGCCCACTGGTAGAGAATAAAAACTATGTTTGGTGCTTTGGTAGGCTAACTAACCCCTCACCACTCTGTGTAGAGGTGTTTTGTCTCCATCAGGTGAGAAGTGAAAACAAGCTTGTTCTCAGTTAAGAGACCCATGTTTCCTAATGTGTTTATGAGTGCAGTCTGCCCCAGACCAGGTTGCCCAGCTGATAAGGGCGATATTTCCTTTTTCTCTTTCCTATTCATTCCCAAGTACAAGGCAAAGTGACTAATATCGGATAGTCTTCCATAACAATGACTATTGTTGCTCTGGGTGATTGCTGTTTTCTGAAAGTGCCCAGGTATCTTACCTGGGGAATCTTCAGTAGAATTATGCCTAGTAGACAGCCATCTTAAATTGTAGGGGGACCTTAAGGAGGCGATGGCAGGGATCTGGACACTTGAGTCTCTTACAAGTAGCTGTGACCCAGAATGTGCTATTAGCTCATCGCCTGTAAGCAGGTTACTACTGTATGAATCTGCTTAAGAAGATTTACCTGAAATTTCCCTAAGCATCTCTTCCTTCAGAGACTTTTAATATCTTTTTTCTATAACTTGATGAGTAGACTTAATAAAAATGTTTTTTTTTTTCCATCAGTTTTGCTGCCAAGCCCTTGTATAAAGCAAAAAATCAGGATTAGATTTCTTTCACCAAACAGGGCAGTTGGCAGAAATGAAAGTTACTCCCTTTTTTAGTTAGAAATAACTACCGCTGCCCCCCCACCCCGTATTGCCTTTTTAGTATCAGAAGACTTTCCTGAAAGTGGTGGGAAGAAAGAAAGCCATGTTTGAAATTTCTAAGCCACTTCCTCTTCATGTATAGCTGTGTGAATACCACTTCTTCTTTTAAACCACACAGCTGTGTTTTAATAACAGCTTCTTGACCTTGTTTGAAAGTATTTTAAGGAGTCAGAGATTGATCTCCGGAGTTGGAGTGTGAGCTTTGGTGATGGGAACTGGGATTGAATCCTGAATCCTGGCTCTTTGTTAGATGTGTGAACTTGGGTAGGTTACTGAAGGCATAGCTGCTATTAGCATCAGCGTAGCTTTCCAGAATGTTTAGTTACTGCAATGATGGCCATGGTTTTCTTCATCATTGAACTGCCTCTTGGTTTAATCTGAGTTTGAAGTCAAGAAATATATTTGACATACCAGCAGTGCCTACATTTCTGTGCTTTAGTTATTAGAAACCAAAAACAATAATGCTTTTTCTTCTCCTGACTTGAGAATGCGGTGTTTTCTCTCAAGCTGGAGAAAGACCAGCGGTCTGCACATCACCACAGGCAGCACATGGGTGGCTGTGGTCCTCTGGGAGATGAGTCCTCTAGGAAAGCAGGGCTGCAAAGCTAGGGCTCCCTCTGCTCCACTGCCTCTCTGGGTCCTGGGGTCTGGTGCTGTGGACACTGTGACCACGTGGAGGGGGTGAGCATGTGCGGAGTAAGGTGAGCCTACTCATCAGCCTCACCCCTTCCCCGGACAGCCTGGAGGACCCAGGGGCTGGTGGTCACCAGGCCAGCTGTGCTTGGTCTGTAAATGAGAATTAACTGGAGAATGTTCTGGAAAGCTGTTCCTTTCAACAGTAATATCCTTAGACTCCGACATTTACATATTCTCTTGAAACCTTTTAACCTTTCTGCTGTCCTGATGTAGGAGCAAATCTGCAGAAGGTACCAGGAATTATGTGGAGTTTGAGGAATTAACTGTAAGCCAGCTCCTGCATTGTCTAAGGGAAGGAAACCAGAAGGTGGAGAGACTTGAAGTTGCCCTCAAAGAAGCCAAAGAAAGGTAATAAGGAAGGAAATAAGCAACATGGTAAATACATACATTGCTTTTTTAATGGCTTTCAGTTCAGTTCAGTTCAGTCGCTCAGTCATGTCCAACTCTTTGCAACCCCATGAACTGCAGTACGCCAGGCCTCCCTGTCCATCCCAACTCCCAGAGTTTATCCAAACTCATGTCCATTGAGTCAGTGATGCCATCCAACCATCTCATCCTCTGTCGTCCCCTTCTCCTCCTGCCCCCAATCCCTCCCAGCATCCCTTTTCAAATGAGTCAGCTCTTCACATCAGGTAGCCAAAGTATTGGAGTTTCAGCTTCATCAGTTCTTCCAAAGAACAACCAGGACTGATCTCCTTTAGGATGGACTGGTTGGATATCTTTGCAGTCCAAGGGACTCGCAAGAGTCTTCTCTAACACCACAGTTCAAAAGCATCAATTCTTCGGCACTCAGCTTTCTTCACAGTCCAACTCTCACATCCATACATGACTACTGAAAAAATCATAGCCTTGACTACATGGGCCTTTGTTGGCAAAGCAATGTCTCTGCTTTTTAATATGCTGTCTAGGTTGGTCATAACTTTTCTTCCAAGGAGTAAGCGTCTTTTAATTTCATGGCTGCAATCACCATCTGCAGTGATTTTTGGAGCCCAAAAAAATATAGTCGGCCACTGTTTCCAGTGTTTTTCCATCTATTTGCCATGCAGTGATGGGCCTGGATGCCATTATCTTAGTTTTCTGAATGTTGAGCGTTAAGCCAACTTTTTCACTCTCCTCTTTCACTTTCATCAAGAAGCTCTTTAGTTCCTCTTCACTTTCTCCCATAAGGGTGGTGTCATCTGCATGTATGAGGTTATTAATATTTCTCCCAGCAATCTTGATTCTAGCTTGTACTTCCTCCAGCCCAGCATTTCTCATGATGTACTCTACATATAAGGTAAATAAGCTTTATTGAAATATAATTAAGATGCCATAAAGTTCATCCATTTAAAGTGTACGTTTTAATTTTTTTTTTAGAATATTCACAGAGTTATGTAGTCTTTACCACATTATAATTTTAGAACATTTTTTCCCCCATAAGTCCCTTATTAGCACTCATTCCTCTTTCCTCCTGGTAATCTACTTTTCTGTCTCCATAGACTTACCTTTCCTGGACTCTCATACAAATCGAATCATGCAACATGTGGTCTTTTGTGACTGGCTTATTTTATTTAGCATAATATTTTCAAAGTTCATCCATGGTGTAGCATGTGTCAGTCTTCATTCCTTTTTGTTGCTGAATAATATTCCATGATGTGACTAGACAACATTTTGTTTATCTGTTCATCATTTGATGAACATTTGGGTTGTTTCCACTTTTTTCCTATTATGAATAATATTTGCTGTCTACATTCATGCACAGTTTTATGTGTGGACATAGTGATTTAATTCACTGGGTATATACCTAGGAGTTAAATTGTTGAGTCACATGGTTACTCTCTAATATTTTAAAAAACAACCAAACTGTTTTCCTTAGTGGCTGCACCATTTTAAATTCTCACCAGCACCCACACCAACACTTGCTGTTTGACTTGATTATGGCCATCCTTGTGGATGTGAAGTGGTATCTCATTGTGATTTTGATTCTGTTTCCCCAGTGATGAATACACATGTTGGCTATATATGTATCTTCTTTGCCCATTAAAAAGTTTGGATTGTCTTTTAATTATTGAATGATGTGAGGTATATGATTTGTAAATATTCTCTCCCACTCTGTGAATTATCTTTTCATTTCTTTGATGGTATCATATGTAGCACAAAATTCTTTTTTATTTTGCTCTAGTCCAATTTATCTGTTTGGTATTTGGGTCACTTCTGCTTTGGGGGTTGTAGCTAAGAAACCACCACCTAACCCACAAAGATTCACTCCTATGTTTTCTCCTAATTATTTTTTAGTTTTCGCTCTTACATTTAAGTCTCTGGTCTATGTTGATAGTGCATTTTTGTGCATGGTGTAAGGTGAAGGTCCAACTTCATTCTTGTGTATGTGGATACCTAGTTGTCCTGACATCATTTGTTGAAAAGATAATTTTTTTCTCACTGACACCCTTGGTGTAAATCAGTTGACCATAAACAAATGTAAAGATTAATTCCTAAATGCTCAGTTTTGTTCAATTGATCTAAGTGTCTGTCCTAATGGTGATACTACACTGTCTTAATTAGTTTTGTAGTAAAATTTGAAATTCTGAAATATAGGTCTGCCAATTTTGTTCTTCTTTTACAAAGATTGTTTTCGTGGGTCCCTTGTTTTTCTTATATAACTCTTAGAATAAGTTTGTTATTTTTAAGCTGGGATTTTGTTAGGGATTGCATTGAATCTGGAGATCAATTTGGGAAACATTGCCATCTTAACAATATGAAGTCTTCTGATCCATGAACATGGGTTTCTTTCCATTTCCTTAGGTCATCCTTAACTTCTTCCAGTCATGTGTTATAGTTTTCAGCATATAGGTCTTGCAGTTCTTTTTCAAAATTAATTCCTATGTATTCCAGTCTTTTTGGTGCTATAATACATGAAATTATTTTCTTGATTTCATTTTTGGATTTTTCATTGTTAGTGTTGATGTTCAGTTGCTAGGACATGTCCGGCTCTTTGCAACCCCATGAATTGTAGCATGCCAGGCGCCTCTGTCCTTCACTATCTCCCTGAGTTTGCACAAACTCATGTCCATTGAGTCAGTGATGCCATCCAGCCATCTCATCTTCAATCACCCCCTTCCCCTCTTGCCCTCAAACTTTCCCAGCATCAGGGTCTTTTCCAAAGTGTCAACTTTTCACACCAGGTGGCCAAAGTACTGAAGCTTCAGCATCAGTCCTTCCAATGAATATTCAGGGTTGATTTCCTTTAGGACTGACTGGTTTGATATCCTTGCTGTCCGTTGTTAGTGTAGAGAAATATAACTGATTTTTGTATATTGATCTTGTAGCCTGCAACCTTGCTGAATTCACTTATTAGCACTAATCATTTTTTTTAGTAAATTCCTTAGTATTTTCTTTATACAAGACCATGTCATTTGCAAAGAAATAGTATTACTTCTTCCTTACCAACCACCATTCCTTTTATTTATTTATTTGCTTCCATGATTGCCCAGTACAATGTTAAATTAAAGTAGAAAAAGTAGATATCCTTGTCTTGTTCCTGATCTTGTGGAGAATCCTTTCAGTCTTTCACCACTAAATTGGTGGTATTAGCTTTGTTTTTCAGAGATGCTTTTGTCAAGTTGAAATGCTCTTTTCTATTTCTGGTTGCAGTCTTTACCATGAAAAGGTTTTGCATTTTGTTAAATGCTTCTGCTGAGTCTATGAAGATGATGGTGTGTTTTTTTTTTTTTAACCTCTATTCATGTATTATATTGATTGATTTTCTGATATAAAACTAACTTTTCATTCCTTGATAAATCACACTTGGTCATGATATATGATCTGCTTTATGTTGCTGGCTTGGATTGCTAGTCTTCTTAGTAAAGATTTTTGCATGTGTTTTCCTAAGGGGTGTTGGTCTGTAGTTTTCTTGTGATGTCTTTGTCTGGTTTTGGTATGAGAGAAATACTGACCTCATAGACTGTGACATACTCATACATACTTTGGGATAAAATTTATTTACCTTATAGAGTTGTGAAGTCAATGAATTTCTATGTGTGAATGAACTTCTTAGGAATGCAGAGTGCTAAAACACATAAGACAGGGGGGCATAATGGAACAGTTTTAAGGTTCCAATGATTGCAACGTTTAGTCATACTGTACTGCATATACTAAAGTATACATAAATATAATATACATACATAATTCTCTCAGACATTATAAATGTTTCATTATACTTAAAATTATAGCGCTTTCTAACTGAAGGAGTTGAAAAATTTAAGTATAAGAAAATCTGTTCTTAAAATATGAAACAAAAGTTATTTATTCAGAATGAGGGTTATCTGGAAGAAATCAGTGTTTTTCCAATAACTTATTTGATAGTCAGTTTTTTTCAAAGGTGAAAAGGAATGATGGCTATGAATTGTACTGCAGCCATGAAATTAAAAGACGCTTACTCCTTGGAGGAAAAGTTATGACCAACCTAGATAGCATATTCAAAAGCAGAGACGTTACTTTGCCAACAAAGGTCCGTCTAGTCAAGGCTATGGTTTTTCCAGGACTTCCCTGGTGGTCCAGTGGTTAAGACTCTGCCTTCCAATGCAGGGGGCATGGAATCAATTCCTGGTTGGGGAACTAGGTCCCATGTGCTGTGGGGTGTAGCCAAAAGTTAAAAAAATGATCAATGAATATGTTATAAGTGGTTCAGAAGCAGGAGAAGGAAGTGATTGGTGGGGGGTTGGGGGGGGGGGTAGTTAGCCAAAGAACTACTACTATCTTTCCATGAAAAGCCCGTGGAGCAACCAATTTATCAAACTATGTGAATGCAAAACTGATTTTTTAAAAAGAACTTAATGATAATACAAAATAAAGAAACAGCATTGGTATCTGTTGCAAACTGCCAAACCTAACTGGTGCATAGGTATCATCTCTAGTGCTGGTTGGTGCAGGATGGAAGGATGGGCCTTCATTGTACCACTCACATATGATGCAGGCTTCTGACCCACATGAATTTCAACTTAATTTTCTAGGGAAAATTTTCATCTTGGGCTGACTTTTTCCTGTCCCCTCTTGTTATCTTGGGCCATACTTCATTTACAGTTTCCCTCTCCTTCCTGGCTATCAGTTTAAGTTTGTTCAGAGGACACAAATTATACAAAATATGAAGCCTGGCAAAGAGTGAAAGAAAACAAGTCTACTATCCCCTCTCCCCACCTATCACCTAAAATTTTTCAACTTCTCTTATTTCTCATGACTAATGAAAACAGTTGAAAACTGACTTATGTATTTGAGAAAAAGACATGTTAGGTCTTGTAATGTCTTTTCATCATATCCTGCATAGTAAATCAAGTTAGGTGATATATCAGTGATTTTATTTCTTGGTTTCAGTATGACCTTAGCCAGGAGGTTGTCCTAACATAGACATGGAGAACACTGGCCCTGGCAACCAATCACTGACTTACCAGGTGTTAAAAACTGCGAGAAGTCTGACTCACAAAGTGGAAATTTAATGTTATTGAGAAAGATAAGAGAGGGAAACACCCATCTCAAAGGCAGGCCTGACTTCCTAGCTACAATCTGAAAAGTTACACCTCTAGACAGAGAGCTGTCATTATTTTGAAAGCAGGAATTATATATTAGATCATATAAAAGATCAGGATGTATAATCAGAAAATTCCTAAATGTATACTTTTCTTATTAAAGCTAATCATATTGTCTGAGGAAGGATGAATTACCAGCTAAACGTCCTTTCTAATACTTTAAAAAACAAAAACAAAAAACTCTATGCAAAATTACATTTAAAAATTTGCTTAGTTTCACCACACTCTTCCCCAGTGAGAAAATCTCAGTGACATGCAAACGTGTTAGTAGTCTAATAGGTTCCTCTTCTTGAGAGTCGGCCTGGTTGCTGTCTAGGTCCTGTTCTACTGCAGTTACCTTGGGATCTCCCTTTGGCCACTTGTGGAATTCCTTCAGCTCTGCTCTTTTGGATCATCTGTTTTGTGTATCCAGTGTTCTTACTCACTAAATATCTTTAAATATCTCCACTAACTTAGAATATATGGGGAGGTTATTTTCTGAAATCTGCATATGTGAAAATCTCTTTCTTCCTTTTTACTTAACAGATAGTTTTGCTAGATACAGAATTCTATTGATATATTGGATATAATCTTCCCACCAAATTTTGAAAGCATTAGTACTTCATTGTATTCTGGCTCCTGGTGTTAAGGCTGAGAAATTCATTGCCGTTTTAATTCTTGATCTTTTGGCGTAAAACTTCTTTTGTTTGTCCTCTCCCTCAAAGGTTGTTTGCTCCGTCCCACATTTTCTGACCTCTCACATGTGCTTTGATGAGGGACCCGTTATCCATTCGTCCTGGATACTCTTGGCCTCATTCATCCTTCAGTTCTTGAAAAATGATCTTGATTTAATTACCCTCAGTTTTCTCTGTTCTCTCATTCTAGCAACGACTGTTATTTTGAATTGGACTCCTGAACCAGTCCTCTCATTTTCTTAACTTGGTGTTCCTCTTTGCCATTTGTCTTTCTTTCCTTACTTCTTTCTTCGTTCCCCTGCCTCCTCACCCTTCACTCTCGCTATCTTTTTCTGCTTTCTGATATATTTGACCAACTTTCATCTTCTGGTTTTTGCTGGGCAGGGGTGGAGGGAGGGTGCAGTTCCTTTGAATGTTCTTCTTCCATTCTTCTTTCGAAGTCATTTTAGTGGCATTCAGGGTGGGAGAAAAATTGCATGCATATATTTAATCTACCGTCTTTAATCACAAGTTTCTTTTTATTCTATTTGTATTGAAGTGGTTTTTATATGATTTTGATTCAGTATAAGAATGTTGCTATGTTTGTTTTAGGACTTCATAAACTTAGATGGATCTTCTTATAACAATTATAAGGATTCCCTCTCTGCTGAATCCTTATAAAGAGGCACCCACTCTCATGTAGCACATGTGCATACACACATAAAAATACAAATTAAAAAAATAGTTCTGTGCATTACAGTGATGTGGGAAAAGGCAGTGTTTTTCAGTGTTCAAGATAAATTATACCCATCTTATCCCTCCATGTGCATTCATCTCTTGAATCAGTTCCAGCCAGTATCTGGTTGACAGCAAAACCAGAGCTAATACAGTGCATATCAAGAGATTTTGAAAATGTTCATCCTTTATCCCAATTTTAGAGAATGTTCTTTTTAATGCTTCTGTAATTGTTATTCCTCTGGAAGCCAAAGAAAAAGTAACCTTTCTATATTCTGTAATTTTTTAGAATTTCTGATTTTGAAAAGAAAGCCAAGGATCATTCTGAGACTGAGACCCAGACAGAGGAACCCACAGAACAAGAGAAAGAAGAGGAGAAAGACACCAAAACTGTGGGTACTCAGAGTCTAAGACTCTTAGTACACTCTCAGTGGATGGAGGATAGTGAGGGCACAGCAGCCAAGTCGTGTGATGTGTGGCTTTAGAAATAGAGAAACAATTTGTCATGTTGAATATTTTCTATTTCTCTCCTGTTTCCTTGTCCTGATCTGAATTTCATTCACTGTAAATTGCAGTGAGATGTAGTCCTATCCCAGTGATTCTAGGAAATCACTCCTTTATCTCTTCTTGACTGATTTCCTCTCCAGAATTCCTAAGTGAACAGACCCACAAATTGAGAAAGGAATTTTGTCCAATATATGAAATCATTTGAAGATATGATCCAGAAACTTCAGGTAGAATTGAAGGGGTTTTGCTCTCTCCCACTACTCATTTGAATATAATAGTTTGAAGAAGACATTTGTTTACATACATATTTATATACACTTGTGTGACAACTCGGAAACATGCCTTGTAACCTGCCAACACAGTCCGAAGCTTAGGGAAAGGTGATGAGGGCAGGAAGTTGTAAGACCCACAGTAGCCCACAAGAAAGGCGTTTACATGAAACACTCACTTTAGCTTACTTATTCAACAAGCCTGTATCAGATGTATGCTGTATGCCACGCTCTGAGCTGAGTCCCCTACTTTCAAGAGAATGGAGAATGTGTTAAAAACTGAGATGAAGAGACCAAAACTAATGAACAACTAATTATAGAGAAGCATTGAGACTTCCCTGGCACTGTAAAACTCATTGACAGTGAGTTTTACACTTCTAGAGCTGCCAGGAAGAAACCAGTACAGTGAAAACAGCTGAGTAAACTAGAAACACACAACAGTCAGGGAATGTGGGCGTGAGTTGCTAGGTGGGTAAAGTTGATTGTGCCGTGACAGCACCGTGATCTATGATCCCCTGAAGTGTGGTCAGGGTCCATTGTGATTATGATAAAAGCATTATCACAAGAGTATCCAAATCGATCAGTTAATGCTCTATAAGGAAACAGAGTTGTATCCAAACCTGTTTTTTTCCATGCAAGATATTTGGGGCATTAAGTGCCAAAGGTTTAATCAGTTCACAGTCTTAGTTAGATGCCAGTGGTTCACACTGTTTCCTCACAAAGAGGTTCATTTAAGTTCTAATTAGTGCATGTTTGGGATTTCCTGGATGACAGATTGGAAGTGAAGTGGAAACACTGAACCTTCAGGTGACAACCCTGTTTAAGGAACTTCAGGAAGCTCACACGAAACTCAGTGAAGCTGAGCTAATGAAGAAGAGACTTCAAGAAAAGTAAGAATGAGAGATAATGTTTACCCCTCTTCAAAAAGTGTACTGTTTAACACAATATGTTAATATACAAAAACATCATTTTGTTACTGTGTTACTGAGTAAAAGAAAAAGACACCTAATTGAAATAAGAATTCAGAAAACACCAATGTTCCGGTTAATATATAACCATGAAGTCCTTGGGGGAATGGACCCAGGGGACCCTGATTCTGCTTTTGGGGGGCATTTTAAGCATATGTGAGGACCTGGAAAAAACAGTGGGCCAGTCTTCCTGTGACTTATGTAAGCTGACAGCATTGATGTGAACAAACATAAAAGAAAACTACAAAGGGCAAGAAGAACCAGAATGAGATTTATTTAGGCGGGGGGTGGGGAACTTGATTTTCTATCAGTTATGAAGGCTAATATCTAAATTGAGAGAATTTTGCATCTGCTTGTTTCTCTTGATGTAAGGAGGTGCCCCAAATTTAGAAAAGCTAAGTTGATGTTGTTCTCTCAGATTAATTGGCAAGCGTATTTCCAGCACAATATACAAATGTATGTTTCTGTAGAGTTAAACTGACCAAGGCTATACAGTATTATGGACAGTATAGCAGCTGAGGAAAAGGACTTTGAATAAACAGACCCAGGTTGAAATATAGATTTACCGCTTATTTGTGGTATTACCTTGGACAAGTTATTTATTTAACCTCTCTGTGCCTCAGTTTTATCATCTGTAAAGTGTGTGTCATAACTCAAACTTTGTATTAAGTAAGCTAATGTTTAACATGCTTTTTGCATTGATGCCTTACACACAGCAGCCATTGGCTTATTTTGCTCTTGTTACATTGAAATTCTTGGTCTGATCTTTAACAGGACTTAAAGCACTTTCTTCTCTCCTACTGAATCTTTATCAGAAACCATATTTTTTGTACTTAACAGAGCCTATAAATTTCTTTTATAAAAATCTGTATATTTTTATATTGAGTCAACAGTTCAGAAATACTTCTAGTAAAAAAGCAGGAAGGATAAAATACTTAATTTTGTACTGTTAAATTTTTGAAGAATGTCATCATGAAATTCTTTGTATTTGCTTCATAATCTGAGAATCTGTTTAAAAGCCACTGAGAAATGTGAAGGAGCATTGTTTGTCCTCATGAAATTTTGCTCTTTCTTAGATGTCAAGCCCTTGAAAGGAAAAATTCTGCAAGCCCATCAGAGCTGAATGAAAAACAAGAACTGGTTTATAAAAACAAAAAGTTAGAGCTCCAAGTGGAAAGCATGCGATCAGAAATCAAAATGGAACAAGCTAAAACAGAAGATGAAAAGTGAGTGTGCAATGACTGGATGGCTACTTGCTGAAAGAAGATAGAAGAGCAGTTTTATGGGTTGGAATCACGATTTGAGAATAAATTAAATTTATTTTTTATCTTTTGTTTATTTGAAGGAGAATTAGTAGACTTTTCTGAAGAGATAAAATTTAAGTTTTAACAGTTTTGAAAATCATTTGTAGTCTTATCTTGATTTGAAGAAAAATCATTTTCTTGGAGAGTAAGAATATGCTAGTAGGTGGTGGGATTATAAAGGTGGAAGAGATTTTGCTACTTGGCTGTTCAGAAGAAAGTTGGGAGGCAAGACTAAGTTTCAATGTATTTTCCCCAAGATTTCCTTTTTAACTTCTTTTTAAATAGGTCCAAATTAGGCACTCTACAGTTGACACACAACAGGCTTCTTCAAGAATACAATAATGCACTGAAGACAATTGAGGAACTAAAAAGGAGAGAGGTACTCATAGAAAAAAAATTACTTTCAGAGCCTAGTAGTGAATGGAACCACTGAACGTTTTATGTAAATATGTGAGGTAGTTGTGCTACTCCTTAACTAAGTCTGGTTTCAAAGGTTTTTTTCCATTTATATCAGTAATTGATTTCTTGTGTCTAAGTGTTCATAACTCCTGCTCCATATGTATAATGTGCCATGTAGTTAAAGATGGGATACACGCATTACTGTCATGGAGTAAGCTGTTAGCACTGCTAATGGTGGGTGAGTTTGCAGGAGAGCTGAGTATGGGCTCCTACATGAGTAATGGATGTATAGTGAGAGTGCTGCTGGGAGCTCCCACAAGGCTAGCTTGCCTCTGTCAGTGAACTTGAGACCCTGGACTTCTTGGGCTGCAACTTAACTTAGTAATAATGTCCCCAGCATGGTGTGATAGTTTAAACACCATGGATAGATACGTTAGATGAGAGATGAGTTAATTAACCTGATTGGGGGAACCTTTTCACAGTGTATATCAAATCATCACGTTTTACACTTCAAATATTTTACAGTTTTGTCAGTTTTACCTCAGTAAAGTCGGAATAAGTAAAGACCAGGGGAGCTTTGAATTAGAAGGGGTCTTTGAGTTTATATTCTTAGAAATATACTTTGTGTTTCATTTAATTTTCCTAGAATATGGTTCCTCTCTAAAGGCCTAGTAAATTTTTAATTTAAGCCTTCATGTTACATTAAAATAGGTTGAATTATTTCAAAACCAAGTCCAGAATAAGCTTATCTTTTTCAGTCAGAAAAAGTGGATAAGGTGGTGCTGCAGGAACTGAGTGGAAAGCTGGAACTGGCAGAGAAGGCCCTGGCTTCCAAGCAGCTCCAAATGGATGGGATGAAGCAGACCATTGCCAAGCAGGAGAAGGACCTGGAGACCATGGCTGTCCTCAGGGCTCAGGTAGGCTTCGTTCCCAAGCGTGAGCTCAGGGAAGCCAACCTTGATTATACTCTCAAACGGGAAAGTGGTGGTGCTTAAGATACATTTTTTTGATTTTACACTATTTCTGCTAATATATTTTCAACAAACCTTTTGACTGAAGTTTATCACATGTGGAAAACATACCACACTTCTAAGTGTACTACTCATTGAATCTATCCGTTCTACAGTTAATGGACAGCTGGATCATTCCCAGCTTGGGGCTTGGTGTTTAATGTTGCTCTGACATTCTTACGCAAGTCTCTTTATTCATCTGTGCATTCATTTCTTTTGGGTACACACCTAGGAGCAAAACTGCTTGTTCCTAGAGTAGGCAGGTTACCCAGTGTTCATTGATAAAGCCAAAGAGGTTTCCAGAGTGGATGTACCTACCAGTTTTCACTCCCGTCAGCAGAGTTCCTATTGCTCTACATCCACCTTGACCCATACTTGTATTATCAGTATTTTAAGTTTAACCATTCTGGTGGGTTTATAATGGTGTCTCATTTAATCTGCCTTTCCCTGCTGGTTTGAAAGTGTACTTTTTGAAATGTTTACTGGCCTTTTAAGCATCTCCTTTTGTGAAGTACCTGATCAGGTCTTTGCCCAGTTTTCTTCTGGTTTGCTGGCTTTTTCTTAATTTACAGGAGTTCTTTATATATTCCAGATATAAGCCCTTGCCAGTGCTTTTTGCACATTTCTTCACTCTGTGATTTGCCTTTCCACTTTCATGAGCATGTCTTGTGATGAACAGGATTTTTAATTTTAATTAGTCTAGTTTATCAGTCTTTTCATTTATGATTATAGTACTTCTGTGTCCTGTTTTAAAACCTTTCATTACCTCAAGGCTATGAATATATTCTCCTGTGTTGACTTCTAAAAGATTTATGGTTTTGGCTTTTACATTAAGATACAAAAATATCTGAAATTAGCTTTTCTATATGCAGTGAAGTAAGGGTAAAGATTCATATTTTTTTTCCTACATGACTATCCATTTGGCACCATTTATTTAAAGGGTCGTCTTTTCTTAAGGACTCTGTTGCCCTCTTTGTCACATATTATGTCAATGTACCCACACGTCCATTTCTGGATTCCACACTGTTCCATTGGGCTGTTTGTACATTGTTGGTCTGGTACATACTGTCTCATTATAAATAATCAAATGTTTTGATGTCTGTAGAGTTAGTCTTCCTACCACCTTATTGCTTGTGTAATTAAAACCGGGATCATGCCATACACATTGTACTACTTTTTCATTCCTGATCTATCTTGGATACCTCTCCATGTTATTACTCACAGCCATATGTACTTTTTAAAATAGTTGTATGGTATCCAAAGTGTGCATTACCCTGATATATTTAACCAGCCCTCTATTAATGGACATGTAGGTTGTACCAGTATTTTTGCTTTTTATCAACAATGCTGAACTGAACATTTTTGTATGTATATCTTTGTGCATTTGTGGAATGTCTAGTAAGATACAGAAATGGAATGGTTGGGTCATTGGATTAGATTGTTTTTAAGTTAAATAACTACTTCCAAGTTGTCTTCCAGAAGTGCATAATCAAAATTTTTTACTCACCAAAAGTAGCTAAAAGCCCCTATTTCCCTACATCCTTGCATTACTCTTTTAAACGTTTGCCAAACTGATAAATAGATTATTTTCAATGTAACAATACCAGAAGTTTACTATTCCCTATATACATGCTCATTACCTGCTGCCCATAGTGGCTGGCCTACTGAAATATAGGAGTGGCTGAATGGACTTACAGCTTTAGTTTTATTTCTATAGGAATAGAATTTCAACCTGAGCTCTTTTAGGTATTTTCTCTGATTGGACCTGATACTGTAGTTGTAGGCTTCCCTGGTAAAGAATCCACCTGCAATGCAAGAGACCCTGGTTTAATTCCTGGATCGGGAAGATCCACTGGAGAAGGGATAGGCTACCCACTCCAGTATTCTGGGGTTTCCCTGGTGTGTTACCTGCTAAAGAATACACCTGCAGTGTGGGAGACCTGGGTTCAGTCCCTGGGTTGGGATGATCCCCTGGAGAAGAGAAGGGCCACCCACTCCAATATTCTGGCCTTGAGAATTCCATGGACTGTGTAGTCCACAGGGTCGCAAAGAGTCTGACATGACTAGCAACTTTCACTTTTCACAACTTTGGTTTTATTTCTACAGGAATAGAATTTCAGCTTGAGCTTTTTCAGGTATTTCCTTTGATTGGGCCTGACAAATGTTTTGCTGTCTGGTAGAGTTAGTCTTTGAGCGACTTCAGTTTCACTTTTCACTTTCATGCATTCGAGAAGGAAATGGCAACCCACTCCAGTGTTCTTGCCTGGAGAATTCCAGGGACAGGGAGCCTGGTGGGCTGCCATCTATGGGGTCACACAGACTCGGACACAACTGAAGCGACTTAGCAGCAGCGGCAGAGTTAATCTTCCTACCACCTAATTGCTTATGTAATTAAAAGCAATGTTGGGGATATAGAGATGGACAAAACCAAGGCCTAGTTCTTACTTGCTCAAACCTAATGACGTGATGGAAATGAGACTCTAACACAGTTTTATGTCTGACTCAAAAAAAGCCCATGATTTACCAATGAAAACCATAAAATGTTAGAGCACTCACAAATGGTAGGAAGTCCCTTAAAATGATCTATTTCATACTTTTTCTGGTAAGTAAAATTATGATTGGAATATTTAAATTTTTACTAACTTTTTAAAATAGTGGATAAAAAAATATATCCTAGAACCACTAAATCTGAAAAGGAAAACCTAGTTGAAAATATAGAAAGTTAAGAACTGGTATTAAAATAATGCTCAGTTCACTGTTAAGGCATTCATTTTTACTTTATAATTTTATAACAATGAAGAAATTACATATTATAGCATAGTATTTATTTATTTAGAGGTAACAGATTATTCTCTTAATGAAGCAGCTAAAGCAGTAAGCATTTATTGTCTCAGTTGCTATGGATCTGGAATCCAGGAGCAGCTTAGCCGGGTGACCCTTAGCTGACTCAGGGCCTCTCATGAGGCTGCACTCAGGATGGACTTGAAGATCTATCTTCAGGATGTCTCACTCACATGGTCATGGTCATTACACTGGTTTCTAGCAGGAGCGTGTACTTGTTGTTAATATTTGTAAGACATGTCACAGGACATAGCACAGCCTCTTCCACTTATCAGCAGATAGGCTGTAGAGAATCCACATTTGTCTGGGTAGTAACTTCTCCTGTTTTTCCCTCTAACAGATGGAGGTTTATTGTTCTGATTTTCATGCTGAAAGAGCAGCAAGAGAGAAGATTCATGAAGAAAAGGAGCAGCTGGCATTGCAGCTGGCAGTTCTACTGAAAGAAAACAATGCTTTCGAAGATGGAGGCAGGTAAATGAGGGAAAGACTCGGAGCACAGATCACCCAGGTTGTGGGAGAGGGACCCACAGTGTTTTAGCTGTTTGAGCTACAAGACTCGCTTTGAGTACACCTGGCCTGATGGTGTTCCTGACACTTGGTTTGCTTTAAAAGGCTTGGCAGTATCTTGTGGGAACCTGATTGAGTTTCTGCTTCTAGATGAATTGTAAAAGCATGATAATATGGGTTCCAGTCATATCCTGCCATTGTCATGGATGAAATAGTTCTAATACTTTAAGTAATTTTGTAATATGTTTTACAAGAAAATACTGCTAAAATTACTTCTATCTTTAAAAATTTCCTTTTGAGAACAAAATATAGACGAATAAGAAACAGAAAAATACAGAGAATAAAATAACACACACCAATGTGTGTGTGTTAGGTGCTCAGTCATGTTTGACTCTTTGCAACCCCAAGGACTGTAGCCCACCAGGCTCCTCTGTCCATGGAATTCTCCAGGTAGGAATACTGGAGTGGGTTGCCATTTCCTTCTTGAGAGGATCTTCCTGAAGGGATTGAACCCGGGTCTCCTGCATTGCAGGTGGATTCTTTTTTTTTTTTTTAGTTTTATTTATTTATTTTACTTTACAGTATTGTATTGGTTTTGCCATACATTGACATGAATCAGACATGGGTGTACATGTGTTCCCCATTCTGAACCCCCCTCCCACCTCCTTCCCCATCCCATCCTTCTGGGTCATCCCAGTGCATGCACCAGCCCTGAGCACCCTGTATCATGCATCGAACCTGGACTGGCAATTCATTTCACATGTGATATTTTGCCTGGGAAATCCCACCTAGAAAATCCCATGGATGGAGGAGCCTGGTAGGCTGTAGTCCATGGGGTCACTAAGAGACTGAACGACTTCACTTTTACTTTTCACTTTCATGCATTGGAGAAGGAAATGGCAACCCACTCCAGTATTCTTGCCTGGAGAATCCCAGGGACAGAGGAACCTGGTGGGCTGCCGTCTGTGGGGTCGCACAGAGTTGGACACGACTGAAGCGACTTAGCAATTTACATGTTTTAATGCCATTCTCCCATATCATCCCGCCCTTGCTCTCTCCTACAGAGTCCAAAAGACTATTCTATACATCTGGGTCTCTTTTGCTGTCTCGCATACAGAGTTATCGTTACCATCTTTCTAAATTCCATATATATGCGTTAGTATACTGTATTGGTGTTTTTCTTTCTGGCTTACTTCACTCTGTATAATAGGCTCCAGTTTCATCCACCTCATGAGAACTGATTCAAATGTATTCTTTTTAATGGCTGAGGATGAGATGGCTGGATGGCATCACGGACTCGATGGACATGAGTCTGAGTGAACTCCGAGAGATGGTGATGAACAGGGAGGCCTGGCATGCTGCAATTCATGGGGTCGCAAAGAGTTGGACACGACTGAGCAACTGAACCGAATACTCCATTGTGTATATGTACCAGTTTTCTTATCCATTCGTATGCTGATGGACATCTAAGTTGCTTCCATGTCCTGGCTATTATAAACAATGCTGTGATGAACAGTGGGGTACACATGTCTCTTTCAATTCTGGTTTCCTCAGTGTGTATGCCCAGCAGTGAGATTACTGGGTCTTATGGCAGTTCTATTTCCAGTTTTTTAAGGAATCTCCACACTGTTCTCCATAGTGGCTGTACTAGTTTGCATTCCCACCAACAGTGTAAGAGGGTTCCCTTTTCTCCACACCCTCTCCAGCATTTTTTGCTTGTAGACTTTTAGATAGCAGCCATTCTGACTGGCAGGAAATGGTACCTCATTGTGGTTTTTGATTTGCATTTCTCGGATAATGAGTGATGTTGAGCATCTTTTCATATGTTTGTTAGCCATCTGTATGTCTTCTTTGGAGAAATGTCTCTTTTGTTCTTTGGCCCATTTTTTGATTGGGTTGTTTATTTTTCTGGAATTGAGCTGCAGGAGTTGCTTGTATATTTTTGAGATTAATTCTTTGTTGCTTTGTTTGCTATTATTTTCNGTTCTAGTTCTCTGAAAAATACTGTTGGTAGCTTGATAGTGATTGCATTGAATCTATAGATTGCTTTGTGTAGTATACTCATTTTCACTATATTGATTCTTCCAACCCATGAACACAGCAGGTGGATTCTTTACCGTTTGAGCCACCAGGGAAGCTAATATGTACCCATCGAGGATTGACAGTTACTAATATTTTTTTTTGTTTGCTTCAAGTATATTTTTTATAAAAAGAAGAAAAAGAACTGTAGATGAAGTTGCAGTCTCCTTTCTCCCTACCCTTCAGTATAATCCTCTCTCCCTCTCCCACAGTGCCTGGAACTTGTGTGTAGCATCTCCAGGTGTTTTGTATTTTTGCATATATATACACCTATATAATATCTTAAAACAAGGTAATATTAATTTCTTAGAACAAGGTGCATAGGTTACAAAATTGTCACTAAAGGTATTATTCTGCAATTTGTTTTATATATATAACTGATTTTGAACTATATATATACACATACACACACACACATATATATATATGTATATACTAAGTCACTTCAGTTGTGTCTGACTCTGTGTGACCCCATAGATGGCAGCCCACCAGGCTCCCCCATCCCTGGGATTCTTCAGGCAAGAACACTAGTGTGGGTTGCCATTTCCTTCTCCAGTGCATGAAAGTGAAAAGTGAAAGGAAGTCGCTCNGTCTGACTCTGTGTGACCCCATAGATGGCAGCCCACCAGGCTCCCCCATCCCTGGGATTCTTCAGGCAAGAACACTAGTGTGGGTTGCCATTTCCTTCTCCAGTGCATGAAAGTGAAAAGTGAAAGGAAGTCGCTCAGTCATGTCCGACCCTTCACGACCCCATGGACTGCAGCCTACCAGGCTCTTCTGTCCATGGGATTTTCCAGGCAAGAGTACTGGAGTGGGGTGCCATTGCCTTCTCCGATATATATATACACATATATATATATATCTGTATGTATATGCAGATTTAATTCATTATTTGCTCTGTTGTGTCCTGCTTTAGAAATATGCCACTTTTTTTAACAACCTATTCCCCATTTATTGACATTCTGTTTATTTCCTGAGTTTTAAAAAATCATATTTACTACATTGTGTCCTAGTGCCTGTGATATTTAAAACTCCAATTGCTCATAAGTTCTGGTTTCTGTGAACCTTGGCTTTGTTGTTTACCTCTTTTTTTCTCACACTTCTGTTGAACGCCTGCTTAATGTTGTCATATTTCAAGGTTTCACAGATAACATTGCTTTTTATCCTAGCAGGCAGACCTTGATGGAAATGCAGAGCCGTCATGGGGCAAGAGCAAGTGATGCTGACCAGCAGGCTTATCTCGTTCAAAGAGGTGAGTCACGTGTGATACCAAGTGGTAGAGGTTCCATAGGTTTGCTATCCTGTGAAGAAGTTGCTTGAAGGAAAATTTCACTACATTCTATATACACTAAAATCTCACTACATTCTATATATTCCAGGTCAAGTTACCAAAAATACAGCAAAAATCAGTCCTATTTCCAGAGTACCCCAAATTCCATCCATTCCCTCCTAAATCCAGACCAGACTCTTCACACTGGCAATTGACACCTGGCATAGCCAAAATTCTGAGCCTTCTCTCACTCTGTTCACCTATGGATATTAGCCAACAGAATCACTCCCTGTTCCTTGAACTTGTCCTAAACTTATACACCTATGTGCACTTGCTTATGTGGTATCCTTCATATAGAGGCCCTTCCTTATTCATCTCTCTCTTCCTACAGTCTCTTGCCAGTGAACTCTTACCCCATCTTTAAAGTGAAAGTGAAGTCGCTCAGTCGTGTCCAACTCTTTGCGACCCCTTGGACTGTAGCCTACCAGGTTTCTCCGTCCATGGGATTTTCCAGGCAAGAATACCCCATCTTTAAAACCCATCTCAAATACCGTCCCCATGAATCCCACAGAATGTGACCTTTCCCTCCTGAATTTCTAAAGTACTTTATTTCTGTTACAGTACTTATCTGCTATTTTATAGTTACTTATGTGTTCTAAATATGCATGTAAGTACTCTATTAAATAAGCCCCTGCAGAGCTGATATCCTCACCTAATACCTGGTGTTATGCACATAGTTAGGGTACCATTTATTGAGAGTTTACTATGTGCTGGTGCTATGCTGATCCCTTCATACAAATTACTTCATCCGATCCTCACAAAATTCTGTCAGGTATATTGTATCACCATCTTCCAGAAGACAAGTTTCAATAACCCAGGATCATAAGGCTTCTAAGGGGCAGAACTGAACATGGAGCCCAAGGTTATCTTAACTCTTTGCCACTACACAGTACTACATGTAATAAGCCTGTCACTATGTTCTATATCCAGATTTTAATTCCCTTAATGAAATTGATCATAATACTTATACAAAATATAGTGCTGTGTTTATTACATAGTTTTAATACTCCAGGAATAATGTTCTATCATTTACAGTAAATTATGTCACTGAAAGGGAAGTATTATCCTTGAGTCTAGATAGGAAAAAACTTAATAGTCAAAGGATCAAAGACTGACATAGCTAGATGAAAGGTTAATAGGAATGCCACTAAGAAGAAGCAGATGTTGTCTAATTTGATTACATGTTATCAAAAAAAAAGATGTTATCTAAATTTTACATAAAACTGACTCTTAATTTTTTTAATGCTAGATCAGTCTGAATCCCTTCCACATACCAACTGACTATTGAAAAGGAACTATCAGTGTTGTTATCAATACCAAGGAAGCAATGTAGTATGTATAGTTAACTATTAAATTGTAGCAAAATTTTTCTGAGCATCCCTTCTACCACCTGTCTCTGCCGACATGCCACTGCCAAAGTCCTTTTACAGGAAAAAATAGATTAAAGTAAATATTAGAGGTAGTGATTCAGGTTAAAGATACACATTAAAAAAAAAAGATACATATAGTATTCATGGGGCATATGCAGAAGGAGCACAGTGCATGCTAAGTCACTTCAGTTGTGACTCTTTGTGACCCTAAGGACTGTAGCCCTCCAGGCTGTTCAATCCATGGGATATTCCAGGCAAGAATACTGGAGTAGGTTGCTATGTCCTCCTCCAGGGTATCTTCCCAACCCAGGGATTGAACCCACGTTGGCAGGCAGGTTCTTTACCACTACACCACCTGGTGCTGGGTGGTTCAGGGGGTGGGGACCCAGAAGGAGCACAAGGACTTGTCTAAATATTAGCATTAGGCATTTTTTAGGATCAGAAGAGATAGCTGCATCTACCCAATCGTGCACTGCCAGGCCTCTTCTCTAATCTGAATTTAAGTATCCTAGGAATACCCATATATCTATAAGTGCCTCCAAGATTGTCTTGGTTCAAAAAAAGGACAGTTCTTACACCTAGATTTCTCGGGAAAATTTTTCTTTCTCATAACTATATAAGGCAAATATCTATTTACACTTAGAGGGGAAAAAAAAAACTGACCAAACACTCTTTGACTTATATTTATAATCTAAAACTCGCCACAAAACACAAATGTATTCCTAATTACCCTAATAAGTTTTTGGTTATATAAGTAACAATATTCCAAACAGAGATTATCCTAAAATTTTTTGTTTGTTTCCTAACAAAGCAGCCTTAAACAGTATAACTCCTCTCAGTGTTATTTCATCATGGTTGTCCTCTGTAGCCATGTAAGTGTCTTCTCTGGCCTAGGGCACTTGGCTGAGCATGAGGGAACAGGCGAGCATAAAGTACAGTCAGATCCATGAAAGCCTGTGGTCTAGTTAGACAGAAAATGCATATAACAAGATGAATTCATAATATAACAAGTAAGGGACAGAAATAATAGTGCTGGAGATAAGAGGAAAGGATGACACCAAAGGGCCAGGAGGCTTGAGAAAGGCCTTGGAAGATGTGACTGTAAGCTTCACCTGGAAGCTATAACTTTTGTATGAGAATAAAAGAGCAAAGGCAGAAATGAATGTGGTGCGTAAATAAGGAAAACTAACAGCTTATTTTACAGTGAAGAGCCAGGAGGTGGAGGGAACCATTAGCTAAGTGGTAACAACAGCCCAAGTCTGCATCTTGAAACCTAGACAAGGTTTCAGGACAAAAAGAAAGGTGCCAACGGATGCCATAAAGTTTAAAGGGATGAATTAACAGTCCCTGATAAGTGGTTGGTTGTCATCTAGAGCAGATTTTGACAAACTGCAGCCTACAGGCCAAAACTGGTCTGTCAGCTGTTTGTATAAGTAGTTTTATTGCAACATAGTCATGCCCTCTTGTTGACATACTGCCTGGCTACTTTCTTGCAACAATGGCAGAGTTGAGTAGTTATGCCAGAAATTTATGACCTGTAAAGCCTGGAATACTTACTCTTCAGCCCTTTACAGGAAAAGTTTACTGCCCGGATCTAAAACAATGAGACCATTAGCAAGCCCACTGCTTCAGAAATAATGCCTTGTGATCTGTATTTCTATTCAAAGTTGCTTCTAAAGTTTGCTGGACACAGACTATCCATACTAGTCTCCCGTGTTACTCAATTCAAATAATATGTTCAGAAGTAGATAATAATGTTAAACGTTATCTCCACTATCATCTGCAAAAACAAACATTTGGGGGAACCTGAACAAGTCTAGAGACCTGGGCGGAGATGCTAAAAAGCCTAAAATGGTTTGCATCAGTGCAGCAAGGTCAGAACAAAGAGGTGTCCTGGGAGCCAGAAACCATTTCCTGCATGGTGTATGGTTCACACATGTGGGACCTGCCAACAGTCAAGGTTTGTTTCAAGCATTCTTTTTTTATATATTTATTTTTAATTGTTGATGTTCGTTTTACAATATTGTTTTGATTTCTGTCATACATCAAGCATTCTTTGATTTAGACTTGAACTTCAGTGCAACTCCAAAATTGAGGGAAATGACAGGACTCTTTCTTCAGTCCCTTCTCACTTCCTTTGCCTGGATAACTCTTCATTCTTAAAACTCCTCTCCCATGTGGAATTGATCTCATCAGGGGAGCCTGTCTGCATCAAGCAGTCTGAGCCCTTCTCTGCCCTCCCAGGAAACCAACTGTGGCGTTTCTCGCACACTCCACCCCTGTCACTCACTTTTCTTGCCTGATTCCCCATCAAGTCTGTATCCCTCTCCCCCAGCCCCAGGTGCTCAAACACAACTGCTGAGTGACCCTAATTGTTGTCTCCGCTTCTGAGAAGGTACCTACTGTTCCCAGATCCCTCTCAGCGTTCTGCTCGCTGTCTTCGCCACATTCTCTCCTTCCATTTAGCTTACATCCTCATCTCTTTACTTCTCTCAAATATCCTAGTTTTTACTAGAACATGTACTATCCTGTACCTGGAACTGAAACCACGTGTTTTCATATACCTAGAACCTTGAATAGAGGCTGAATACTAATGTCACAGGGAAGCAGGCACTGCTTCTGAAGATTTTTTTTTTCTGTGTGTATAGATTACTTCAGTTAAAAACTGAAAAACAAAAAGACTGAAAAACCTGTGTTCATTTCCCATGAGGTACTGATTACAAAGTTTACCTGAACATTAAAATTAACCATCTGTTATTAAAAACTGCTTGCACTATGGAAGGAATGGATTAACATTTCATTTAATGCTTCTTTCCAGGAGCCGAGGATAGAAACTGGCTGGAGCAGCAACAGAATATTCCAATTCATTCTTGCCCCAAATGTGGAGAAGTTCTGCCTGACATAGATACACTACTGATTCATGTTACGGACTGTATCATTTAAGTGTTGACCTTTTACCTCCCTCAAGCTGTTGGTAAATCTCTTTTTTTTTTCCTCCAAGAGTTGTACTTTTGTCTCATTTGTTTTATGCAACTATTTTGGCTCATTATTTTTATTTTAGAAGAAAAAAAATCATGTTCTATAAAGGACATTTTGGGGCACATTTCCTTAACTCGCAAAACAAAATCTTTAGCGTACCACTCTCTGATAATAGGCTCATTGTTTTTAATATTTAGTTGATGTGAGCACTGAACTGTTCATGCAGGTAATGAGCGTGTGACATCATGGACGGAGTAAAGGTGGTAATAAGATGGAAGACACCTCACTGATTAGAACCTTCTAAGGAGGCAGGAAAAATGAGGTGGTGACAGATATAATCGAGCAAAGTGTTTTTGAAGTATTTTTAAATAAATTATATTGTTATCTTTCTTTTATCCACTTAAGACAGATCTGTTTGGGGTTGTGTATATATCTTACAGTTTCATTTCAAGCACAGCACCAAAGTTATGATGTGGCTCTTTTCAGATGAGCCCTGTGAGCTTTTAGTAGATCATCAGGACAGGTGAAAAACTACTGGCCTACACAAAGCAGATACGTTAGGTTTACTGGATTTCGTGTAACCATCCACAGTGTAAAGTTCCCTTTTCCTTCCCTTGTGATGCAGGTACATGTTATCTACTATAGAGTAGATAGTTTATGAATTTCTAAAAAGAATGGCTATCAATTTTCTTCCTGGATCAGGCTCTATATTCATATACATGAAAATATTTACTGCAAAATTTTGCTTATGAGTCTTACACATTGTTCACATATGGTTAGTTAATTTCACAGGATGTGTTTTCTGTATTCAGCTTCACATAAATTTAATACTTATTCAGATCTGTCTTGTTAATTCCATGAATATAAGCAAAATCTCTTTATTAGAGACCAGTAAGTGTTGTTTGAATTAGAAATTGTTCTTTCTAGGAAGATGGAAAGATATGGCTTTGCCATAGTTTATAAATATAGTTTACCAAGATGAGCTAATACTGGGCCACACTTAGAAGTTATTAATGTCCTTATGTATCTATATACTAAAACATTTAAGAGAAAAGTTTAAAATCTCCTCTGTTTGGCTTTGTCCTAAGACTTTCTCCTAGACAAACCTGACGTATGTATGTATATGTATATATATATATATATATATATTTTTTTTTTTTNCACACTTAGAAGTTATTAATGTCCTTATGTATCTATATACTAAAACATTTAAGAGAAAAGTTTAAAATCTCCTCTGTTTGGCTTTGTCCTAAGACTTTCTCCTAGACAAACCTGACGTATGTATGTATATGTATATATATATATATATATATATTTTTTTTTTTTAAGGAATTAAAACAGGTAATTACAGCTTCACTACAATAGAACACATTGCACAAATTCAAAGTAATTTAGATTCCCCTACCTGACCCCATGGAGAATGTTTAAGAAATTTCTAAAATAACTATTAAATTTTTCATTTCTTATAGTTTCTAGTTTAAAATTTTTTCCTTATCATTTTATATTGGAGTAGATAAATTTCTATAGTATCCTAAATAGAAAACAAACCAAATGATTCCACCCTTAAGTTACTGGCAATACCCTTTTGCTTTGTTCAAGTAAAAATATTAATCTGATCCAAATGTGAAGTAACAGTGTGAATGTGCTTATTAAGTCTGGGATCAAATTATTTCCTTGGTAATTAGGACTGCAAGTGAAGGCAGGTTCATATGGTGAAGTTAAATTAAGGCTATTGTTTGGGGGGACTCAAACAGTTTGGTAAACAACTTGTGAAATCTACACGTCTTATTCCATTAATTTCATCTTTAAAGGCCTTGTTCTAGATTAAGGTTAACAGTTAACTATACCTTATTGGAATTTTAGCCATGCTGTAGCCTTGTGTGGCTTAATGGGAATAACAGAGAGATGGGAACTGTGAAGAAATATGAATGAGCAAATGCAAATGTCACATGTAATAATTTTACAAAATTCAGTCTTCAGATATTACATGTAAAAGTAATTTTGATCTGGTCTGCTCTGTAAGGAGTTTGGACATGATCACTCCTATTCTTACAATAAGAAGAAAAACTGAACAAACTTAAAATCATCAATGCTTTTTAAATCCTTCAGAGATCTGAGGTCACAGAGCAAACCTCTGTTCCCAAATTGGACAGACAGGCAGGCATAGAGCATCACTGATTAGAGGACCAAGGTCTCAGAAGCAGAAACCACGGTAAGAGCAAGTACCTAAGTAGAAAAACTTAAAGCTATTACTGAAGAATTGCTAAAGTCTCACATGGATGAACTCAAAAGTTAAAAACTCTAGAGGGAGCAGAGTCTTAGGGGGACCCCTGAACTTTTGTGAATTTTACTTCCATGAGCCCTACCAGATTCTCACAGTAAAGGTTAGGAAAAAAACTCCCTATAATTGCAACAGGGGGAGGGGAAAAGTAGACATTCAAAACGACACCAAAACATTCTGCTCTTCTTAAGAAGGTCTGCCCTCAAGGGAAACTCTTTCACCTGAGCCTAACTTGCTGGGAAGTTATCAGAGCCTAAGAAACCTGGGGAAACAGATATACCTAACTTCTGCCCCCTCTAGCCTTATTATTCTCACCAAAGGAGGAGGGAAAATACTTGTAAAGGTCACTGCCCAGAGGCACAGTCTCACAAAAAAAAGTGATCATAGACCTATAGAATGCATCCCCTCCCCACTACACCTCACCATCACATCACCAGGGCTCCTGTATAATAACAGTGGGTTACAACAGAAAGAACTGCACAGTCTTCAACCTTCTCTAAGAAGAAGTCTGTAAGGAAACCCAGAGACAATGGAGACAAAAGCAGACACCAGAGGAAATTTTAGCAGATAACACTTAGAGCTGCAGCAAACAACAAACATGGTCCAGCTCCTCACCAGATAAACAATAAGCTCTAACTAAAGGCCTGTTTACCGTAGTTCTTTTTTACCTAGTACATCATGTTCAGTGTTCAACAAAAAATTATAAAGCATACTAAAGACAAAACTTGATGCTTCTGAACTGTGATGTTGGAGAAGACTCCTGAGAGTCCCTTGGACTGCAAGGAGATTCAACCAGTCCATTATAAAGGAGATCAGTCCTGGGTGTTCATTTGAAGAANGCTCCTCACCAGATAAACAATAAGCTCTAACTAAAGGCCTGTTTACCGTAGTTCTTTTTTACCTAGTACATCATGTTCAGTGTTCAACAAAAAATTATAAAGCATACTAAAGACAAAACTTGATGCTTCTGAACTGTGATGTTGGAGAAGACTCCTGAGAGTCCCTTGGACTGCAAGGAGATTCAACCAGTCCATTATAAAGGAGATCAGTCCTGGGTGTTCATTTGAAGAACTGATGCTAAAGCTGAAACTCCAATACTTTGGCTACCTCATGCAAAGAGTTGACTCATTGGAAAAGACCCTGATCCTGGGAGGGATTGGGGGCGGGAGGAGAAGGGGACGATGGAGGATGAGATGGCAGGATGGCATCACCAACTCGATGGACATGGGTTTAGGTGAACTCCGGGAGTTGGTCATGGACAGGGAGACCTGGCGTGCTGCAGTTCATGGGGTCGCAAAGAGTTGGACATGACTGAGCGACTGAACTGAACTGAAAGACAAAAAAAAAAAAAAACCCACACAGTTTGTAAAGATAGAGAAGGCATCATAACCAAACTCAGACATAATAATGTAAGAATGGGAATTTAAAGCAACTGCAATTAATATCCTATAGGCTCTAATGGAAGAAAATGACAGTATGCAGGAACAGAGGGGTAATGTAAGCAAAGACTTGGAAACTCTTAAGAAAAAGTCAAAAGGAAACACTAGAAATCAAAAATCCTGTAACAGAAATGAAGAATGCCTGTGATGGGCTTATCAGAAGCCTGACCATGGCTAAGGAAAGACTCAGTGAGCTTAAAGAAATGTCATGAGAAACTTCCAAAACTGAAAAGCAAATAGAACAAAAAATTAAAAAAAAACAATATCCAAGAACTGTGAGATAGTTATAAAAAGCATAACAAATGTACAACGAGAATACCATGTAGGAGAGAAGAGAACAGCGCAATGTCTGAAGTATTAATGGCGGAAAATTTTCAAAAATTAATGACAGGCACAAACCACAGATATAGGAAACTCAGAGAACATGACTTGAGATAAATGCCCCAGAAATCTTCACTTAAGTATATCATGTGCAAAAGGCAGAAATTCAAAAGCAAACAAAATTTTTTTGAAAGAAGCCAGAAGGGAAAAAATCTTAACTGTAGAGGAGCAAGGATAAGAGATATATGAGACCTCTCTTCAGCAACCACACAATCAACCATACAATCAAGAAAGCTGAGAGTGAAAAACCACAACCTGGAATTCTGTGTGTATGGAAATCATCCTTCAAAAGTGAAGGAGAACTAGGCAGATGGAGTCTGTTGCCAGTCGACCAGCTTTGCAAGAAATGTTAAAAGTTCATCAGATAAAAGGAAAATTATATAGACCAGAAACTCTGATCTGCATAAAGAAAAAAAGGGCATTGTTTCTGTCACTAAGTTGCATCTCTTTGTGACCCTATGGACTGCAGCCCACCAGGCTTTTCTGTCTATGGGATTCCCCAGGCAACAATACTGGGGTGGATTGCCCTTCACTTACCCAGGGGATCTTCCCACCACAGAGATTGAACCCATGTCTCCTGCATTGGCAGGCTGATTCTTTACCACTGACCACCTGGGAAGCCCCAAGAGAAAGAATACATGAAGAAAAGTCATTTATTTTTCTTATTCTTAATTAACAGACAATGGTTTCTTCAGAGTAACAATAGCTACATGTATTTGGTGATTATTTAATGGATAAATGAAATAAATGACAATAATATTTTAAGGGAAGGAATGAAGAATTGTGGATACTCTGTTACAAGGTATTTTCCCTACCATGATGTGGTATAGTATTCTTTGAAAGTGAACTTGGATTAGTAGTCAATGTATATTGCAAACTTTAGGGCACCCTCCCTCTTGCAAAAAGAAAAAGTTTTAAAAAACAAGTATAATCGATATGCTAAGAGAAGAGAGGGCTTCCCTTGTGGCTCAGCTGGTAAAGAATTCGCCAGCAGTACAGGACACCTTGATTCGATCCCTGGGTTGGGAAGATCCCTGGAGAAGGGAATTTAGTATTTTGGCCTGGAGAATATCATGAACTAACTGTCCATGGGGTTGTATGAAGTCTTAAAAAGTGAAGTCAAGTGGGCCTTAGGAAGCATCACTACAGACAAAGCTAGTGGAGGTGATGGAATTCCAGTTGANTATTCCCCTTAACAGACTGGCTTCTGATTTCCCTTCCCTTTTCTTGCCCAGCCCAGTGGTTCTTAAGTGTGCACTGTGCTGCACATGGCTGTGCAGCACGCTTTGTGGCCAGGGGTGGCCTCCTTTGGAGACTTGCCGTGTAGACATTTGGGGCGCCAAACACAACTGTAAATGAGCCCAAGAAATTAACAGTTGCCGAGGAAGAAGTTAACTGAAAATGTAATGCCCAACATGTGGCTGGAACAATGACACAGATACAGCGGTAGCTAGCAGAGCAGCAGGAAGCTTGCTGCCTTCCTTTCTTCACACATCCATCCCACGGACATTTATCAAGGGTCTGCTCTGTGCCAGATGCTGTAAGTATAAACAGCAGAACTCCCTGCTTCTGAGCTCTCAGTCTGAGAGAGATAAGGCCAGTCTAGGCTCCGTAGAAGCTGCTCTGCATGTACTGGTTTAGGTCTGCAGAGGCACATTTTATTTCATGTCCTCACTTGATACCTTTGGGCGTGCCTTCTCTGAGATCCCTGGAGCTGGACTTGTCTCATGTAAGCATGGAGTTCTGATGCTGCACTTAGGTCTGAGGAGCCTCAATGTAGCCTAAATTACAAAGGACACATGCCAAGTGTGTGTCTTAGCAAACCTGAAGTCTTTCCTCATCTCTAGTACCTGAAATGACTTGGCTATTTCAACATCCCCCTTGATTCTTGGAAAAGAACAGAGTGACCTTAGCAAAATTAATGAAAATCAAGCCTTACTTCTGTTAGGCCACCCTAACTGGAGCTAATGTTCACCCTACTTGGGTGGCACAGAAGGAGAAGAGTTGGGGATTTCATTCCTATGCCCTACTAATTTGACAGAATCAGCCCTGTTGCACCCCCTCATGAACTGAGGACAAAGACAGATCAATTTCATCAGTCTTCCAAGTCCCTCAACCTCATTTCATTATCCTGTTTTCTAAAAACAAGTCTAAGTGACAGCTGCAGGCCAGGGGAGGGCGGAGAATGGCATGAAGGCAGCTGTCCCTGAGTCCCATCATAGAGTCACTGTCCTGTCATCTCAGATCTCAAGACAATACAATTCTAAGAGGCCTACAGAATGTTCACATCCACATCTGTAAAAGCCAAGCCTCCTATATTTCAGGAAGGTTTGCCCAGGCCAGTGACACCCTGCTACAGGATGAACAGCCTACACCCAACAGCAGAAAACAACAAAATGCCCACACCTGCCCAAAAGTTTTTGGAGAAATGAGCTCAAATGGAAAATAGCCTCTGTGGCTGGTGAACAAGGCAGCAACAATTTAGCTAATGGTACACACAGCATGAACCTCACTTGGGAGTGTGGGGTGGGGAAAGAGCACTCACGGGAAGACTGGACTGGCTTTCAACATCTTCCTTTCAAAAGGCACATTCACTTTGGGGTAAGTTTATATTCTGGAGAACACACTGTGCCTTCTGCAGCCAAATTAAAGACAACAGGAGCGGGGATCTTAAATTTACAGCAAACTGGAAAGTCCCAAATGCCAGAACTTCAGCCTCAGGCCACTGAACCCGTGTGGTTCGATTTTCCCTCTGTAGCAGCAAGCAAACTCCCTCTGCTTTATCTTCTGTGGTTCCCGGGTGTCTTGGAACAGTGCTTCTGAAAAGTTAATGCGCACAGCCATCAGCCAGGATCCTAATGAATGCAGCTTCTAACTCAGCGCTGGGGTAGGGCCTGCAAGCGTGCACTTCTAATTCATTCCCATGTGATGCCGGTGCTGCTGGTCCCTGGACCACTCTGAATACTAAGGCCACCAAGAAGTCCTACTGGTTGGTAACAGGGAAACCAAGGGCTCCGTGATATCTAGTAGTCTACCCCTTCGGGGAGGTCACAGCAAGGACAGCAAATGGCACTTCTGAGTTCCCACTTTCAAGTCCTGTATCATGTGTTGTTACCTCCGCTATGCAATCACTTGGCTTATGAGAAACTGCTAGCTTCTTATTGGGGTATATCTACAAGAAATTTCTGTGATAATTTGAGCTCTCTAGGATAGAAAATGTTCCTTGTAAAGGGAGGAAGGGAGATGTGGGTGTCACGTGCTTGTAGCATCTTATATTTGTAGCTAAATACAAGATGCCACCTGCCTTCCAGCTTCTTTTAAAAGAGGTTTTATGGTGGAGGGAGTGGAGGAGGGAGGGTGTATGTGTATATATATAACCAATTCACGTTGTTATACAGCAGAAACTAACACAGTATTGTAAAGTAATTATCCTCCAATTAAAAGAACTTGCCAATCATTATTTCTGCCTGAAACTTATACTCTCAGCATATCCCTTCTGAGAAAAATAATGAAAAATTAAACTTAAATACATTTAAGAAGTCATGTAGTCATGTATGGATGTGACAGTTGGACCCTAAAGGAGGCTGAGCGCCTAAAAATTGATGCTTTCAAACTGTGGTGTTGAAGAAGACTCTTGAGAGTCCCTTGGACTGCAAGGAGATCAAACCAGTCAATCCTAAAGGAAATCAGTCCTGAATATTCATTGGAAGGACTGTTGCTGAAGCTGAAGCTCCAATACTGTGACTNAAGCTGAGTGCCTAAGAATTGATGCTTTTGAACTGTGGTGTTGGAGAAGACTCTTGGGAGTCCCTTGGATAGTAAGGAGGTCCAACCAATCCATCCTAAAGGAAATCAGTCCTGAATATTCATTGGAAGGACTGATGCTCAAGCTGAAACTCCAGTCCTTTGGCCACCTGATGCAAAGAGCTGACTCATTGGAAAAGACCCTGATGTTGGGAAAAATTGAAGGCGAGAGAAGAAGGGGACAACAGAGGATGAGATGGTTGGATGGCATCTCTGACTCTATGGACATGAGTTTGAGTAAGCTCCGGGAGTTGGTGAAGGACAGGGAAGCCTGGTGTGCTGCAGTCCATAGGATTGCAAAGAGTCAGATGTGACTGAGCAACTGACCTGAACTGAAGAGAAGAGAGAAAATAGAGTAACTTAAATGTTGCTTTAAAACCAGAAAAGTCAGAAATAGATTGAAAGATAACAGAAGAAACCAGGAACAAAGGCAATGAATAGAAAACAGTAAAAATGAGATAGCTATTAATCCAATTACCAAGAATCAATTTAAACATCATTGGTCTAAATACACCAGTTAAAAAACAAATTTTCCAAATAAAATTGAAATATTTCAGCTCAAAAAAATAAACTTTGAGAGTGAATAAAAAATAAGACTCACCTATATGCTGCATATAAGAAACCCACTTTGAATATAAAGACACATACACATTAAATGTAAAAAGGTGGAGGAAGATATAGCATGCTAACATATAATCAGAAAAGATGGCATAGCTATATTAATTTCAGACAAAGACTCAAAGCAAGGAAAATTATCAGGGATAAAGGGCCATTATGAAATGAAGGAATCAATTCTCTAAGAAGACATACAATCTGTATTATTTATGTACCTAAAGACAGAGCATCAAAATACATAAGGCAAAAAACTGATTAAACTGTAAGGGGAAAAACATGAATCCAGTAGTGTAGTTGGAGACTTCAAAATCCTTCTATCAGTGATTAACAGACCTAACAGGCCAAAAAAATCATTAACATAGTTGACTTGAACAGCATCAGTCAACTAGATCTAACTTCATATTCTATATATGACAATACACATTCTTCTTAGGCTTACATCCAAGCCATTAAATAGCTTAAAAAATTTAAAACAACAGAAATCATACACAGTGTGTTCTCATGCCATAATGGAACTAAACTAGAAATCAGTAACGAAGATACCTGGAAACTCTCAAAACATTTGGAGATTAAATACACTCTGTAAAAATACATGCCTAATGAAGTCTCAAGAAAAGTTTAAATATAAACTAAATGGAATAAAATACAACTTCAAAATTTGGGGATGAAATGAAAGCACTGGAAATGTGTAGCACTGAATGCATAAATGGAAAAGATGATAGATCTAACATCAATAAGTAAAGCTTTTTTTTTAAATAAAACTAGAAAAAGAATGGCAAGTTAAACACAAAATAAGCAGAAGAAAATAATGGGGAAAAAAATGAGAAATCAGTGAAATTTAAACCAAGAAATCAATAGAGAAAATCAATGAAACCAAAGCCGGTTCTTTGAAACAATCAATAAAACTGATAAACCTCTAGTCATGTTAATTAAGAAGAGACACATATTACCAATATCAATACACTATAAACAAGTGGAACTTGAATTAAAACACTCTTAACATCTACATTAATATCCCAAAATGAAACGCTTAGTTATAAATCTAGTAAAATATGTATAAGATCTGATGAAAGACAAGGAACTAAATAAATGGAGAGATGCTCCATGTTCATGTACAGGAGACTCAATATTGTGAAGACTGTCCCAACCTGATCTACAGATTCAAAGTAATTCCAATTAAAATCCCAAATTATTTTGTGGCAATTAATAACGCAAAAGATCCAGAATAGCCAACACAGTATTGAGTGAGAATAGTTGGAAGATGACAGTAACTTCAAGACTTACTATAAAACTACAGTAAAAACCAGTGTGGTACTGGTGAAAAGAGTACATAAATACATGAATGGAACAGAGTAGAGGGCCCAGAAATAGACCCAGAGAGTCCACTAGTCTTTGACAAAGAAGCAAGAGCAATTCCATGGAGAAAAGACAGTATTTTCAACAAATGCTGAAATGCTGGCACAATATCCAAATGCGAGAAAAAGATTCTAGATACAGACCTTAGACCTTTCACAAAAACTAACTCAAGCCACAGACCAGGAATAAATCTTTACAAAACATGCATCTGAAAAAGGACTGGTATGAAAATATCCAAAGAATTCTTAAAACGCAACAATAAGGAAACAGCCCAACTTTTTAAAGGGCAGAAAGAAAATACATACCTCACCAAAGATGTACAGTTGGCAAATACTGAAAAGATGCTAAACATCTTATGTCATTGAAAGTGAAAGTGTTAGTAGCTCAGTTGTGTCCAACTCTTTGCGACCCCATAGACTGTAGCCCCCCAGGCGTCTCTGTCCATGGTATTTCCCAGGCACGAATACTGGAGTGGGTTGCTGTGCCCTTCCCCAGGGGATCTTCCAGACCCAGGGGTTGAACCCGGGTCTCCTGCACTGCAAGCAGATCCTTTGCCACTGAGAAGCCCATGTGTCACTAGGGGATTGGAAATTCCAGCAAGATACCATCACATATTTATTAGAATGGCTACTAATTCAAAACAATACCACCACCAAATTCACCTGGGGAGTATGTGCAACAACAGGAATTCATTGCTGGTGGAACTGCCCAGTGGTACTTTGGAAGATGTTTCAGCAATTTGTTGCAAAACTAAGCACACAGTCCTTGCTATTTACCCAGATGAACTGAAAACTTACATCCACACAAAACTTGCACCTGAATGTTCATAATAGTTTTACTCATAACTGCCAAAACTTGGAAGCGACCAAGATGTCCTTCAAAAGGTAAATGGGTAGTCAAACTATGGATATCATATCCATATGATAGAATATTATTCAGTGGTATTAATAAAAAGAAATAAGCTAGCATCTAACCACAAAAAGACATGGAGGAACCTTAACTGCATATTGTCAAGTGAAAGAAACTAATCTGAAAAGACTACATACTGTATGCTTTGAGCATACACTCTGAAAAAAGCAAAAGTGTTAGTAAAAAAAAAAAAAAAATCAGTGGTTACCAGGGGTTAGGTAGAAGGAGGAATGAATAGTAAGAGCACAGATGATGCAATAAAACTATTCTGGATAATACTGATGGTGGATACCTCAGTCAAAACCTATTGAATGTATAACATAAAGAGGGAATCTTAATGTAAACTATCTCATCATTGTTCATTTGCTAAGTCATGTCCGGCTCTTTGCAATCCCATGGACTGTAGCACACCAGGCTTCTCTATCCTCCATTATCTCCTGGAATTTGCTCAGATTCATGTCCATCGAGTTGGTGATGGTATCTAACCATCTTATCCTCTGCTGCCCCCTCCTCCTTCTGCATTCAGTCTTTCCCAGCATCAGGTTCTTTTCCAGTGAGTCAGCTCTTCACATCAGGTGGCCAAAGTATTGGAGCTTCAGCATCAGTCCTTCCAATGAATATTCAGGGTAACTATAGACTTTAGTTAATAATAATAATGTGCCAATATTGGCTCATCAGTTGTATAACAAAAAGTCGGATACTAAGGCAGGATGTTAATAATAAAATTGTGGAAGGGGCTATGTGGGAACTCTATTCTTTCCACTCAATTTTTCTGTAATCCTAAAGTTACTCTAAAAAATAAGTATATTATTTTCTTAAAAAATGAAAAAACCTTTGAACTATATATGATTATTTAAATGAATACACATAAAATATATTGTGTACATCATACAATCAAGATTCTGGTAAAAACTGCCTAACAATTTCATCTGACCCATAATGAAAGGACTCCATTGGAATTAGTTTTAATGAGATATCAGATTCATTATGCTATCATTAGTTCAATGGAAGAAAGCTGACATAACAGCCAGTTGCAGCATTTAAGTGTAACAGCAATCAAGTATATGAACCAACTTTGAAATGTTTCCATGAGAGAAGGAAAGGTAACAAAACTGCTTTGCTATGAAGGGCAAAAAGTAGAAATAATTTTATATCCTCTTTGGTATCTTTTGACTTCCAGAGTTTGTCATTTTAAAAATTATTGAAGGAACATTATGTTCTCATTGTGAAGATACTAGTCATCACTGAATACCATAGGTATTCTTTTCAAGCTAAGTAATTACAAAGATATGAAGTATCATACAAAAAAAAAAAAATACTGGCTCAGGAACTCTCAGTTTATGTAGCAGTTTTGTCCTTTAAAAATCATGGGTAACATTTATTCCACATACATGATGTATATATTGTAGTTAACTCAGCAAAAACCAAGGAAGAAATGTGTTGAATATTCTTATGAATTAATTAAAACCAGCAAGGCTAGAGAGTTTATTAGCTTCTCTTGTAAAACATCAGTAAAGATGGAGAACATACCCTGTTGCTTAAAGTAACCTCTAGATAGTTTGAAAAGCAACAGACATTTATTTGGGCAACAGAGACAATATTCTATTAGGAAAACTAGAGGTTGGGTTTTCCTCTTTCTCAAAGGGGTCGTTCATCTCAGTAGAGTGTTGCCTCTGAGGAAGGATAATATTTTTTTCAGTAAAGGGTTTTGTCCAGACAGCTGGACAAATTCAACTTTGGGATAAGACTCTAAAGAATTCTGTACGATTAAGCATGAGACATGAAGGCATATGTAAACAGATGGCTACAGGCAGGTGATAGGGGAGCTATGGAAACTGGCCATTGCACCTAGAAGACCTGATTTAGAATAGCATTGTTTTCTGCTGGGCCTATCATCTGGCATGTTAACCCCCGGAAACATACTCTAAGATACTCTGCTTCTAAAATCTCTAAAGAACTCAATAAACTTACACTTGAAGCCGTGTATATGTCCCCTTGGCTTGAGTCACAGACCTAAAGGTAATGCTGAAATCTCCACGCCATCACCTCAGGCTGAACTCACCATGTCTATGCTGTGCAAAGCAAGTTCTGCCTCTATAATTCTGCTGGTCTCCCAGCTATTGCCAGTGTGGCGATCAGTCCTCTCTTCTTCCTGCCAAAGACAACTTTCCTTTGGTGAGTTACCAAAGCAGGTAAGTTTCCTTCATAACATGTTTCCCATTCTTCTCTTCAGCTCTCACAGTCTGAGACTCTCACAATCTCCTATGGAATTTCTTTGCCTCCAGTTTCTGGTATATCCAATTGCTGAGTGTCTATCTTTGTTAGCTTAATCATCCTAAGCATTGCCTGATAAAGAAGTAAGAATAAAAGTTAATACACAGTTAATGCTTACTTACAAGTGCTGGGCACACTCTGCATATTTTTAAGTTTTTCTCATGAATTCCCTATGAAATAACTATGACTGTCCCTGTTTTGCAGGTGGGTAAGTTGGGGCTCAGAGAGGTTAACTAATTTAGCCAAGGTTGCATAGTTAGTATGTGGCAGTTAAAAATCACACCGTCTTAACTCAGAGCCTAAGCACTTGGCCACACCTTCCCCTATCTAGCTCTTGTACCTTCCTCCCCAACCTGCTCAAACATGGTCCTTTTAACACTTACAGAATAGTTCTTGACTTGGTATTCATCATCTGCCGCACAGCTTATCAACTTTAAAAACAAATGCTTTCACCTCACCTTCTTTTTCACCTCCTCCAGCAAAATTGGTGCCCCTTAGTCCCCTTACGTAATTTGTCTTTTATGCATAGATCACATCTCCCAAATTAGACGTCTTTGCCCATCCTTGCACAACAGAGGCACTAAGTGATTATGACTGATAACCAGTGTGTAAAAAATGTACTGGAAATTCCCATTTGATCCTTCCCCCCTCATCAGCACTCTATAGAGACGGGAAAAAAAAAAGAGCCCTCCAAAGTTAAGTCATTTGCTAAGGAGGCAATGCTCTCAAAATTTTCTCTCTGTAACATTTCGTGTGTGCCAGGTACAAGCAAGAAGAGAGAGAGGAAGAGACAGGACCATGAAGAAGATACAGTCCCTTGTCCTCAGATGCTGACATTTTGATGGGAAGAAGCAGAAAACAGTTACTCCCAACTCTGACGCAATTCCCAGTCTAAGGACCACGCACTCCTCTAGAAACAGTGGTTTCTAGTCTGTTAAAGAATATCCCCTAGTCTTTCCTTCTCATTTTTTACAGGCGTTGATGATATTCCCCAAGATAAGACAGAGGTAAAAGTGGACCAGACTTTTCTTTTAGTCCAATTATCTCAACTGAACACAAGATTGTAAACTAATCACCTAAAGGAAATAATCAACCACATCTGTATACAGGTAACGCAGCCACCGGCAATCAGTGAGGGCAGGGGGAAAGTTTGCAATGGGTTCCGCGGTCTGAGTCTCTGTCTAGGCTTGTCGTCATCAAGAGTTACCCTCCACCTCACAGGAAGAGAAAACGAGGCTCAGAATCGGATAACACAGTCAGTTCCGGAAAGTGTCAGGAACTGACCACAAAAAGACACATCTACTTCCCGACCCTGGAATACTTAACCGGAGGAGCCTAGGACTTCACCGACCGGAAGTTCCCCTGCCGCCCAACAAAGAGGGCGCCGGTCACGTAAGCCAATCTGGTTGCTAAACGCGAAGGTCACGTTCTCCCCGCCCCCTTGAGGTCGTTTCCGCCCAGAGCTCTGAAATAGCCAATCAGTACAGGCCCGATAAGGCGTGCGTCTGACGTCAGAAGCAGGGGCAGAGAGGAGTTGGAATTTTGGCGGGTCCGGCTGTGCAGAGTAAAGAGGTGAGGAGCCGGGTAAGAAGTGGGTCTGCGAGTGTTGAGGGGTAGGTTGAGGGACCGCTGAAGGCGTCTGTGTGAGAGTTTAACGAGCTCCTAGGGCGAGAGGCGCGGAGCTCGTGGGCGCACAGGTGGGTGAGACTGGAACTAGGCGAACGCTGAGGTGGCTTGGGCCGAGCGCTGGGCTGACGCGGGGCCCGGCGGCCGGGAGGGCCTTGTGTGCGGAGCCGTGGACGGTTCTGGAGCTAGGAAAGGTAGGTAGTTACGAAAGGCGCCGAGTCGTGCCAGGCTTTCGGCCGTCCAAGCTGTGTAACGGTCCATTTTTTTCTCTTTAAAGATAACCGTTTAAAACATTTTCTAAATACATGCCGTTTGGACTTTCTCTTTTATAAATTTATGCTTAAGTTTATGATTTGCTAATAGGGGTGCAAGGCTCCCATCACATCTACTTTCGTGTTACCAGTTTAAAGTGGGTGAAAAAATGAAAGTGAAGTCGCTCAGTCGTGTCCGAGTCTTTGCTATCCCATGGACTGTAGCCTGCCAGACTCTTCGGTCCATGGAATTTTCCAGGCAAGAATACTGGAGTGGGTTGCCATTTCCTTCTTCAGGAGATCATCCCGACGCAGAGATTGAACCCTGGTCTTCCGCATTGTAGGCGGGCGCTTTACCGTCTGAGCCACCAGGGAACAAATAACGAACAGGTACACCGTAGTGGAAAGTGCGATAAAGTCGTAAAAGCAGTGAGGTGAGAGGATTCCAGGGGCCTGGTCAGATAGAGTGGTCTGGAAAGACTTAGAAAAACTGGTAGTTAAGCAGAGACTGAGGAATGAGAAGGAGATAGAGGAAAGCTATCCAAAGAGGCCTGAAAGCACTTGTGTGTTCAGGAAGTTCAAAGCAGGCTAGTCTGGATGAAGCATTATTGCAGGGTTGGGGTTGGGTGGAGTGGTTGTGGAAAAAATGAGGAAGTGAAAGTAGGTAGGAGAGCGAGTAGGCTTTGTAAATTTTGTTCTAAGGGCAGTGGAAAACTAATTAGAATTTTATTAAGGGAATACTGCGATCTGAGTTATGTTCTTAAAAGATTGCAGATATCGCTGAGGAAAGAAAAAATTATTGTAGTGTTTACACAGAGGATAAATTTCAGAGGGACAGAGAGTCTAATAGAGTATTCCAGGCAAAAGATTGATGGTGACTTGAACTAGGTTTTTGGATGAAATTGGGGAGAAGTAGAAGATTTTCAACTGAAAGAGTTGAAAACCACTGAGTGACTGAGCAGGAGGTCTGTACTGGCAATCAGGGAACAGTGTTGTAATTAATCTTTCCCCAGAAGGGGGCTCTGAGGTATACACTGAGTTCCAGATACTGAACAAGGCTCCCAGGGGATGTGATCCTATGACTCTGAGGTTTCTCCCAAGTCCTCACACTCCTTTCAACCTTCACTCCCTCCATTGTTTGTTCTGCCAGGACCAGCACCCAGATGCTCTCCTTAAGACATCAGTACTCTCATGATTTTCCCACCTGACTCCTTAGGTCAGAGTCTTCCCAGATGGCTCATTGGTAACAGAATCCACCTGCCCGTGCTGGGAAGATCCCCTGGAGAAGGTTATGGCAACCCATTCCAGTATTCTTGCCTGGAGAATCCCATGGATAGAGGCCTGGTGGGCTACAGTCCATGGCGTCCCAAGAAGTCAGTCACGACTGAGCAACTGAGCACAGCACAGAAGATTTTAGCAATATATTGAAGAAAGAACCCTTAGCATCTGTCA
>SJYV01033397.1:166472-241515 GCA_006410875.1 Neotragus pygmaeus
TAGGGTGGGAGGGGGGTTGGTTATAGAAATGACCAAGACAGTTTGCCCCTATCCAACCCTCAGGAACCTTACAGTCTTGCAGATTCCCCAGTTGACAGCACAGTGCCAGACACATGATGGATTGTAGGAATGTCTGGCGAATAAAGGAAAAGAAAGCACCGTAATTAATCCTTGACATCGAACTTATCAAGATCATATATATTACAGAGCACTTATAAGCTAAACAATAGCCTAGAAAATTGACACTCTTCTTGTAGTTTTAAAAATCATTTTAAATGAAAATAAGCAAGTGCACAGGATAATATAAAGTTATCCTACTTAGCTATGCCAGCTATTCCTCTGAGTGTCATAATACGTGTTCACAGTTTGTCTCATCCGTGTAATCTAGTATCACATAAAACAACTCTGTACCTCAAAGAAGTTTGCGTAACAGTAGCTTGTAGACAAGACGCATCCGTACAAGGGACTGCATCCATACAAGGAGGGAGAGAAAGTTGGTGGTGGGGTGAGAAATGGCCATAGCCTGGATTAGTTCTGACCTTAAGCTCCTACAATTTGTAGGATGCTGGATTTGTTGGATATGTAATGTGAGAGAGAACGGTTGAGAGTGATTTTTTTCCTTCATTGATTCCACACAGCCAAGGTTCTGCATTGCTGCCATCTCCTGGGCATCTGATACTCTTTCAGTTTTCCATCACCACCGATCACTTGACAGCATGGATGGTGAGTCCTGGCAGTTTTCTCAATTTCCCTTTGTTTCGTGAAAAATCAATCTTTTGTCTGTGGGCCTGTTGTTACTTATCTCTCTGTTTGTCTCTTAGTCACTAAGTCATGTTCAGCTCTTTTTGCTGCCCCATGGACTGTAGCCTGCCAAGCTCCTCTTTCCATGGGATTTCTGAGGCAAGAATACTGGAGTGGGTTGCCATTTCCTTCTTTAGTTATTACTTAAATCACTTATAAAATAGTGAAAATAGCTACCTTACCCACAAGCATTGTCTGAGTAGTTCAATAGAAATCTCACTTCAGTCAGTGAATGTTATTTGTTTTAACCTGGTGCACTTTCTGTTCCTAACATTGGTTGTCTTTCATAATAATGATGGTTGGTATATACTTACTATGTGCCAGGCACTGCTCTAAGATCTTATGCATACAGTTGGCCTTCCATATCTGACGGTTGCCCATCTGCAGATTCAACCAACTGCTTGCATATAGAGACTATTTGAGGGGAAAAAAATTCCAGAAAGTTCCAAAAAGCTAAACTTGAGTCTGCTCAGCTCTGGCAACTATTTACATAACATTTACATTGCATTGAGTGTTATAAGTAATATATCAGGAATTTGAGCATCTGTGGATGCTCCATGTTACTTTAAAACATTTATATAAATTATTTCATACTACGTATTACTCCTCTCTTGGTTTTATTCAACATTGCATGTAACATTGATCCAAATCAAAATATGGTTTCATTTTATTTCTTTCAATTGCTATATTTCTTTTAATTACAGTCCATGGTAAGATTGAATCACATTTTAGTAATCCATTATCCAGTAAAAGGCATATGGGTTAATTCCAGTCTTTTCCCACTATAAACTATGCTGCAATTATGTTGTTTTGTTTTGTTTGGCACATGTGTGAGCATTTATCCCTAACACCTCACCAGCATCTGAGACATCATCCGAGATTTTTTAACTAATCTGATGGATGATTTTAAAAGGTAGCTCACTATTTTAATTACATTTCCAGGATTACTAGTGAGGTAGAGAACTGTTGGTTTATTTATTGGCCAGTTGACACCTGGAGTAAAGGCCTTGGAATGTGGAATGAAGCAGGGCAAAGACTAATAGAATTTTGTCAAGAAAATGCACTGGTCATAACACCCTCTTCCAACAACACAAGAGAAGACTCTACACATGGACATCACCAGATGGTCAACACCAAAATCAGATTGATTATATTTTTTGCAGCCAAAGATGGAGAAGCTCTATACAGTCAGCAAAAACAAGACTAGGAGCTGACTGTGGNGAGCCTGGTAGGCTGCAGTCCATGGGGTCGAGAAGAGTCGGACACGACTGAGTGACTTCACTTTCACTTCTCACTTTCATGCATGGGAGAAGGAAATGACAACCCACTCCGGTGTTGTTGCCTGGAGAATCCAAGGGACGGTGGAGCCTGGTGGGCTGCTGTCTTTGGGGTCTCACAGAGTTGGAGACAACTGAAGCGACTTAGCAGCAGCAGCAGCAGCCATTTTTCATTTTCACTTTTGTAATAAAACTCCTGAGTTTTAGCTTAGCGCATAGCATTACCACTATAAATTATGCCCTGGAAGATGAGTGTAGTCATATGATGGCGGGCATTGGGCGATGATTAGAAGTGATATATATGCAATATCCAGGTCAAGTTGTTGAAAAAAAAGAAGCTAGTTTCCTCCCACATCTTTCCTCTTTCCTACGAGCTTCAAAGGGGGCTAGAAACCACTGAGGCAGTTTCAGTAATGTGAATGAAGATCATACCTACCCACTTCAGATTGTCTGCCTAAGATCATACTGTTTCATGGGAAAAAATCAGCCTTTCTCTTGAGTCCATTTTGACCAAGTAGGCAAAGATTTGGGCTTAACCTCAATGAAGTGCCTGACATGACTTGAATCCCTTAAGTAAATTTGTATGAAATACTCTCTAAGTATCTTTAGGTTTCTACTCTGAGTTCCCATTAACCTAGGCCTGCTCCAAATAATCTTTTTTTTTAATCATTTTTTCTATTATTTAATATGAATGAAGTATGCTAGGCACTATGCACCATAGTACAGCAATATCTAGGCATTATTTCAAAACATCCTTCTACACATGGGATTCAAAATGAAAAAGCAAAAATAAGCAACAACAACAAAAATCAACGTCCTGATAGGCAAGCAAAGCAAAATGACCTGTTGAGGTCCTGCTACTTGTATGCATACCTGGAAACCATGTGATCCTCAACAAGTGACAGAGTTCCAGATTTATTAGAAAAGGCAGTAAAGAAAAAAGTGGAACACTAATGCCTGACCCAGAATGTGAAGTGTAGAGCAGGGTCTGTACAGAGAGGTACCTGTGGGTGACTGAAAAATAACATAAGCACATCTTTTATCAAGACTGGGCCATTCTAGAATCTAGGTGAGACTGAACATGAAAGTAGAAGATGAATGATCCAAGCTCACCAAGACCTGGGCTAGCCATATAAGGATAACAGGGGATATGTATAGAATGTGGAATTATACCTTTCGCAGACATACTTTGGGACTTTTCTGGTGGTTCAATGGTAAAGAATCTGCCTGCAACACAAGAGACATGAGTTTGATACCTGGATTGGGAAGATCCCCTGAGGAAATGGCAACCCACTTGAGTATTCTTGCCTGGAGACTCCCTATGGAGAGGAACCAGGCGGGCTTCAGTCCATGGGGTTGCAAAGACATGACTGAGCATGAGATTTGCTTTTCCGTATGGAAAGGCACATATTTTCCAAACCCATTTATTGTTTAAAATGGGAATGTGATCCATTTGGGTGATTGACAGTGTTACTGATACATTTGTACTGAAAATAATTTCAAATTTTATATTGTTTTTAAGATGAACCACATGAAATTTCTGCTTTGTGGATCAAATAGGGAATTAAAGATTCATACATCTGTAAGAAGGTAAGAGTGAAGGCCAGGAAGGCTTCTTTTGAGAAATGTGAACATGGAAGAATTGAAGGTAAGTCAAGACCAAAAGTCTTCAATATCTGCAGCATCTAATGGCTGATATTCAGGAAGATAGATCTTCCCTGGTGGCTCAGATGGTAAAGTGTCTGCCCACAATGTGGGAGACCTGGGTTCAATCCCTGGGTCAGAAAGATCTCCTGGAGAAGGAAATGGCAACCCACTCCAGTATTCTTGCCTGGAAAATCCCATGGACTTTCCCAGAGGAAGCTGGTTAGGCTACAGTCCATGGGGTTGCACAGAGTCGGACACAACTGAGCGACTTCACTCATTCAGGAAGGTATCAAAATGCCAAAGGTAAAACTTTACCTCTTCCGTCAACCTAAGGTCTGTTTAAACCTAAAGCATTAATGGCCTTTCCTTTTCTTCCCCTTACACATTTAATGTAAATATCTTTCATTGATAGTCTGTAACTAGAATCCTGCTGGCAAGGGAATCTGTAGAACAGTTTCCAGATGTTATGCCCTGTGGTACAGGCAGGAACCTAGAAGAACATTAACCTATGTTAATATCATTTTTTATTAACTAGACTATGGGTAGTTTTCCTAGAGTAGAATAAATAAGAATTAAGAGCAGAAAGAAAAGGTAGGGGAAGTGTGTGTCAACTCAGAGTCTTTGTTAAGTGGCCTTTTTCCCTTTGTTCCCCTCTACTGTGTATGAATGGAAATAAACACTAGTACTCATACCCCAAATGTGTGTATGTGTGTGTGTGTGTACTTCCTTAGGATCCACGAAAGAAAGAGAATTATTTTTCTCTTTGTCTCTGCACTTTCCCATATTCAAGGAGTAAAGAAAGAAAGTGAAAGTGAAGTCGCTCAGTCATGTCTGACTCTTTGCGACCCCATGGACTGTAGCCTACCAGGCTCCTCTGCCCATGGGATTCTCCAGGCAATATTACTGGAATGGATTGCCATTCCCTTCTCCAGGGGATCTTCCCAACCCAGGGATCGAACCCAGGTCTCCCGCATTGTAGACAGACACTTCACCATCTGACCCACCAGGGAAGGTCATATCTATAATTTTTAAAATGTGGAAATTGGAATTGTTTCAAACTATGTAACATATTAACCAGGAAAAAGAGATATCTGGGAATCTATGCTATAACATTAAATACATACTTTATTCATTAATGTCCATTTAAAATAAAAACTGACGTGCTATTGTTAAGGAAAATGTAATTTTTCATTTGGTAAAGATGTCCCTATATCACTATTTCAGCTTTTCAGATTGATTATCTAAGAAACCCATGGCAGATCTAAGTCATGGGGTTTTACTGTAATTATAGCTGATTCCTGGACATTATATTAATACTAGACTGTTAGTATAATAAAGGCCACTGATGTATTTTCATTTGTATTTACACAATAGTATCTATCTATGAAAAACAGCTAATTTGTCATAATGGTAAACTGGTGTTTTTAAGGTGCATTTTAAAAGGATAATTCTTTATGACTTGACCACAATAGTTCATGTTGGGAAATTGTATTATTTTTTTCAATATGTCAGTGGTTAATCTATTTTGTGACCTGTCTAAGCCTGGTTTGGTGCTCATTTGTTAAAGTTAAATTGTCAAATGTCTAACACATTGTCACACATACATGCATACACAAGAAGATATTGAGGGGAATTATCTATGAGGATAATGTTTCTTGGAATTACAGAATTCCAAGAATTATTGACACTTGAAATGATTTTTTCCAGATTAAAAAAATGAGTAAAATTACTTAGGAGAAATAACAATGCATTTCTTTCTGTAGATTATTTTTTATAATTGTATTTTATTTCTTTATTTTATGGTTGTGCTAGGTCTTTATTGCTGCATGGGTTTTTCTCTAGCTGCAGCAAGCGGGGGCTATTCTCTAGTTGTGACGCTCAGACTTATTGTGGTGGCTTCTCTTGCTGTGGAGCACACAGCTTTTAAGACTCAAGAGCGCACAGGCTTCAGTAGTTGCAGAACATGGGCTCAGTAGTGGTGGCACACAGGTTTAGTTGTTCCATGGCATGTGAGATCGTTCCAAATCGGGAATCGAACCAATGTCCCCTCCATTGGCAAGCAGATTCTTTTTTACCACTAAGCCACCAAGGAAGCCCTCCGATTAGTTTCTTTTACTTTATGCCTAGATCTAAATATTTCAGCCCATTGTTGAAAGTGAAAAGTGAAATTTAGCCACACAGATGTGTCCAGCTCTTTGCCTTCCCATGAACTCTAGCCTGCCCATCCTCTGTCCATGGGATTCACCAGGCAAGAGTACTGGAGTGGGTAGCCATTCCCTTCTCCAGGGGGATCTTCCTGACCCAGGGATGGAACCAAGGTCTCCTGCATTGCAGGCAGATTCTTTACCAACTGAGCCATTAGGGAAGCCCTACGAGGTTTCTAATTTGAATTCTTACGGAAAACACACACATCCATATTCACATGTGCACACAGCAACACACCTATCTACTTCCACAGAGGTTTTAAAAAAAGAAAAGAAAAGATATATTTTTTTAAATGGAGGTATTTTTAAGTGGTAGAATTACATGTTTGCCAATATTTTGTTAAGGATTTTGTGTCTAAGGTATATTGGTCTATAGATTTCCTTTGTTTTGTTTTGTACTGTCTTCCTCTCATTTGATATGAGGTTAATTAACATTGGCCTCATAAAACAAGTTGAGCATTCTCTTCTGTATTCTGAAAGAGGTTGCGCTGCACTCATGTTAATTCTCCTTTAAATATCTAATAGAATTCTGCAGTGAAACCATTTTATCCTGAAGATATCTTCTTCAGGAGCTTTTAAATTATGATTCAATTTCTTTAATGTTTATATGACTATTTCAGATTATTTTGTCTTAGTTGAATTTTGGCAGTTTGTGATTTTCATGGAATTGGTCCATTTCTTCTACTTTGTTTAATTAAGGAGCATAAAATTGTTCATGGTATTTCATTATTATCTTTTTATTGGCTGCAAGAATCTGTAGTGATTCTTTTTAAACAGGTAAATTTTGTGAAAGTAAAATGCACAGATCTGAGCAACACATTTCGATGAGTTTTGACAAACATATATACACCCATCTGGGCTTCCCTGGTGGCTCAGACAGTAAAGCGTCTGCCTGCGATGTGGGAGACCCGGGTTTGATCCCTGGGTCGGGAAGATCCCCTGGAGGAGGAAATGGCACCCCACTCCAGTACTCTTGCCTGGAAAATCCCATGGATGGAGGACCCTGGTAGGCTACAGTCCATGGGGTCGCAGAGTTGGACACGACTGAGTGACTTCACTTTCGCTTTCATACATCCATTGAGGGCTTCCCAGGTGAAACTAGTGGTAAAGAATCAAGCTACCAATGCAGAAGATGCAAGATATGCAGATTTGTTCCCTGGGCTTGGAAGATCCCCGGGTCAGGAAGGTCCCCTGGAGTAGAAAGTGGCAACCCACTCAAGAATCCTTGCCATGGAAAAATCTCTGGACAGAGGAGCCTGGCAGGCTATAGTCCATCAGGCTGCTTTAACCACTGCCCAGATAAAAATTGAGTATCTCCCCCACTCTTGAAAGTTCACATGACTTCCATGTCACTAAGCAGGACATCTGAGGAAACCATTGCAAAGCTTGCTTTCATCCTAAGATCAGTTAAATCTGGCCTACAACTTATTTGTGTAAGTAAGGTTTTAATGAAATGAAGTCACATCCATTCTTAAGCAAGCTACTGCTTTCACATCACAAGGGCAAAGCTGGGTACCTGAGACTGAGACATTACTGCCCTCACTGGAAGTCAGTCTTTTCTGGATTTTCTAGTGTTCCTGCAGAGACCAAGCCTCCTGAGCTATAAAAACTGACAAGTCATAAAGACGGAGTCGGACACGACTGAAGTGACTTAGCAGCAGCAGCAGCAAAGATAGAATGCTTTCATTTGTCTCCTGGAAACATTTGTAACTTTACATTTGAAGGGTATGGATTTACATTTAAAAGGGGACAAAACTAGGAGCCATTTGTTTTCATTTCAAAATAATGTATAATAGGGACCTTCTTCTTTTTCTTCCCCAGTGAAGATTTGTTTACATTAGAGAGATAAGATATAGGTCCTTTTTCAGGAGGAGTGAAAGGCAGCTGCACAGCAATTCCCAAATAAAATCCCAGATTTTCTGGGGTTCCTCTCCTGTGGTACAAAATTTCCTGTTTATACTGTAACCCTGAACTTCTGGCTTTTACCACATTTCCCTGAAGGGAGAGAACAAAGCATAGGAAATTTATGTAAAGATTGCTACAAGCAATACTAGTCTACCTTTATCCAGAAACTTCTTGTTTGCTTTCAGGAAAAAACAAATGAACACAGATACTAAAAATTTGTCCTACAAAGCCTATTATCTGGCCCTTCACAGAAAAAGCTTGCCAACCCTTGCCCTAGAGTAGTATTGCTCTTCTTGAACTGAAATACAAGGAATCATAAGTTTATACTCCATCTGGTTTCTTTTGTTCAACATAATGTTTTAAAGATATGTCCATATTATTGTACATAAAACTTTATGTTGACTAAAAAAATGCACAATGTGAAAGCTGCAAGTTAAGTTTTACTTGGGGCAGCATGGACATAGCACCTCAGATAGCTCTGAGAGACTTCCCCAAAGAGACAGTGGGAGGAGGTCAACATATAAGATTTTGGTGACGGGAGTTCAATGCAATCAAGTATTTCCTTTACAAAAGGTTTTCTGCTAGTCAAGATGAGCTGATGTCACCATGAAGGGATTTAGTGATTTTCTAGATATGAGGAGATGCAAGGATTGGGGTCATGTAATCAGTTCCTGAAAATATTGAACTATCTAAAGACCTGTTTCACCAATCTCCCTGGGGCACAGAGTGCCTCACTCTCCACCCTAAATTCCCCTCAGCGGATGTTGAAGGTCAGCAGCTGCAGTTACACAGGGTTCAATCTCCACAGAGGCAGATGGCAAACACCCTTGGTGTTCAGTAGCTGGCAAATGCTCTTGGCAAGTGCCAGTTTGTACTTGACAATATCAAAATTCTTCTTTTAATTTCTAAACAAATTCCATTGTGTGGCTATTCTATACTTTAGTTATTCATTTTCTATTTGATGAACATCTGAACTGTTTTCAGTTTTGTATTATTAGGTACAAAGTTGTTATGAACATTATTGTACAACTCTTTGTAGAAGTGATTTTCTTTTTCTTGGCTATAACTTCTGAGTTATAACAAAATACATGTTTAACTATATTTTTAAAATCTCAGTTGCCAACACTAGGTATATTATTTTACACTATCAGTGTCAATGCATTAGTGTTCTAGTTGATCCAAACTGTTTTTGTGTTTTTTTTTTCGTGTGTTCGGTCATGTCCAACTCTTTGCAACCCTATTGACTGTAGCCCACCAGGCTCTTCTACCCATGGGATTATCCCAATAAGAATATTGGAATGGGTTGCCATTTCCTCTGCAAGGGATCTTCCTGACCCACGGATAGAACCAGAGTCTCATGAGTCTCCTGCATTGGCATGTAGATTCTTTACCAGTGAACCACCTGAGAAGCCCCCATCCAAATTGTTATCAGTACTTAATATGATCAGTCTTTTTACTCTAAGCCATTCTTTGGGTGTGAAGTGTTACCCTTTTCAATACATTTTTCCAAAAAATAATGATATTGGGGTTCTTTTTGTGTGCTTATTAGTCAATCCTATGCCTTTTGTGAAGTGCGTGTCACTGTTGATTGTTTTAAATTCTATTTTTAGCAATTCACTTTGTATTTTGTATGAAAGTCAGATACATGTATTGTGAATATATTCCCCAATCTGTGAACTCACTTTTACATTTTCTTAAGAATATTTTTGAATGAGAAGTTGTTTTTTTTTAATTTTGATAAAATCCCTATTTATCTATTCTTTTATAGTGATAGTTTCTGTACCCTAAGAAATATTTGCTTATTTTATAGTGAGGAAGATGTTCTCTTACATTTTCTTCCAGAAGCTATTCTTTTAGACTTGACACTTAGGTCTATGAGCTACTTTGAGTCAACTTTTATGTATGGTGTTAGGAATAGGTGTCCAAGTTTTGTTTTCGTTTTTCTACAAAACATCCAGTTTTCCCAGCAACATTTGCTGAAGATGTTTTCCTTTCTTGCTTAATTTCTTTGGTACTTCTACTGAAACTCAGTTTGCCATGTGTGTATAAACCTGTTTCTGAACTCTCTATTCTGTCTGTTGATTTGTCTTTGTTGTTGTTTAGTTACCCCGTCATATCTGACTCTTTTGTGATCCCCATGGATTAAGATTTTCCAGGTAAGGACACTGGAGAGGATTGTCATTTTGAGGGAATCTCCCTGACCCAGGGATCTAGCCAGTGTATCCTGCATTACAGGCAGATTCTTTACCACTGAGTCAGCACTGATTTGTTTGTGTGTACGTGTGAAAGTCGTTTAGTCTTGTCTGAGTCTTTGTGACCCCATGGGCAGTAACCTGCCAGGCTCCTTTATTCATAATTCTCCAGGCTAGAATACTAGAGTGTGTAGCTATTTCCTTCTCCTGGGGGTCTTCCCTATCCAGGAATCAAACCCAGGTCTCCTGCATTGTGGGCATATTTTTTACCATCTGACCGACCAAGGAAGCCCAAGAATAGAGGAGTGGATAGCCTATCCCTTCTTCAGCAGATCTTCCCAACCCAGAAATTGAACTGGAGTCTCCTGCGTTGCAGGTGGATTCTTTACCATCTGAGCCACCAGGGAAGCCCAATGGCTCCCTTTCTATGCTAATACTATACAAATTTAACGTTTGTGGCTTCGTGTGTATGTGTGCTTGGTTGCTCAATGGTGTCTGATTCTTTGTGACCCCATGGACTGTAATCTGCCAGGCTTCTGTGTCCAAGGGATTCTCCAGACAAGAATTCTGGAGTGGGTAGCCATTCCCTTCTCCAGGGAATCTTCCCGACCCAGGGATTGAACCCATGTCTCCTACATTACAGGCAAATTCTTTACCAACTGAGCCATCAGGGAAGCTCTTGTGGCTTCATAGTTTATCTCAAAATTTAGTTGTCATCCAACTATTTTCTTTCTTCAAGATTTTCTTTACTGTTCTAGTTCTTTTGAATTTAAATATGAATTTTAGAATGAGCCTGTCTTCTGTAAAACAATCTGCTAAGACTTGAATAAATTTGGGGATAATTAATGTCTAAAAATACTGAGCTTTTCCAACCTATGAATAAAATATATCTCTTCATTTATTTAGATCTTTTTTAATTTCTCTAAGTAACATGTAGCAATTTTCTGATTTTCTGTGCACAAGTCTTGTAAACTTTTTGTTAAATTTATTCTGAAGAGTTTGATATGGATTTTTTAAATGCTGGGTTTTTGTTTTGTTTTGTTTTGTTTAATCTTAAATTGACCAATGCTAGAATTTAAAAATTCTATTTATTTTTGTAAACGGACCTTGTCTCATATAATCTTACTAAACTCTCTTATTAGTTCCAATAGTTTGCTTATAGATTTATCTGGATTTTCTCTGTACATAACCAAATCTTACTCTTCTACAAATAAAGGCAATTTCGCATTCCTTTCCAAATAAGACATGTATGCAGGCTGGATTCACCTCACAGGTTACTTACTAATTGACACCCTTAAGAATCCAGCCTCTTCCATGTGGGGAAAAAAAACAAAAACAAAAACTGAAGTCCAAGAAATGACATAATGAGTTAAGTGCTTAGCTGAGCAAATATGCAGTCCTCTCATTTATAGGCCAGAAACCTCTCTGTGACCAAACTGCCGTCATATGAGTATAGGACAGCTCTCAGCGTGAATGTCCCATTTCTGTGCCTCGCAAGTTTAGCTACCTTTCCACAGCAGGTCTGGTCCTAGGGTGCTCGTCAGCAGTGTCTGCTTCCTTTATCTAGCCAAGTTGTAAAAAGAGTGTTGAAATGCTTGTAAATGTTTTTTACTCTTGGAATAATTCCAAGAGTAAAAGAAATTCCAAATATATGTAGGTGTGAGTCTCTTGATATGGGTTCCAACTAGCCTATAGCTTTCAATCCAGATGTGTAAATCTTATTTTAGCCCAAGAACTTTTCGTTGCTTGATTTTAATTTTCATCAGTGTTCCTCCAATCATTAGATTTTACTTTGCTAACTAATTCTGTTCATTCATTCAAAAATTGTTCAGTCTATACATTCCTAACACTGTAGTTGGTCCAGATTATGAAATGTCAGCACAAACAGATTTATTTCCTACTTTTATGATACTTAAAGTGAGGGGACTATTATTCAGTTTTGTACTTGGTTCAAATTCTCAATTTCCTGAGCTATAGACCAGAGAACAGAGAAGAAATAAAATACCAACTCCCTGACACTTTTCTTTTTTTTCCAAGCAAGTGAGTTTGCTGGGTCAGACACAAGGCAAATATAGACAAGACATTAATCTCATACTTAGTAGATCTTATCCTCAAGTTACATTAACAGCATGTCAAACAGCTTTGGTTTTCAGTATTATTGAGTTTTTGTCTCTTTTTAGTGGGAAACCAGGAGAAGATGTGTCAAAACCTACAAGACAGACATTATTTTAAGAAAGAATTTTAAATGACTTTATAATATAATCAATTAATTTTCCTAAATATTATTTCTAATTTCTAATGCTTTCTGATATTTTTCATTATATTTTATTTGAGCTTGCCTGGAAATAAACATCACGTTATTCAAATGAGTTATCCTTTCTGAACAATTTTGGAATGCTTTGCTTTTAAAAAATAGTCCACTCTCTGTAACTATTATTGAAACCGTGTAACTCAGATTGGGACTTGGACCCATGATCTTTTAAATGGAATCACACCTGGCCTTAGGACTTAATGAAGCCCAGGTTCTTAATGTCTCATCACAGTGTTGAAGCCCCACATTCCAGGAAACAAACTCACTCAGAAGGACAATGCAGATAGTGGAGTGCAGTTTATTACACCAGCGGGCCCAAGGCAGAGTCTCCTCTTAGCCAAGGACCCCAACCAGCATTTGTGAAAATCTTTTATGCCCCATATGTACGTGTCTGAACCCACCACTCCAAATTCCTTGAGACTTTCATAAACCAAGGAAAATACAATCCCAATAACCCCATCATTCACCTGTTATGTGCTCATGTGCTCAAACAGTCAAACAATTAGCCAATAATCAATAAACCCTAGGTTATACTCTGATTGATACAGAAAAATTTATGGCCTGTCTGGAGGAATGGGTGATTACTGTATGTTTTCTCTTAGGCGATGAGTAACCTAGATACGATCTTCAAGGTTCCCCTGTCTGGAGGGGGTCTTATCTTTCTGTTGTTGTTTTCATGGGCACTAAACACAGAGTTCAGAGTCCATTGGAAAGGTGGCCGAGCATGATCAGCGCGAACAGACCTAAGTTGGAGGCCCTATGAATTCCTTCTTCAACAGAAAGAATTCAACGAGAGACAAAGTGATAGGTAGGACATGTGTTAGAGACAAACACTCCACAGACAGAGTGTAGGCCATCCCAGAAGCTGAGAGCAGCACCAGGATATGCGATTATCAGTTTTTATTGGGGTGGGTAATTTCATAGGCTAACGGTCGGGAAAACGATACCAGCTATTTTGGAGAAGAAATGGGGATTTTAGGAATTGAGCTACTACCATTTTTGATCAGCCTTGGGTCTGTCACTTCCTGGTGGCTCAGACAGTAAAGCGTCTGCCTACAATGCAGGAGACCCAGGTTCAACCCCTGGGTTGGGAAGATCTCCTGAAGGAGGAAATGGCAACACACTTCAGTATGCTTGCCTGGAAAATCCTATGGACGGAGGAGCCTGGGAAACTCTGGTAAGCCCTGGTAAGTTCATGCCGTCTCAAAGAGTTGAACACGACTGAACGACTTCACTTTTTTCTTTTCTTTCTTTGAAACTGTCATGGCCCCTGTGACTGTCATTTAGCATGCTAATATCTTACAGTGAGTGTACACTGAGGTTCAAGGTCTGGTGGAAGTCAACTTGTCTGTCATCTTGGACCTATTTGGAATGACCAGTTTATGTCATGCCCTCGGGCTATGTCATTCTTTTAAAGGTTGTGTTCTACCCTCTCCCCTCCTGTTTCCTTACTATCACTATTTCTAAAATGTATTTCTCATTTTGAATCAAAACACACACACACAAATAACTCTATAGAGTAAAATAGCCGAGACTAAGATGGATTGGCTGCGGCAGATGTTAGTTACGAAAATCAGAATTAAAAGCTCTGTACAGAGTCACTCAGCATCTAATTTTCTGCTATTTCTCTTTGGTAGAGTACCCATTTTCTGTGGGCAAATTTTATACTTATTTTATTAAATCACAAATTAATTGCTGCTAATCTAGCTGACTGCAAGGAGATCCCACCAGTCAATCCTAAAGGAAATCAGTCCTGAATATTCATTGGAAGGACTGATGCTAAAGCTGAAACTACAATATTTTGGCCATCTGATGTGAAGAAATGACTCACTCGCAAAGATTTTGATACTGGGAAAGATTGAAGGCAGGAAGGAAACAGGACTACAGAGGATGAGATGGTTGGATGGCATCACCAACTCAATGGACATGAGTTTGAGTAAGCTGCGAGAGTTGGTGACAGACAGGGAAGCCTGGCATCCTGCAGTCCATGAGGTCACAAAGAGTTGGACACGATTGAGCAAATGAACTGAACTGAACTAAATCTAGCTGATGTTGAACTCTAGGTGAAAGTATTTTGTGAATCAATATCAAGTCTCTTTTGGCAGACTTCTCCTCATTTTGTTACTAAATTGGATATATTATTTTCAAAAGAATTATATGCAGATTATTCCATGTAGTATCATTTATTCTTTTTTATTTTACACATTTCTCCATCAGTTCTGGAATTATTTACATTATAAAAGATATGCACGGGAAGGAGCAATTACTTTACTTTCATTTTAAGCACCAAAATCCTCAGTCTTAATGTTATGTCAAAATTGATCCATGGCTGATCTTGACCTCATCAACAGGATGATAAGGTGAAAGGAACTTCCTCTGTCCAAGTCTGAGCTACAGTTCTGGAAGGTGAGCTTGGAGCAATAGAGCATTATTTTGAATTTTAGTTAGCAGGAGGAAAACAAAACGAAGTAGAGAATAGTTTAATGCAGTTTGATGTTAAAGATCATTGTGTCTGAGAATCTGCTGTTCATGGAAGAATAGATTGTATATTTCAGCATTTAAAGAAAGAATTTTCAGTTATATGCCTGTCTCCCTCCAAAACAAACAAATGGTGATTTTTCTCTATTTATTCTTTCTGCTAACTGGCTTCTGATTTGACTGAAGAAAAGAATCATAATCTAATGCACTATTCCTTACCAGTGAGTTTGGATGTCTGTGTGCATTAAGAAAGAATTAATGTCTCAAAATATTCATGGGTTTTTCATTTTTCCTTGCTCACTTATTTCAGGGATACAAAGTTATACACCTATACAGCCCAAGCAGGCGATAAAAGCCATGATTCCAGCTTGGTATAAAACACTAGAGATTGGTGAGTCCTAGAGATTATGACCCAAATCTAAAGACTCTCAAATCCTAATTTTTAAACATTCCTTTAGCTAAATCAAACACTTTAGGAAGGATGAGGGGGGATATGGCAGTTTCAACCATGAAGTTAATAGTTTTTACTCTTATCTGGGGGGCTGGTCCTATATATCTTTTCTCTTTAATTTTATCAATGACTCTAAGAAAGAAGTATCAGTTCCCTACTGATCAATGAAGAGAGAGATCAGGAAGGTATGAAAGTGAAAGCATTAGTCATTCAGTGTCCAATTCTTTTAAACCCCATGGACTATAGCCCACCAGGCTCTTCTATCCATGTAATTTTCCAGGCAAGAATACTGGAGTGGATTGCCATGCCTTTCTCCAGGGAATCTTCCCAACCCCAGGGATTGAACCTGGGTCAATTACCATGAAGGTATATATGCACTTAAAATATGTAAAAATAAGTGTGTCTCTATGTTATATAGATTATTATATGTGTGGCTATATGAAAGGTAGAGTTACACAGCAAAAGTAACATCAAATCCAAAGACAGCCAAACTGGACTTAAATATCACCTCTGCCACCAATTCATATACAATATGGCAGAGTCATTTAACCCCTTTTTGCCTCACTTTTTATCTGTAAAATGGGGGTTTTCATGTTTTCTAAGAATCAAGAGAAAGAATATGTGTGAAAATACTTAAACATAAAAAAGCAAAAGTAAACCAAAGGGTGAATTAACCTTCAAATAGTGCAGACATTCAAGGCTACACAGAGAGAGCATGACTGACAGTGGATGGGGAGATGTGTGCCTACAATACTATGTTAGCGAGAATAAAGATCTCGAAAGATGTCCCCATCCTAATCCCAGGATTTATGAACATGTTAGGGTACATGGCATGGGGGAATTAAGATGCAGATGGAAACTGAATTACTGATCAAATGTCCTTCAGATAAGGAGATTATACTGGATTTTCTGGGTAGGGCCCTGTAATCACATGGGTCTTTAAAAGAGGAACGGAGAAATGGAAGCAAAGCTCGAGCCAGAGAAGGAGATGTGATGACTGAAGAGGAGGCTGGAATATTGTGATATGAGAAGGACTCACCTGCCACTGTGGACTCTGCTGCCAGCGACTGCAGGCGGCCTCTAGTAGCTGAGAAAGATGAGGAAATGGATTTTCCCTCCCCTAAAGCACCCAGAGAGAAATGAAGCCCAGCTGACAACTTGATTTCAGCCCAGTGCGAGTGATTTCCGAACTTTAACCTCCAGAACAGTGAAATAATAAATTCACGTTGTTTAAGTCACCAAGGTTGTGGTAATTTGTTACAGCAGCANCCCTAAAGCACCCAGAGAGAAATGAAGCCCAGCTGACAACTTGATTTCAGCCCAGTGCGAGTGATTTCCGAACTTTAACCTCCAGAACAGTGAAATAATAAATTCACGTTGTTTAAGTCACCAAGGTTGTGGTAATTTGTTACAGCAGCAATAGCAAACCAATAGAGGAGCGGACTGGCAGAGAGGGCCAGCGTGATGTTCTCTGCCATGACTCCAAGAAATTCATAGGGAAGTCAGATTGAGAACAATTGAACTAAGCCTATCCCAGCAAGGCTGCTGGCTTTCTGGCCACCGTGTTTGGGTTATTTGGCCACTGAGGGATGCCCTACAGAGATCAGAGAGAATTCTCTGGACCAGAACCCCTAAAGCAAGGATGCTTTTGAAGGTGATAAATAATGTCACTCTTAATCATGCCAGTGGTTTCAGGGATGTACACATTTGTTGAAACTCATCAGTTGTACACTTTAAATATTTCCCTTTTATTGTAAACCAGTTATACTTCAATCAAGCTGCTTTTTAAAAATGAAATGTGGACTCCTGATCTCAAGTGTCTCTCACTGCGCCGAGCGCGGCAGGGGGCTGAGACGTATGGGTGGTGCTGTCCCGTGACGTGGGCCCTGAATTTTATATGTTCGCAGCTTGCTTCCCAGCATAAATTCTGAACTGTAAATTCTTGGTGGCTGTAAAAATGAGATTTGGGGTTTCACTTGGCACTTTATTTTCTTAATGTGGCAGTAACTAAGTCCTTCTTTTCCCTTCGTGGCTTTCATGTGGTGCACAGAAGCAGAAAAGCATCCATGTGCCTCCCACTGAGTTTCTTGTGTCTTATCCTGTCATGACCAGGAGGGAAAGGCTGTTCTTGTCTCAGGAGGCGTGTGTGGGAAATAAACTGCCAAGTTAATCCAGCTTCCTTATTGGGTTAACTCCACTCATTGACTGTCAGCCCCTCTGGGCTCTACTTCATTCCTAGAATGCACAGTTCAAGATGTGCAACTGCCTCTGCATGACAGTTCTACCACATGAGAAGGAACTAATTCCTCATGTTCCCTTTTTCTTTCTCTTTACAAGCCTGACCTCTCACCTCCAAAAACACATCACTGATTTAATTTCCAGCTTCTAGGGCTTACAAGTGCAAGAGTGAATTTTGCCTAATCAAGTTATAAAATTTCCATATTTATCCACCTATTCACTCCAGGTCCTCTCTATGAACTTGAAAAACCAGTTTCTATTCTGTTGTCTATAAAATGGGAATGATGTTTCCTGGCTGCTCCCTCCCTCATTTTAATAAATGGGATCAATAATGGAAGTTGGAAACATTCACAGTTCTGAGTTGCTCAGAGATGTGGCTAAATAGGAATTATGTGATCCATATAACTGTTCATTATAGACAAGCCTAATGAAAAAAAAAAAAGCTAAATGAAGAAAGAGAGTGTTGTGGACATTAGGGAGAGTTATTACAAATTCCACAAGTTCCTTTTAAAGCTGAGATTAAGCCTGAGCCTCATTAGTGAAAGTGCCTGAACCACTGGATCACGTAACCTCTGGGAGAGTCTGATAACAGTAGTGTTTCTTTTGGTTTCTTTTGCTTCCTCTGGATACCTCCAAATTTCATTTAGGATTTTCACAAAAAAATAGTTTTATGCAGCCCAGTGTTTTTCCCTTTTCATTATTATTTTTCCCTTGAGTATAAATTTATTTATTTAAATACTCTTGCATCAGTAGTGATGGACTTGCTGTGATATTTCAAAATTTTACTTTGTGTTATAGCAAATATGTTTAAAAACTGTCTTTCTAGTCTCTCTTTAGAGTCAAAAAGAAGGGTACTATTTGAAACAAGACTATGATGAAAACCTTTTTTCTCTCTGATAGGCACATATGTACATTTATACATGCCCACACAGATGCAAGCACCCCACCCCCAGTGTTAGATGGCTGTATATTGAACTTGAAGAAAACCTCAGCTACCTCTCACTCCTTGGAATCTTTAGTATTCAATATTTGCTTATACCTTTAGAGTTCAATGTTGTTTTTATCTGCTTTCTTTTCAGATAATGAAAGAGATACACACAACATTCTGTATATTAATGCCATAAATGTCTGCCTCTGGCAAAGCCTTAACGTATGAACAAAGAAAGGAATTGTTCACACAGCAAAACATACAATGAGAAATGAATATCAGTAGTGGAAACCTCTCTGTTAGAGGGAATTTCAGAACATTTCAGTGTTTACATTTGCATCTCAAGCATATTGACAGAGCAATGTAAATAGATGTACACTAGGAGATGCAGGAAGAAAATTGTTTGCACAGATACTACAAAGATTTTCTAGCTGTGTGAGAAATGAAAATGCATATTTGCCATATTTGGTAAACTGAATGTTATTAAGAGGACAAACCTCATGTAAAAAGGAGATAAGCAGAAATTGATTTGAATATTATTGCAGGGCAAAGTAAATAATCATAATGTATTCACCCTTTATAACTGTGCAAAACCAGATTAATTTTCCCAATTGCAAACTTTAATAATATTGAATTACTTTTAAAATGTAAAATAGGATAAGAGACTGATGGTAATGATACTCTCCCTAGAACAACAAATGCCTTCTAAGGGATATTAATAAGTGTTTGGTCAAAAAAAGTAGGAAGGAGATGGAGAAGAGAGAAAATATTGTGTTCAAGTTAGAGGTATCCTTAAGACTTCCCAAATCTCAAAAGGCTAATATATGTATTAAGTCATGTCTGACTCTAGCAACCCTATGGACTATAGCCCGCCAGGCTCCTTTGTCCATTACATTCTAAATCTCTAAACATAAATAGAATGTGTGATATTTTCAAACATTTTAGACCTGAAAACTTAAGCTTCTGATGGATGAAGAGTTCCAAGGAACACATAAGTAATTGAATGCCTTCTCAGTTGATTTAGATTTAAGCTGAACTCACATTCTACTCTATTCTAAACTGTCACCTCGTTATAGTGCCAACTACTGAAACTTTATTTTCTACAAATGAAAAAAGTTTATAGAAATTTAATAGAGACATCATTGTTCTGCTGAATAATGGTTTGGTTCCCAAAATGCAGGTCTCCATTGCTGAGAATTATAGAGGTTATACCAGAGAGATGCTGACCCAAAGAGGCGTTTCCAGGAGGTCTCACAATATGTTGGAGAAGTCGCCATAATGCATGCCCAGAAACTTGACTGTGTCATGACCAGTATCATAATATCAATCCCTAAGGTCATGTTCAGATTAGTTCTTAAAAATTTACTTATTGGTAATGAAAAACAAAATTGTCAAGCATCCATATCCTTTGCCTAGTACCTCTTCTCTTTGGAGTTCAGTCTATCTGGTAAGTCAGATTAAACTCAGAAGGTTATTTGGTGAGCATGGACCAGAGCAAGAGGAGCTAGTGGTATGACTGGCATCATTAGTGGCAGGAATTCTAGCTTCAGTCAAGAGAGAGTATTATGGGAGCACTGCCAATTGCTTCCCCTTCCCCACTATTCTTCAATACTTTTTTGCTAAATACTTCAGTCTAACTGATTCCATGTGAACTGAACTGAACTGATGCCTCTTTAGTTATGATAATACAATTTAATCTGCATCAGTAAGCTTAGCCATGACTTTATAGTTAGACTTCACCTAAAGCTACACCCAGGTAAGTAGATTGGAGGAATCTATTACTGCCTGCTATGATTTTCCATAATATCATTCTCATGATCACTTTATCTTCACATTCTGAGAATATCTTGCTATCATATCTTTTTAATTGCTATGGGTTGAACCCAGTAAATTCAGACTTCCCTATTGCACTATTGCTTGTCTAGAGGTGTTAAGCAATCCTTTAGACATCACCACACATACATGTGTATAGGTACAAGAGAGTATGTGCCACCCACATCCATTAGAATTTTCTCTAGTCACAGCCAAGAGGAGGGAAGATCGGAAGTGCCAAAGAGCTAATACCTATGGGCGAAGCTCACAACTAATGACAAACGAACTCCATCATCTGCGTCCCCAGATATGACAACTCTGAGGTTTACTTTATATCATCCCCCAGAAGTTTCCAGTGGAACTGAATTACAATTGCCCATATCAGTCACCTGCTTGAAGCACATCATTCTTTCCCTGTCTCACTTAACCACTTCTGGACTGGTGCTTCCTAGAATCACTTCCCAAATAAACTACCTGCACCTCAAATTCTAGCCTCAGAGCCCCAAACTAAGACCATATGTAACTATACAGCTGACTTAGAAGTCTCATCTAGACCCAGGAAAGTTTAATTTCTTCCTGGCAGCTCAACTCAGTTCAGTTCAGTTCAGTCACTCAGTCGTGTCCGACTCTTTGAGACCCCATGAATCGCAGCACGCCAGGCCTCCCCGTTAAGGCTATGGTTTTTCCTGCGGTCATGCATGGATGTGGGAGCTGGACTGTGAAGAAGGCTGAGCGCTGAAGAATTGATGCTTTTGAACTGTGGTGTTGGAGAAGACTCTTGAGAGTCCCTTGGACTGCAAGGAGATCCAACCAGTCCATTCTGAAGGAGATCAGCCCTGGGATTTCTTTGGAAGGAATGATGCTGAAGCTGAAACTCCAGTACTTTGGCCACCTCATGCGAAGAGTTGACTCATTGGAAAAGACTCTGATGCTGGGAGGGATTGGGGGCAGGAGGAGAAGGGGATGACAGAGGCATCACCAACTCGATGCACATGAATCTGACTGAACTCTGGGAGTTGGTGATGGACAGGGAGGCTTGGCGTGCTGCGATTCATGGGGTCGCAAAGAGTCGGACACAACTGAGCGACTCAACTAAACTGAACTGGATTTCTTCATTCTTGATTTACCTATTTATTTGCTCATTCCTGCCTCCCCACAATTTGGGCATGATTCCAGAGGCATTTATAGCACAGGCATTAAGGTTATAAGATTCACTCCCTCACTGAAAAGATGAGGGCTGAAATCTAGAGAAGTTAAGGGCCTGTTCAGGATCACATGATGAAACAGGTCAGCACAGGAGCCTGGGTTAGGGTAGAGACCTCGAGATCAGCAAACCAATATGCTTTTTACCACTCTACGCTCCTTGACCTCAGAAGGAAATGAGCCAGTGGTCAACTCAGGATCTAGAATCTGATGAAAGAACTTAAAGTCAGAGATTGCATAATGATTCATCTGAGTTGCTTAGTCAGCAATGATTCCAAGACTGAAGGGTGTAGCACAGGAGAAGAGGCTACTTGGCCACCTAGGTTCCAAGTGAGATAACCGCATCCACAAAACGAAGCCAAGAGGCCCTCCTCTCTCTCCCATTCCAAGCTGTTATAGAGAGCACACCCTGGAAGAGGCCTGTGCCCAACACTACTGGGAACTTTGGGTGAGAAAGCCTGCCTAATGGCTCCACATTCTTGGCCTTGAATCCATCTTTTCATGAGAAAACCAGGGTTGATCCCTCTCTATGTACTAATAAATATTTTGCACATATCCTTGTAAAATGAACAATTTAGAAGTAGTATAAGAGTTTGTCAGAGCTAGACTAAAACCAATTCAACAGATTTCAGTATCAAAGGTGAACTCTGAAGTGAGACTGCCTGAGTTCAAATTCCTGCTCTTGACAGTCACCTCTGACAAGTCACCAAACATTTGTCTTCTTGTCTATTTTGCTCTGAGGAAAAAATCAGTTAATACAGTCATCCCTGGTATCCACAGGGCATGTATTCCAGGATCCTGCATGGATACCAAAATCCAGATGCTCAAATCCATGATACGTTAAAAAATGGCATTTTTTTTTTGCATACAAGCTACGCATATCATGTACACTTTAATCTCTAGATGACTTATAATACCCAGTGCAATGTAAATGCTATGTAAATAGTTGCCAGATATGTTAATGAATATGTATTTTTGTTAAAAGTATGGAGAATGGACTTGAGTGATACATCACAATTATGACAGTGATTATACTGGGACCTGGTGACTATGGTAAAGAGTTGGCATAAGATTTGACATAATAAACTTTTAACATAAAAGCCAAAAGCAAACATGATAAAAGGTTGTGTGTGTGTTAAGTTACTTCAGCCATGTCTGACTCTGCAACCCTATGGACTGTAGTCCACCAGGTTTCTCTGTCCATTGAATTCTCCAGGCAAGAATACTGGCATGGTTGCCCTTTCCTTCTCTAATAAAAAGTTAATTATGGCTAATTCTGGTTGATGGGATATGAGTACATTTAATGTAATGCTTTGTAACTTTCTGAAGTTTTTAAAAATTGCTCAAACAATTAAAAAGTAGGGGAATGTATACATCTAGGAACTAAATGTATACTTAGTATGATTTTCAATTATTCCATTGTAGATTGAATTTCATATACAGGAAGTCATCTGATTAGCTTAAATAGTGTAGATAAAGAGATCTAGCCCAGTGGCTGGCCCACTGAGATAACTAAGCAGATAACTGGCTTCTACTTTCTTAGCCTAGTGCCCTCCAAGAAGCACTTGGGGAGAAGAAAGGTAGAAACAAGAACAATAGTTACATGTACCAGGCAAAAAGGTGAATCTGCTATCATTTTAACTGCATTATGAATGTTGAATGTTTTGACTCTGCTTGTCAATGGCTGTTTTTCACAGATAGGCTTCCTTTTTTTTTTCCTTTTTCTTCTTTTTCCCATAGGGGAGGAAGATGATTTGTCTCTGCTGACTGCATTGCTGGAGGAGAATGAGTCGGCCTTGGATTGTAATTCGGAAGAGAGCCCACCCTTGACCCAGGAAGATGGTGAACCTGACTCATTTGATGAGCTCTTTGACGCTGATAGTGATGGTGAATCTTACACAGAGGAGACTGATGAGGGAGAAGTGGAAAAGGCTGAAAACCAAAAGGAGAATTTGGCCACGCTCTTTGGAGACATGGGAGACTTAACAGATGAGGAAGAAGCTCCTACATCACAATCAACTAAAGAGAGGGTCATCCCTGCTCCTGCTCCCAGTCAAGGGAAAACTAATCAGGAGTTGCAAGGTACCCTAACCACTTGCTTTCTCTAATTTCTTTATGTAGACCAGGTGAAGACTACCCATTTGACAGCTTTCTTCAAAATAGCTGCTGAGTCAGGGGTAGAGATACATGACTTTGCAAAAAAAAATTGTAGAAGTTAGTGAAGCAAGCATTTAAAGCTAGCATTTGAGGGCACAACGGTCCCTGATATATATAGCGGTCAGCCAGGTATAATTGAGCCTTTGCAAAATGGCTCTAACGTTTCTCACACTTATTACAGAAAAGCAATGCTTTGGGAATTAGCAAAGGGAGCCAGGAACAAGACTTCAAAGCCACCACATATTCTATTTGAGCAGAAGACCTTTTCTGAACAGATCCATCCAGGAGTAGCTTTTTCTTCTTTCTCTCTTTTTTTGTAGTGTTACAGATTTTTTTCCTGTTTTTATCATCTCACAAAAAAGCAGTATGACAAGTTTTTTAGTTCATTGTTTCAGGAGCATTGGAGCATGTAAGTGACTTGTCCCAGGTCACTTATCCTAATCTGTATGATTAGGATTCCAGGTGGATTTTGGCTATAGAATTTCTATTTTAATCCCAACAGGAGATTCAAATATTTATAAACATCAACTAGAAAAGGTTTATATTAGTTAGTTTTACGAAGTTGTTATTTAGTCACTATAGTGTCCAACTCTTGTGAGACCCCCATGGGCTATAGCCTACCCAGGCTCCTATGTCCATGGGATTTCCCAGGCAGGAATACTGGAGTAGGTTGCCATTTTCTTATTCCTAACATCTCTAATATGTATTTTTTTAATTTACATATATATTTTTAATTGAAATGTAGTTCATTTACAGTGTTATTAGTTTGAGGTGTATAGCATAATGGTTTGACATTTTTATAGATTATGCTCCATTTAAAGTTATTACTGAATATTGGCTTATTCTCTGTGCTGTATATTATATCCCTGTATCTTACCTGTTTTGTGTTTTAAATATGGAAAGCTTCACAAATTTGCATGTCATCCTTGCTTAGGGGCCATAATCATTTCTTGACTCATTAAGAATCTGTCAACCATGGACATGTATCTAACTGTCAGTAGTACAAATTCATAATCAGCTTTGGTATTAGAGATTTGTTTACTGGAAATACCATGTTTACTTCTCTAAGAGGAACTATTTAAAGTGCAAAAGTTAATTATGAGTTCTCAGTATGTGATTCTATTGTGGGTCTCAAGTTTTGGGGGTGATAGGTAGACATCAAAAATCATTTCACCACTTTCATTATTTATGGTATTTCATCTGGTCTGGTTTTTAAATCAATATTTTTTTTTCCCTAGATGAATTAAGAAAGTTGCAAGAGCAAATGAAGTCCTTACAAGAACAGCTGAAACTAGCGACAATTAAACAGCCTGCAAGTCCAGCCCTTTCATGTAAAACCCCAGGTAATCAAACTAATTCTAGGGATAGTATGCATTTCTGTTATAAAGAAATCATAACATTGCTTCTGCATCCAACTCCTGGTAAAACAGTTTTTGAACCCCTTTCTAAATTTTCTTTACTAATTTCTTTTAATGAAGTAGATAAGTCTCCACGTCGCCCTCTTAAGGAGAAGAAAGTTCAGAAAATTCAGGAGTCATTGTGCTTTTCTGCGGAGCTTGACGTCCCTACTCTACCAAAACCCAAGCGAGTGGCTCGGACACCAAAGGTCTCACCTGCAGGTGGAGTACTCATGACCCCTAGTTTCTCACTGCCTGGGCTCTTTTTACAATATATTTTGGTACTGTTATGTATGGATGTGTATCTTGGTCTGTCTTACCTGCCCATTGAGAAAAATAAGTTTCCTGGAAATGGGAACCACATTCTATATTTCATAATCTGTGTACATCACAGAGTGCTTAGAAAATACTTGGGTAGAGAATAAGTATTTAAATGCTTAGTGGATTCTTTTTTTTTTTTTTTTTTGGTTCTATAGTCCTGTAGTTGAATTATAGTGAGGTATAACCACTGGGTTGAGTTCTTACGCTAGAAAGCTAGAGATTTAATCTTCAGGCTGTGAGACTGAAGCATAGTGATCTCTTTAATAAAATGGTCAAGTTTTATTTGAGCCAGAGGTTCATTCTTATGAACAGTCATCTTTGCCAGGAGGATAGAGTGGTACTCAAATAAAATCCTATTTCAGCACATATGTATATTCACACAAAATGTAAAGGATTTGTAAGCTCTGTGTATTGGTTTTGTTGTACTCTCTTTTTGCCCAAAGCAATTACTTTTTGGAAGATCTAAGAGAAAATAACCTGGCGATAACTTGGCTTAGAGTAAGCAGCATTTTATTGATCACACATGTTCAAAAAGGCCCTTTTGACTACCATTGGCATATGATACAACAATACAGAATGGCTATAGCCTCTGTGTGTTCATATTTATTTGACAACAGATGATATATTCCATGCATCCACTTATTAATGGTGTTTATTCCCTTAGGACATCTGATATTACTAAAGTATTTTATTAGGCAGTGTCCGAAGTTGGGTTTTGAGACGTTGAGATAAGGGCATGGTTTCTGGCGATTCTTAAAAGTTCTAGAGTTACCCTGGCCCCTGCCTTGGGAGCAGTGATCCAAAGTCACTTTGAAAGTAAATACCAATCTTATTTGAGAGAGAGTTATACGTATTAAGGAGAATACTCAAGCTTTCCAACCCTCAGGAACATTATCAAATGCTTGTAATATATGAAAAGAACCATATCAGAATATCCTGGGTCCCCTAACACTCCCATGCCACCCCCCCATCCCCACTGCCATACATACACACAAGTAAAATTAAATGAATTGAAATGAAACAAGAAAACAAAGGGAAGCTAACTTTGAATGTCTTTCAGGTAGAATTTGACATGTGCACAAATCTCCACTAATTACTGATTTCAGAAGAAGGGCTTTTACTCCCTTATGAAATCTACCACAGTGCTCTGTATATGGTGAATATTCAAGAAATGGCATTTCACAGAGAAACAAGTGTTTTAGAATAGAACTGATGCAGGCACTAGCCACTTGTGACTAATTAGATTACAAACTAGGCATTAATTTCCTTAGACACACTGGTCAGTTTCAGGTGGTCAGTGTCCACCTGTGGCTGGTGGCCACCACATGGACAGCAGTGGTATAAAACATTTCCATACACAAGAAGTTCTGGACTACACTGCAGAGGTTTGGGGGTAGTACAGAAATGATCCTGTGGGTTACCATTATTCTCTTTTTAAGATTTGACATGTGTTGATTAAAAGAGAAACAATTCTAATAAAAAAAATGTTTAATTATCAGTGTGGGTTTTATATTTTCTAGAGCCCCAATGCTCACCTTTGAAGATGACAAGTGTACCCTCCCAACCACTGCGAACAACTCCTGGGAACAAGCCTGGTGGGATGACTAGGGATCAGAGTGCAGGGACACCCAGGAGCTCTGGGGAGATGGCTCAGGAAGTCTCCGTGGAAGCCTTCTCCGGGCTGAGGCTCAGGTCAGTAATTGTGACAGCCCTCTCTTTCACTCTGCTCGTAGGCCCCACAAGATGCCTCTTCCTTGTTTCTAGGGACTGAGCCTTCCAGAATTAGTATGTTTGTACCGCTAAGTCACATGAGACGTATAGCTCTTGTACTTGACTATACTAAGCCTTTGGCACTGAGTTCGACTCAGTGTATTTACATATGAATAAGGAAAATTTTCTCTTGTTTGTGTAGAGAATAAAAGATATATGTTCTTAAAAATGAAATCAATAAATAATAAGTACTGTATTTAACCAGAAACTAGTAGGAACAGTGGTGGAGACTGTTCTTAAATACCTAAAGGAATATACAGTTTAACTAGGATAGTAGTATCTTCTTATAATTAATGTTAATAGAAATAACTGTGCTCTTTTGTATTGTTATGTGGAGAAATTAAGATATTCAGGCAAAATAGAAATGGGGAGTGGGAGAGAGGATGTATATACACTTACAGCTGATTCACATTGTACAGCAGAAACTAACACAACAGTGTAAAAAAACAATTATCCTCCAATTTGAAAAAAATAAAAATAGAAATGCATCCCAGGATCAGTTCAGGGAAAAACCTGGACTTCTAAGTCTTCTGTGTCTACTGTTTTGCACTTCTGTTATTACTGCTCATGCAGCCCTGGGCAGAGACGACATCCTTACTCTGAAACCAGGTTGCCTTTAGTACTGAGCAGCCAAGTGCAACCCCTCTAGAACACCTGAACCTTGTCAACCTGAACTAAGCTTTTAAACCTGCTAAGCTTTGTCAACCTGCTAAGCTTTTAAATTATGTGTTATTGAGGAGAACAAGTGACTGTTGACATGCAGTAGAACTTTATTGTAACTCCATACTCTTCAAAATCGGGGGTGGGGGATCAATATTTTAATTACATTTGAGACAGAATCCGAATATAGTAAAAACTCACTGAAGGAACTTCAGGCTTCTTTTTTAAGGTAAATGTGGCGCTCTTGAGATAATACTGCCTTTCCCAGTGGAATACACCCTAGAGATAATAAAGATGTTGCTGATGTGAGTCTTGCTATACATTTGAACTGAATGGAAGTAGACGAAGTTGAAACTAGTCAGCCAAAGCTTCTGTGGGGCATACAAATTTAGGGGGTTGCAGAGTTGTTTGAGTCTTTTTTATGATTGTTCTAACTGAACCTCAGAACTTGAAGATGCTCTGTAGGATCATAGCTTCACAGTAACCTTTTAACTCAGAAATCAAACAAGGAAAGGATTTCTCCACTTAGGTCAGTGTTTCCCTCCTGAATATTCTTTATTGTTGAGTTAGCCCTTGGAGTTTCTATTCTAGAAAACTTCTGAAAGAGTCAAAAAGCTTGTTTTCTCCTGACTGCTTCCTCTCGTCCTATGATCCAACATGAAACAAATTTTAATATTCAACTAGAGAAAGACAATTTGCAAATTTTATGAGTTTTAACCAGTCATTAGAAACAAGAGTATATTAATTGAAGCTCGAGTCAGTTTTTTTTATTATATGAAAAGGTTGGCTTTTAAAAAATCTAATTAGAAATAGTAGAGGTTATGAAATTCTCACAGAATTGATGGAATTGAAATATCTTAATTTACCTAAGCAATTCATGATTTTGTATTAAAATCAAGAGATTATTTTTAAAAGAATATTATATTAGAATTCATAAGAACTTAAGTAATTTGTGGTCTTTACTTTCTACATAAGTCCCAGTTCTATATCCGTGGAAAAGCAAACCTGGTCTTTAAAATTATCTCCTTTTGGGGAGGAGATCATGCTGTATAGCATGGGGATTTTAGTTCCCCAAAAAGGCTGGAACTTGTGCCTCCTGCAGTGGAAGCACAAAGTCTTAAACCCTGAACAACTAGGAAAGTTTTATCTGCTGAAAAAAATAGGTGCCTTGTACTAAGCCTCCCTGAGAACAGGTGCTTTAGAGATTTCTGTCCATTATATCTCTTCTAACTAATTTGCTACAGTGCCAGGTTATCTCTTAGAGTAATAATCTACCAATCGCTGGTGTCTTGACCCAGAAAGCCTCGAGTATCCTCCACAGAAATGAACAAGAAAATGATCGGCCGAAAACTTATCAGACTGTCTCAGCTCAAGGAAAAGATGGCAAGTGAGAAGCTGGAAGAAATAGACTGGGTGACATTTGGGGTTATATTGAAGAAAATCACTCCACAGAGTTCTAACAATGTAAGCTATTTTATTAATCAGTTGTTTCATCACAGATTGGCAGTGGAGATTTGTTACCCAGAGCCTATCAGTGTTTCATTTTGTAGTCATTGCTAGTGAGTTCTCAAATTGCCACACCATCACCTGGTTGGTATCAGAGGGGGAGATCTGTAAGGAAGACCCTACTTAAAGAAGGTCTGGTTGGACAGGTTTCTTGCGCTTTTTATTGTCCACATCATTCTTATTCATTTTACTTGTTGTTTGGTGATGCCTGTGGATCCCCTACGACTCTGAATAATTCCCCTTGTGGAAGGGGAGCACGTCCTCAAAGACCATTTGAAGAGCCTTACTAGATGTAAGATGTCAGTCACCAAAGTCCTGATGTTGCTGACCTGTGCCAGTACAGGATGGTACATTTCATTTGACAAATACTACAGGAGGTCTGATAAGTTTTAAAATCACAGTTGACTGAGGAATAACAAAAATTATTCTGTGGCCAAGTCAGAAAAGCTGGATTCTAAGCCTCATTCTCCATTTATCAGGAGGCTTGTGGCATTAGGTGGCCCTTACTCTTTCTTTAAGGACCTCCATTTCCTTATCTGTGAAATGAAGGAATTGTCTTTTGATTACATGAAAGGCTGTCTCTAAACTGCAGATTATCTTGTTCAAAACTAATTTCATTCTCTAGTTTTGATCTTGGCCAACCTTAAATTTTTTTATGAATCTGACACCAGGGGTGAGTTTCAGATTCTGAGTCCTGCTCTATATCTGATCTGTCTCAGTAAATGTGAACAGGTCTGGTTTTCATTTGATTAAGTTCATAATTGCATCACCACTGGCTATAATGACATTGAAATAATAGGTGTGAAATTTATCTGAGCTTCTCTAAGAATGGCATTGTATAAATCCTTGGAAGAAGAATTATAATACTGGAGTTTAGGCAATAATTCACTATAACCTGTAGCCATACCCACTCTGGGCTGCCTCAGTGAAATAGCTTGATTCAGTATTGTGTGAATTGCTTTTTTAAAAAATGTATAAACATGGAAGTTGTTCATATTATATGTGGCTAGCATTTTGAGTTTCTTGATATGTCATAGTATTTCCAAAATTTTAGAGTTAAATACAACCAGTTTTCTTTAAATGATGCTGTTTTTCTTCTAAGCTAAGGAAAGATTTAGAAGCGTTGAACTGAAACTTCCTTATTAATATTAAAATAACATAATGATAAATATATATCAGTAAATTTTTTATTGGAATATAGTTGATTTATGATGTTATGTTTTAGGTGTACAGCAAAGTGATGGTTATATATATGTATATTTGTTTCATGTTCTTTTCCATTATGGTTTATTACAGCATATTGAATATAGTTCCCTATGCTTTACAGTACTAGTCTTTATTGTCTAAATATTTTATATAGTAGTTTGTGTCTGCTGATAACAAGTTTGAAGAAACCAAGTTAACAAGAAAGCCATTTCTTTCTGAGGCTTGCCTTTCTTTACCTTCATTTCTAAAATGAGAAGAGGCATACCAAAACCTTGAGAAAGGATTAATTTATAATTTACAGACATTCTGATGATAACCTATTCGGACTGGGTTATGCTTAGGTATTTTCCACAGTAGAACACTTGGACTGTAAATGAAGACGTTGTAACCCATTGTTCAAGATTTATTAAAAATAAGCATAAATGATTTGCTCCAGGGGAAAACATTTAGCATCTGGCGACTGAATGATCTTCGTGACTTGACGCGATGTGTGTCACTGTTCTTGTTTGGAGAGGTTCACAAAGAACTCTGGAAGACTGAGCAGGGTTCTGTGATAGGGCTGCTCAATGCAAACCCCATGAAGCCCAAGGATGGTTCAGAGGAGGTAAGACTCTGTTTCCATGGGGTTTTTTTTGCGTGTGTGGTCTTTATAACTTAGCTGAGTTCTATCAAAAACGTTTATGCTGGTCTACCTCCAGATAATAAGTCAAGCTTTTGTATTATTTTGACTCCATTTTACTGGCTTTTTGTTTGTCATTCATTTCTTACCTGCCAGTATTCTGAATTTCAGACTATGCTAGAGTATTTTATGACAACTTATTTCATTATATTTTTTCAAATTCGTTCCAAGCTTCCTGGAATTTATTTTTCAGTTCTTGGGCTCAGGTTCCCTTCCATCTCCTATGAATATCCTTGATAGCATCAGGAAGGAAGGGTTTATAGTTGAGGAGGGTTTGTTCCATTTGTTAGTACAATCATAGCTGCAACTTTATGAATTTTCGTTTTTAAAGTGACTTCACTGTCTTAAGCAGCATTAGAATTTGGGTTACTACCTACTGATTCTCTAGTAAACTGTAAACCTAGGTACAGTGTGAAGACTAACAGTTTCTCCACAGAAGTCAACAAGAGGCTACTGCTTCTGTTATAGACACATTTTATCAGGAGGAGTAAGAGACAAAGTTGTTGCATTCATTGCTTTCATGAGAGAATACCAACAAATCTTCATTTATTGGTTTGGAAGGTGTTGGCCACAAGTAACAAAAGCTTTGCTACAGTTCTTTGTAATGGTAGGCACTGAGGTTTTTGTTTTTCTTGGATAATAAAAAATCCAGACATAGGCAGTGTAGTAACGCGCTAACACCAGGGCTGGTGTCCATGAGTCTCTCAGATTTCCCTCTTGGTCACAAGATGGCTTTAAAACCCTAGCCTTCACATCTCCACTGAAGCCAGAAAGTCAGCCAGCCTCTTCCCTGCTTTTATAGAAAAGCAGAAGCTTTCCTGGCTACCTTCCCTGCAGATTACTACTTCAGTCTCATTGGCCAGAGTGGAGTCACATGACAATCACTAGCTGCAAAGAGTGCTGGGAAAACTGGGAACCTGCTCCCTCACTCAAGACTGAGTGTTAGGATTCTGATAGTAAAGACGCAGGAGGGAACAGAGAACTAAATGTCTTCTCTCCCATTTCTACAACTGTTTTACAGAGCACTGGCTTCAAATCCCAGGGCACTGATGAGAAGGATTAAAAAGCCTAACTCATGCCAACCGTTATTATAGCCATTCTTGCTGCTGAGGGGCCATACCTTTGTTTGCTTTTAATTCCCACTACCTCTTTTTCTACAGATATGCTTATCTATTGATCATCCTCAAAAGATCTTGATTATGGGCGAAGCTCTTGACCTGGGAACCTGTAAAGCAAAGAAAAAGAATGGAGAACCATGTACACAGATTGTGAATTTGGTAGGTTTAAGCTTTGTTGGGGTGGATTTGCTAAAGAAATAAACTAATAAGAATAAATTTTAGGCACTTGACCTGTAATGACCTATTTGGAACTGAGTTTCCTACATAATAGGAAGCATCAAAGTGAGAAAGTAAAATGTGTGGTTAATAATGGCCAGTTTAAAAAGCTGAGGGCAGGGGAAGGATTTAACTTCTTAGGAAACTGATCTTTTATTACCAGCTGATGGGGAACTTTAAGAAAGACAGAATTTTAATTTGCCCTCAATTTTTTCTAGTGTTGAAGATCAAATACTAATGATGAAATACACTGCAACCTTATTTTAGCCAGTACATAACTGTATTCTGCCTTTTATTAGAACTCTCTTTTTTGAAAAGTAAATAAACATTGTACTGAGATAGAATGCACATACCAGACCATTCAGTTGTGAAGTGCACAATCTAGTGATTTTTAATATATTCACAGGGTTGTGCAATCATCTCCACCAGGTAATTTCAGAACATTTTCAGTCCCCTTTTAAAAATCCATACCCACTAACAGTAATTCTCTATTCCCCTTCTCCTCCAGTCCTGGCAACTACTCATCTACTTTCTGTCTATAGATTTGCCTATTCTAGACATTTCATACAGTGGAATTTGTATCTAGCTTCTTTGGACTTAGAATAATGTTTTTAACATTCATCTGTGCTATGCTCATGCTACAAAGCCTTTTATCAGCACTTTATTCCTTTTGGTATTTGAATAATACTCCATTGTATGGATAGACTACACTCAGTTTATCCATTGGTTGATATATACTTAGGTGGTTTTCATATCTGACTGTTATGGATAATGCTGCTGTCAACATGCATATACAGGTTTTTATGTGGATGTCCATTTCAGTTGCCTCAACTATATACCTGGAGTGGAATTGCTGGATCTATATTTAGGTTTTTGAGGAACCACCAAACTGGTTTCCCAGGTGGCTTTTACAATCTCCCTAGCAGTGTGTGAGGGTTCTAGTTTCTCTAACACTTTGTTACTGTCTGTCTTTGATTACAGCCATCCAAGTAGATGTGAAATGGTACTTCTTAGAGCTCTTTGAAAGGACTGAATAATAGGTTCCGGTTTCATCTCTCTCTATTTCGCTCATTGCTGTCTAACAGATGAACTAGTGAGTAGGAAATAGGGAGGAAGGAGACAGTTAGAAAGAGGTCTCAGGGGAAGTATACCTGTCAGATCACAAGAGGTGGACCATTAAAAATCCACTGTCAGCATCTCTTAATTTTCACCTAGTTCGACAATACTTCATAGTTTCTCTTTGCTCCTTTCACTGTAAGAGTAGCATTTGTCTGAAAGTCAACCAGAGAAACAGAAAGGAAATTGATTTTGTTTTATTTTTTAACTTCTGTTGAGGTAAAATTCACATTATGTATAGTAATATTACATCAGTAATATTTTAGTGTATTCACTTTATTGTCCAACCACCAGCTTCAGGTTTCAAAATCTTTTCATCACCCCATTAAAAAACACCCCCTAGCAATTAAGTAACCATTTCCCTGATGACCTATAATCTGTTTTCTGTCTCTGTGGATATATGCCATAAAAGGAATCATACAACATGGGACTTTTGTGTCTGACTTCTTTCATTTGGCATAACATTTTGAAAGTTCATCCTAGAAACTGACTTTATTTCCTTTGTAGAAAGAGGACAAAGGCAGTGAAAAGTACCACTTTTTCTTGTACCCGAATAGTGTGTTCAGACTTTAGTCTCCTTAACTTTTTTTCTCTTAATTTCTATTGAGTATAGTTGATTTATAGTGTTGTGTTTCTGGTATACAACAAAGTGAATTAGTTATATATATACTTACACCTGCTCTTTCTTAGATTCCTTTCCCATATAGGCCATTACAGAGTACTGAATAGAGTTCCCTGTACTATAGAGTAGGTCCTTATTAGTTATGTATTTTATATATAATAGAGTGTGTGTGTGTGTGTGTGCGCGTGCGTGCGTGCGTGCGTGTGTGTGTGAATTCCAGTCTTCCAATTTATCACTCCCACTCCACCCCCTTACCTAGAGGATGAAATTCTAAGTTGCTTCTTACCTGTGGATAGAGAATGATCTCAGAAGTTACCGGGAGGGTTTTGCCCACAGAATAGCTCTCTGTGAGGCTGGGAGAAAGGAGTTGTAAAGGAGTTGTGTCCATTAACATTGTCCCCGGCCTATTGCTCTAATGTTAATACAGCTGCTCTTTCTCTTCACAGAACGACTGTGAGTACTGTCAGTATCACATCCAGGCCCAGTACAAGAGGCTTAGTGCCAGGCGAGCTGACTTGCAGTCCACCTTCTCTGGAGGCCGCATTCCAAAGAAGTTTGCTCGCAAAGGCATCAGCCTGAAAGAACGGCTGTGTCAGGATGGTTTTTACTACGGAGGCGTTTCTTCAGCCTCATATGCAGCCTCAATGTAAGACATTCTCAGAGCTTCTTTGAGGGCTGGGGTCTTCATTTAAGAGTAAACCCAGGACTTCTCTGGTGGTTCAGTGGTTAGGACCCCATGCTTCAATTGCAGAGGGCGTGAGTTGCATCCCTGGTTGGGAAAGTTCTGCATGCTGTGCTGTGTGGCCAAAAAGGAAAAAACAAAAAGTAAGCCCAGTGGTTGTACATTTTTGTCCTAGTTCTAGAAGGTTTGTACAGGTTTTATCTTTTATAACAAGTTGCCTAAAACAATGTAGCAGAGGAGAAGAGACCCAAAACAAGGTTACTTCATTCCTGGGAAGAGAAGAAAACACACTTAGAAGGAGGAGAAACTGAGTCAGGCTATCCTGGTCTTTAACAGGGAGCCCACACTTCCTCTTTGGCTTCTAATGTGAATAGTCCAACTTTGTCAGGACTGATTGGCCACTGAAAGTGTTCATCATAGTGTTGACATCCTTGAAATCATTTCCATTGTGGCTGTGAGTGTGAGGTTGTAGATCTCAGGGAACCCACAGTGAATTTAGTGAATGAATATGCAGAGAAACCTCACAGGGAAGGGGGATACTGCTGAAGCTAGCTCTCCTGGGGATCTCAGCCTCTCCCTAGAGTCCCTGAGTAGGTGACTGATGGCCTGTCACCTTACTATAAAATACATTTGAGGCAAGGATTTGGCTCAAGGGAGCTACAGTTGGTCCAAGAATAAAACAGATTTTGTCCTCAATCCAAGAGACATTGGGCTAGAGGACTCTCACCTCCTGTCTATTTTGTCATATCAAGAACATTTTTAAGATTTAAAATAATGTCTGTATTTTAGCAAATTGCAAAAGGCAGTGCACATAACTTTTTTTTTTTAACATATGTACAATTTAGCCAAAAGAAGACAATAAAAACCATCTCTGATCCCACCATCTAGATAACTGTTAGTTTTGGTATATATGGTTTGAGGGGACATTTCCCATAAGTATAAATTTTAAGAGTATAAAATGAGGTCATAATATGCCTATAATTTGCAATGTTCTTCTTTCCCATAAAAATAATGAATTTTTCTTTGTGGAATATTCACTTAACAGCATTATTTTTAGTGGCTACATAGTATTCTTTTACATGGCTCTGATAATTTAAATTCCCTATGGATAAACATTTATAGTATTTATAACTTTTAACAATACAAAGTTTCCATTAATATCCTAAATTTTTGCATAGGTCTTAACGTAAATCCTAGACTCCTTGATAAGTCCTAGTCTTGATCAAAGTGTTGGCATATTTTTATTTCTTTTGCCAATTTACTTTTCCAGAATGGCCTTCAGGCAAGTTTGTAGGTTACCTGTCTTAGGTCTGTGACATAATGCACACACCAGTTAGGGGTAGGACCATGGTATTAACTACAGTCTACTTCAAAGGAGCTTTGAGAAACATTGACATTTTGTAACCACTACCTTTCTGCCTTCTTTACCTCATAGAGCATTGACTTTCACTGGTTTTCATTTTCCTTTTCAGTGCAGCTGCTGTTGCTCCTAAAAAGAAGATTCAAACCACTCTAACTAACCTGGTGGTTAAGGGCACAGACTTGATTCTTCAGGAAACTCAACAAAAACTAGGTAACTTTGTTTCTTTCTCCATCTTAAATTTGTAGTCTTTAGGATAGAAAACGGTTCCTAACTCTAAATTATACTGAGTGACGTCACCTAAACTAAAAGAACCAAGCTTCATTGGCAGCATCTTAAGCAACAGTATATTAATATTAGCTGTGTTTTAGGTTTTTAAAACATCTTGATGTATCTGGGTCTAACTCTTTAGTGTCTGGCACTAGAATCAGTATTGTCAACTTCCTGTTTTCACTAAAACAGGTCCAGGTCAGAGAATGCCACCTCCACTCTGTCCCTGGGGCTCTGTTTATAACCAGTCAAAGTCTAGCATGGACCCTTTCCCATAGTGCATAATCCAGAAATAGTGTGTAAAATGACCCCTCAGATAATAGTATTTTAATCATTTTTCAAAGTAAGATATTTGTCTTACGTTTGCAGTCCTACTGGTCTGGTGTTAGAAGTTAAGGATTCTCTTTTCTCTTGATATTCCATCTACTTCGTTTTACAAATGAAAAAATTATGAAAGCAGAGTTTAAAAAGGAATAAGGCACATGACAGAAAATAGACTGAATTTTGAATCCTCTAAACCTGATATATATTTCAGGAATACCCCAGAAGAGCTTGTCTTGTTCTGAGGAATTCAGGGAATTGATGGACTTGCCTACATCTGGAGCCAGAAACCTGAAACATCATTTAGCCAAAGCCAAGTCATCAGGTAGAGTCAGCCTGCACCTGCTCTATTGTCCACACCTGAGACCCTGCCCCTCTCAGAACTTCCTCAACCTGTGGCTTGTGTTTAGGGATCATGGGGAGACCGAAACCTGCTTTCCAGTCTATCTCAGCATCAGCCCTCTTGAAGCAACAGAAGCAGCATATGTTAGCAATGCGGAAAAAGAAGTCAGAAGAAATACAGAAACGGTAGGAGTCACAGGTTTAGTATTCCCTGTTTAGATTGCTCATCTCATGAATCTGGGACTGTCCTAATAGATTTCAGAAATGTAACTTGGGATTTTAGGTGATTGGCCACCTTTTCAACTTTGAAAATTTTTTTTTAATAATTTTAGCATAACTTTTAAAGTTATAAAGCATTTAAAGGTAAGTATTTCTGACTGATGCTAGTGAATCCTGAGACCAGGTACTACAGGCTGTAGTAATTAATGTCACTGTAGAAAAGAGAAAGTAATGACATAGAAAGACAGTTTTGTGAAAAAGGAAAGTAGACTGTGGCCAGTTTGCCACCTGTTTCTCAGTTTTGCCAGTTAGGTTTTTTAATTACAGTCTGAGCCAGTGCATGGCTTCTGCATTTGTTTAGGTCAGTGATAAAATTGAGACACTGAGAATAGTTATTTGAGAGGCAAAATCAAGTGGAAATGGGTATGGAAAGTAAATGAATCAAAGATTCTTGAACTCAAGTTATTTGAATGGTAGTAAAAGCTACTGTCTGCAGGCACCCAGTGTACGCTGACCACCATGCTTTACACTGTACACACGTCACATTGGTCCTTACCATAATCTGTGAAGTGTTATTATCCTTGTTTTGTGACTAATGTAATTGAAGACCAGAGAGCTAGGAGGTGTTGGAGCCAAGTTTAAACTCACACCTACCGGTTCTACTGCAATGTTGAACCATTGCTGTCCCAGACCTGGGCTCTAACAGGGTATGTGGTTCCATGTAGGGAGATCAAGAAGAGATGCTTTGGAAAAATAGGGGAACAGATTTGGCCTCAGGCAGGTTAGTTTGAGGTCCTAGTAGGCTATCTATAGCAGTATTCATCACGGGCCTACAGATGACGTGAATGTATATGTATATACATGGACATATGTGGACCTTGTGGGGAGTGGAAAGTACCTGTCAGTTTAAAGGCATTACAGTTTAAAGTTTTTCAAAGTTTTCCTGGCCAAACATAACTTATCTTTGGGCAGTATCTGGTAGGCAGTGTGCATACTCAGCCTGGAACTTATAGGAGTGAGGATAATATGGTAGTGAAAAGAAAACTGGCTCAGGATTACCTGGTACTAGTCCTCAGCCTGTCACTTAATGGACAGTGGGGTTTTGGGCCTCAGTTTCTTCATCTGTACAATGAGAGGTTTGGACAAATGATTTCTGACCTTTGTTTTTACATAGCCCTTGAAGCCACATATGTAGGGATAGGAGGGAGATTCAAGGAGGAGGAGATATACAGCAAAAATTAACATTGTAAAACTACGATACTAGAAAAATAAAGTACCATCTTAAAACTAAAAAAAAGCCCATATATAAAATAATCAGTGTGAATTATATTAATAGCACCCTTCTTCTGTGACTTCCAAATGTATCGTGTGTGTTACCTCATCCTAGTAGAATAAACAAAATACACAGATTCAATGAGTTCCTGAAGCATCCCAGCTAACCAGAGGGCACAGCTCACCTTCAGGGCTGAAGATGCTCCATATACCGACCCCACTAGAAAGCCAATTGATAAAATTAGTAATCAGTTCTAAATTGGTAAAACAGTTACCATTTATTCAGTGAAAAATCAGTTAACTGAAGAATTAGTGAGGTTAGTTTTGTTTTTACTGTGCGCTGAATAACCAAGGATGAATAACCAAGGTTGGAAAATTATTTTACTGACGACTACTTATCAGCTGGTGGCCTGCCTGCAGTCTCCCAGTCTGTGTGTTTTATGCTTGTGTGCGTAGTTTGTGATGGCCTTTTTCTTTATAAAGCTTTCTGCAAAGCTCCAGTGAAATCAAGAGCCCAGCTATGCCATCCTCTTCTCAGCAGCCCCCTTGTCGATCTCCACCAACGGGGACTGAATTCCCCAAGATAAAAGGAACCCCAGCCACGCAGATGCCCAAGCTTGGAAGAGGCATCTCAGAAGGAGATGATGTCCTCTTTTTTGATGAGTCACCACCACCAAGACCAAAACTGAGTGCCTTAGCAGAAGCCAAAAAGGTAACTGGCATCTGTTTTCTTCACCGCTTGGATTTGTATTCTGTGAGGCATAGCTGGTGCTTCAAACTTAATATACCTGTAACCAGGAAAGAGTTATCTCATACCTATTTCTTGATCATGATAATTAGAGTCAAAGGAATTTTAAATGATAATTGCTATCAACAGTGCCATTAATTTAATCCAAGAAAACTAGCCACTGTCTCTACATTATTTCTTGTCAGACTGCAGGAGATAACATGGAAGAAATCTTACGTAGAAGCCCAGTCTGTAGACAGCTAGAAGCTAAATTGCTCTGACTGAAGTGGCAGTTGGGGGTGGTCAGAACCTCTCCTCTTCCTGAGTCACCGAGCCCCCGACTTGAACCTGTCTTCTCTGTCCTAAAGCCACACCTTCAATAATAATAATAGCAGTTACACACCTATGTTACTATTATTCTGTGTCTGATGTTTGTGCATACGTGCTATTTACTGTGTATAAGTACATGCTTCGCTTGCATTATCTCATTTTATTCTTACAACTACAACCCTAAAAGATAAGATTGTCATCTGTCATCTTCATTTTACAAATATAGAAACTGAAGCTGAACAATTAAGTCAGGTTATAAACTAGTAAGTGACAGACTTGGAATTCTTTTTTCTGTTCAAAACAAACTTCTGAAATGTTTATGTGGTTCCTTTATGGATCTAAAAGCTTACAGACTATCTGAAGTTAAAAAATAAGCTGAGATTTGGTTTGCTAACTTAGAGACCTGTTTTCCCTTCTTTGAAGTTTTAATGATTGTGTTAATAACGCTAAGTAAAATGAAGATATATTTTGCTAATGTATGTTTGAGAACTGTGAGAATTCACTGGTTAATTCATTGGAAAAGGATACAGAGCTACAGATGCCTATGTTATCATTTAGATTTTTATCTCCCTCTGTTTTCTGTTTTCCTAGTTAGCTGCTATAACCAAATTAAGGTCAAAAGGCCAGATTCTTACAAAAACAGACCCAAATAGCATTAAGAAGCTAAAGGAACCCCAGGATGTCCTGGAAGTGAAGGAACGTGTAGAAAAGAACAGCACATTTTCTCCTCAAGGTACTCCAAATGGGAAGCTGTCCAGTGGGGAAAGACACTACTTACAGAGGAAACGTTCCAAAACATAATCAGCCTGAAGGCTGAAAGACTGAAAGTCGCTCAGTCATGTCTCACTCTTTGTGCCCCCATGGACTATACAGGCCATGGAATTCTCCAGGCCAAAATACTGGAGTGGGTAGCCTTTCCCTTCTTTAGGAGATCTTCCCAATTCAGGGATTGAACCCAGGTCTCCCACATTTCAGGCAGATTCTTCACCAGCCGAGCCACAAGGGAAGCCCAATACTGGAGTGGGTAGCCTGTTCCTTCAGCTGATCTTCCAACCCAGGAATTGAATTGGGGTCTCCCGCATTGCAGGCAGATTCTTTACCAACTGAGCTATCAGGGAAGCCCTTGACATCAAAAGTCATTTTTTTTCCACTTTTCCTCTATGGAGAGGACCTAAGTAGAATTTCTGCAGCTGGAACTAATCGTTTTTTATAATCACGTTGAATTAAAATGAAATTATATACAGTTTAAAATCTTGGGATTACTCATTGGATCTTTGCATCTATATATTAGTATAAAGATTTACTTTGCTTTAAAGGAGCAGACCTTGTTTTAAATTGCCCTATTTTAATTTTTAAAACTGAAGCTGACAGTTGTCACTTTAACCTCAATCTGTAGATAGGAATTTTGTTGTTGTCACCTCTTTTCATAATTGGCCCTTATTTTAAGGTGAAAAAGAGATTCTAATTTAGTGATCAAACCTGCCATCCCCTCTCTCCATTCTAGTTTGTACTTCTCGGTTCACTTCTTCTAAGAGCCTCCCTGTTGGTACCAGGGGAGGTAAATTCAGTTTGAAGGGTCTTATGGCGGGGAACACAGACCAGGGGGAAGCTGAGTTGGTGAGGCACACTGACTCTCTGCAGTTGCTCTGTGACAGCTCACACTTTTCATTCCGCTCTAGCTGAGGATGAATTGGAGCCTGCCAAGAAAAAAAGGAGAGAGCAACTTGACTACCTGGAATCTGAGGAATTTCAGGCAATTCTAAAAGCAAAATCGAGGCACACGGGAATCTTAAAAGAGGTAAGAAAGAGTCCAGAATGTCACAGGTAACAGAGCTATCCTCTGACTTGGGTGCTCTGTTATGGGACTCAGAATTTGTTCCTGTAACCTCAGCTGAAACATTAGTTGTATGTTGGTTTGTGTGAATTTATTTTGAAGAACAGGAATATTGCTAATAGATTTTAGCTTTGCCTTTGCTGCTTTGAAGAGTATCATTCAACATTATTTAAATTGATTTTGGTATTAAAGTGTTTCAGTCCATATTTTATAATAACTTTATATTGTATAAAAATATCAAGTTACTGTGTTGTACAAGATATCAAAGCACAGTTGTCCCTCCATAACCATAGGACTTGTCTGGTTGCACTTTAGGAACAGTCAGTGTATATTAAAGCTACGACCATGCACAAGTGTTGTAGCTGCTACTGCAAAGTCACTTCAGTCATGTCCGACTCTGTGCGACCCCATAGATGGCAGCCCACCAGGCTCCCCCGTCCCTGGGATTCTCCAGGCAAGAACACTGGAGTGGGTTGCCATTTCCTTCTCCAATGCATGAAAGTGAAAAGTGAAAGTGAAGGCGCTCAGTCGTGTCTGACTCAGCGACCCCATGGACTGCAGCCTACCAGGCTCCTCCATCCATGGGATTTTCCAGGCAAGAGTACTGGAGTGGGGTCCCATTGCCTTCTCCAAGTGTCGTAGGGTTGTATATAAATAAAGCTATTAGGTTCAAAAGTTATAATAGGTTTTCCATCAACATGGATGTCCTGTAGAACATTCAGAACAATCCTTTGATGTATGAGGTACTGTTCTGTGCACTGCAAAAGGTGTGGTGTTTGTGGTCCCTGTCAGTAGCAGGGGTAGTGGTCACTGAGATAACAGAAAAAATGTTACAGCAGATTTTTCAAATGTCCCTTATTTAGTGCCAGCATGCCAAATGATCTACCTTTCTTTTGGTTAATAAAGGACTAAAAGGAGACAATTAAATATGTTTCTACTGGACTCAAGACTTAGGAGCTCAAGCAGACCCTGAAAGACTATAGAGCCAAGTTCCCTGGCACTTTGTGCCTTGTTCAGCTGTGCTGACTTGAACTGTGACCACATTCTGTCATGAATAGCTCTCTGCCCTCACACTTACACATTGTTCCAGACAAGCAGGGATTGCTCCTTCCAAGTGCTTGGTCTGGGGAATAGAATCAAACAGATGGGGTACCATCACTAAGGAGGCATCCAGCACCTCCCATAAACTAGTCTGTGTTGGAACAATGGAAACATTTCCCTTCTGGGACACACTTGAGCTCATGACACTGCTAATCACATCAGTAGTTTAAATTTGTGTTTAGTGTTTTACACATCACCAAACGCTTTCATGCCTTCTATTTGTCCATTAAGGGCTTATTTCTACTTACCATCTTTTGGGTTGCAGTTCACTGAGCCATGTGTTCATACAGTTAGCTTGTTTCTTCAGGTCTGATTTGATTATTATTAAACAACTGCCTGAGTCTGTATCAGATTTGGTTCAAGGTCTTCTGGGTGTCATGTCACTCCAGGCCGAGGCTGAGCTGCAAGAACACTATTTTGAGCCTCTGGTGAAAAAAGAACAAATGGAAGAAAAGATGAGAAACACCCGGGAAGTAAAATGTCGAGTCGTGACATGCAAGACGGTGAGTGCGGGAGACGGCTCTCCCTATGGCCTGTCTGTGGGTTCTGTGACCTTGCAGGGTGTGGAGACTCGGTGGGGTGTGGGGCCATGTTTTGTGACCGGAGTCCTGGCTGGGTTTAGGGTCATTTAATTAGGCAGGACCCCAGTGTTCTCTCCTCCTCAAGTTTTTTTGGTTTGTTTTTGGCTGTGCTGGGTCTTTGTTGCTGCGTGGGCTTTTCTGTAGTTGCAGCCATTGGGAGCACTGCTCTCTAGTTACAGTTTTGGCTTCTCATTACAGAGGCTTCTCTTGTTGCAGAACACAGGCTCTAGGGAGCACGGGTTCAGAAATTGCCGCTTGTGGGCTCTAGAGCACGGCCTCAATAGTTGTGGCGCATGGACTTAGTGGCTCTGTGGCATGTGGGATCTTCCTGGCCCAGGGATTGTACCCATCTCTTGCAGGTAGATTCTTTACACTGAGCCACCAGGGAAGCCACTCTTTTCAAGTTTTAACATGTCCTCAATCCTTAGTTTCCAGTCCCTGGGGCCTTGATTGAAAAATCTGACTTGGCATCAGATGTGATCAACCACTTCTGTTTCCTTCTGCTCAGGGCCTAACGTATATGTCCCCCAGAAAAGTTTTCTGTACATGTTTCCTGGCATTACCATTCCTTTTGAATATACCTGCATAACTAATTAGCATTGTGAGCGTGTGTAAGAGGAAGAAGAGGCTTAGCTTACAAGTACAACTTTCTCTGACTTTATTTTTAAAACCTTAGATTCTCCTTTATATTTGGGGGTGGGGGGGCAGCACTGAACCAACTACTCCTTTGAAAAAGTACAGTCAGTAAAGCCTTTACCTTAGAGGACAGCTTTTCCTCTGACAAGATGGCCATATTAGGACAGAGCTGGTGTATTCCTTTCCTGTTGCTGCTTAACAAATAACCACCAACTGGGAGCTCAGAACAGCACAGATATATTATCTCATAGTTCTATAGGTCAGAATTTTATGTGAGTTTTGCTGGGGTGAAATCAGCTGTCAATAGGGTACATTCCTTTCTAGAACTCTAGGGGAGAATCCATGTCCTTGCCTTTTCCAGCTTCTAGAGCTTGCCTACATACCTTAACTAAGTAGCTCCTTCCTCCATCATCAGAATCAACAGTGGGAGGTGGGGTCCTCTCAGTGCATGGCTCCAACCTCCTTACCTCTCTCCCACTCTTGAGGACTCTTGTGAATATACTTTGGCCCACCTGGACAATCCAGAATAATTTCCCAATCTTAAAAGCAACTGATTAGCAACCTTCATTCCATCTGCAACCTGAATCCCCCTTTGCCAATAACATAACATACTTGTGGGTTCCAGGAAATAGGGTGTCCATATCATGAGAGGACTATTTTGCCTAACACAATTGGCATACCACCATACTCTGCCCTCTTTGAGGCTGCCAAGGCCAAAAGTTGTTCATCTAGACTCAATGTGATTACCAGAAATTACATAGCACTGTCCTGACTCTGTTTCAATCCTCTCCTACCATTTCTTGTTCTGTTCGGTCGTTTTTAGGATCAAAATTAAATTACTTAAGATCTTACTTGGTTTTACTGCCTAGGAAATAGGAGTAGTAATAAGCTTATAATCCTTTTCACAGGCCTTGTAACAGAAAGTGAAAAAGCAGCTCATCATCCTTCCTAAATAGGCCCCATGCCTATAACCTGTAGTCTTATAATCAGGGACTAGAGTGAATACAGGGTAGTACCATTTCTGATACTACTTAGAAATTTCCAGTCCTTTTCTTCCTTCTCCCTAGCTATTGTCTTGATGTCACAGAAGATTACTGAATTTTACACCTGAAGTTGGGGCAAACATGAAAAAAAATGGTATTAATAGGGGGAAAGTGCAGAAATCCACAGGGATCACTGCACTTAAAAGATGGTAACTCCACTAGTCACTGCCTGGTAGTGACAAAAGAACAGAAGTTCTGAGGAACAGGCCGCATGGCAGCTGGCTCCTCTCTCCTTCAGAGCTCTTGACCATATCTTTGCGCTGGTTCTGTGTAGTGTGCCTACACCCACTTCAAGCCTCTGGAGACGTGCGTCAGCGAGCAGCATGACTACCACTGGCATGACGGTGTGAAGAGGTTTTTCAAGTGTCCCTGTGGAAACAGAACTATCTCCCTGGACAGACTCCCCCAGAAGCACTGCAGGTATGAGAATTCCTGGGGTTCTTGGTCCCATAGGCTTCCTGAACCTTTTTGAAATTCCCAGGTGATGCTGTTCCTTAGAAACATCGGATGGTCCTTGACCCCGAGAGGGTCAGCCTTGCTTTTTGCCTCCTTACAGCTCCTGGGTATCCCCAACTGCTCCTGGAGGGAAGGGATCCTCCCCCTTTCACGACTGTACCCCTAATACTAAATATAGTGCCTGACACTAGGTTATCAGAAATGTTTGTTGACTAAATGGAGCTTGGGTGGTGGGTTGTATGATGTTGAGTCTTTGGAACTTCAGGCAATTTTGCTATCACTTATAGTCTTCCCAAGAATGTTTCACCAGCATATCCTCACTACTTTTTGTTGCTGTTCACTTATTTCATTTGGGTTGTTGTTTATTTCCTGGAGCCCAAACTTCACTCTCATGTCAAGTTTCTCCACGGCTGATTTGGAATGAGTAGGGGTGGAGGAACCCAAACCCTATGCTGGTTCATCCCCTCCTCAGAGCTGGGTTTGTGCTTTTTTTTTTTTTTTTTTAACAATTGAGATTAGAATTGTTGAAAGTACCTATTCATATATTGATCCTTGACTTCTCTCCAAAATATTGTTAACAGCAAGAGCTTGTTTAAAACAATAGAGTATCAGAGAAATGTGATCATTAAGGATAAGCAGTAAGTGCAAGTCAAATGAAAGAATATGATGCTTTTCAGCCCCCAGGTGGCACTGTTACTTTGTTAAGAACTTGTGCTTTCTCTGGTCTGTCTCGTCAATTCTTGATCTAGAGCAGAAATGGGCAAACTTTTTCTGTAAAAGGCCAAATGGTAAATATATTAGGCTTTGCCAGCCCTATGGTCTGTTTCACCACTACTCAAACATGTTGTGCCAGTCATAGGTAATACTCAAATAGACATGGCTGTGTTTTAAAAAATTCATGAAAACTGTGACAGGCTGGAGTTGGCCCATGTGTTACAATTGTCTGCCAGTGAGTTGTGTATAATATCATCATTGATCTGGTAGTAGGCTGTGTAAGTTCTCTCAATAGATATTAAACAGCTGGGGAAGGTGATGGAGAGGCTCCGGGCTAAGTCCTTTGCAGCTGATGCTCAGAGTAGGGTCTAAGGAAGATGGGGAGAAAGAATGAGCCTGATGGGGTGACCCTATGCCCAAGACCCTCTCAGATCCAAGGCTCCTGGGAGCCACAGTGCCATAACTTTACTGTATTTCATTGGTTTCTTTCTCCCAGTGTAAAATTGCTAGAAAATAAGCTTTCCCCATAGTATCCCCCTGCCTTCTCAGGGTTGGACGCAACTACCATGTTAAACAATGAGAATGAGTCTCTAGGCCCTTTGACTAAAGAGAGTGAAAAATCTCTGGACCAGGAAAAGATTTTCTTGCTGTTGTGTTGCTTTGGCCTCAAACTTAACAGTGACCTTTCAATGGAAAAGTCACTGTCTTCCCTGTTCTCACTATTGAAAATGGGGAAGCATTGTTTAAACCCAAAGGAAGAGTAATCCTCTCTTACCACAACCATTGAGTTCCAGAAAAGGAGAAAGGAACAAGCCATGGGCTCCTTGTCACTGTAGGCTGCTTTCTCAATCTGAGGGTCATCCCAGTGACCTTCCCTGGAAACCAAGCTCTCTCTCCTCACCTGTAGAGTGCATAGCCCTGTGCAGTCCTAACATTTGAAATTCCTTTCTGAAGTATCTGGCTTTTGACACACTTCAAAACTGTTGCTCAGATTACTGACGTGTGTATTTTCAGTAGCAATAGAATGTAAACTGGAATATTAATCTCACCTTAGTGAGCTTCTGCTTAAATAAGGCGGATCTCCCCCAAAGTGCAAGGAGCACTATTATCTTCATGTATGTGGACCTGTAACCTCATCACTGAGTCAATCCCATCTTTTCTGTTTCAGTAATTGTGGCCTCTTCAAATGGGAACGGGATGGAATGTTAAAGGTATGTCATCTGTAAGGTGATAGATTTTAGTGACACATGCAAATACTGTTGACCCATTTCTTATTAAACTGTTTCTGTTTTTCTAGGAAAAGACAGGTCCAAAGATAGGAGGCGAAACCTTGTTACCAAGAGGAGAAGAACATGCCAAATTTCTGAATAGCCTTAAATAGCCCTGACTTCAGACAGGTACCCACAGCTTACATTGCCCCTTGTGGTTCTGGAAAAGCAAAGTTTTGGCTCTGAATTGCCCATGTTCCTGATTGACACAGTCAAATACTGTTAAGCCTACAACTTTGCATTGGTTTAACATCAAATTTAACATTACCTTTAAGTGGAAAATCGAGATACCAAAAGGTAGATAAAGAGTTGTGTTTCTCTGTCTCTTGGGCTATAGAGTATACAATATCACTTCTTAATCACAGTAAGGTTCTGGTATGTGGACAGCCAAAGGCAAAAGAATGAATTTGGCTCAGGTAACCTGCCTAACTTCTGTTTCCTCATCAGTAAAATGAGGAAGGTTGGACTAAATGATCTTGAAATGTGCACTCAAAACTCTAAAGTTAGTATAACATTTTGCCATTTAGAAAATTATGACCATCACCCTTGATATAGTCTCACTATATTAATATTAAAACCCAGGTTCCTTCTGTTGATTCTGCTGTTACCTCCATTTTGTTCTTGGAAATCAAGTCACTGACCCATGTGGCATTTCAGTTCATATCTATATGGTTCTTTGTGCCCTTAAATTATTGTGGAGCTCTATAATAGAAATACCTGAAATTTCATCATTTTAAACTATGGTTTTGTTTAAATATGGCTTAAAGAAACTGAAACCTCTAACCAAAACAACTGTAAAACTAGAGAAACCATGAAACCCAATTGGAAAACTGAAACATCTCACACAGAGAATCCTGTGGAGTTTCCGATTTGCAGATATTGTTTATTAGACACGCTAAAAATTTTAGATCAGGGATCACTGGGACCTGTGGTTATGCTCAAGTTGGGCCCTTCTGCTCACTGGGTCTGGGACTATGGCTGAGGTGCCTGTCCTCAGTTTCCCCATCAGCAAAATGAAGGGGTGGCATGGACTCTTGTGAGATGGTGTATGTGTGCAGGAGCACAATAAGTGTGACTTTCGTCATCAGTGAGAGAAATGGAGCTTCCCAGGTAAGAGCACAGGGGCCTGAGATGTTACGGGTGCCTGGACAGAAGGATGATGATGGAAGTGGACAGTGGTGGATGGCCTCAAAGGAACAGATAGATTGTGCTGGAGAGGGAGTCCAGGGTCATGCTCTGGGTTAGGTAACTAACTGCATGGATGTTGAGAGAAAACTCTGAAGGGATGGGAGGTAGATAGCCCAGACATTCAGATGCACCAGGCTCCCCACCCAGGGAGGATCAAGGTGGTGACAGGACCCAACTCTGAGGCAGCTTAGCCACCAGGACAAGACCCATACAGTCTGAGGTTGCAGTGGGCTCGTGGGAATGTGGACTGTGAAGTGAAGTGAAAGTCGCTCGTTCATGTCTGACTCTTTGTGGCACCATGGACTGTATAGTCGATGGAATTCTCCAGGCCAGAATACTGGAGTGGGTAGCCTTTCCCTTCTCCAGGGGATCTTACCAACCTAAGGATCAAACCCAGGTCTCCCACATTGTGGGCAGATTCTTTACCAGCTGAGCCACAAGGGAAGCCCAAGAATACTGGAGTGGGTAGCCTATCCCTTCTCCAGCAGATCTTCGCGACTCAGGAATCAAACTGGATTCTTTACCAACTGAGCTCTGAGGGAAGTCCAGTGTGGACTGTACCCTCATTGTATACAAACATTAGGTGCTTAGTAAGCTTCTAAAGAAATAGCAGTTTTAAGAGCACCAAGGGTTAAAAGAATGCGGTCAGCATTCCAGATAAGGCAGGATGGGGTCTCATTGAATCAGTTCCATCTTGTCCTGCACCCAACTCAGAGGTGCCCATAACGTCTTAGGTCTTTGCCCTGAACCAGCCCAGGTTTTGGTGTCACCAGCAAGAATTAGGGTATATGGCTCTGGCAGGGTCGCAAGCAGAAGAATAGATGGGGAGGTGAGTGTTACTCATCGAAGATCCTTTCCAGTTCAGTCTTCAAACACAGATAAAAATATTGAGGATTGGCTTTCAGAGCAAAACAAAGGGTTGGGTGGCAGCACGTAGGGGTTTTAGTGAACCAAAAGGGGCTAAGTTTCTAATTATTTAAGCCAGGTCATAGGTACATGGAGACTGGTGCTTGTGTCTGTATTGTCATATATGTTGTAAGATATCATGATGAAAGGTAAAAACAAGCAACTCCAGTTTTTCTTCTCTGTGATACCCATCCATTATCCCTGGGGGCAGTTACTGCTCCTTCCTCCAGTCTATTGGTGTATTTTGAGCGTTGCTGTGGCAGAAAACTTATTGTAGTGGGTTTGTTTATCCACAGTATATTATAGGATGTGATATAAATATCATATATTTATCCACAAATATACAAGCTGCTAGCTTGTATATTTTAGTGTGGTTCAATGTCCAGGTGCCAAGCCCATTGCTATACTACTGGTGTTCAGTGAATGTTGGGTGGATGGATAGTTTAAAAATTGTATACAAGGAACTTAATAAATGTTTTCTGAATTGTTCAGTGCTGTAAAAGTGCTGCACTCAATATGCCAACAAATCTGGAAAACTCAGCAGTGGCCACAGAACTAGAAAAGGTCAGTTTTTGTTCCAGTCCCAAAGAAAGGCATTTCCAAAGTATGCTCAGTCTACTGCACAATTGCACTCATCTCACACACTAGCAAAGTAATGCTCAAAATTCTGAAGCCAGGCTTCAGCAGTACATGAACCATGAACTTCCAGATGTTCAAGCTGGATTTAGAAAAGGCAGAGGAACCAGAAATCAAATTGCCAACATCCACTGGATCATTGAAAAAGAAAGAGTTCCAGAAAAACATCTACTTTTGCTTTATTGACTATGCCAAACCCTTTGACTGTGTAGATCACAGAAAACTGTGGGAAATTAGAGTGATGGGAATACCAGGCCACCTGACCTGCCTCCTGAGAAATCTGTATGCAGGTCAAGAAGCAACAGTCAGAACTGGATGTGGAAAAACAGACTGGTTCCAAATAGGGAAAGGAGTACATCAAGGCTGTAGATTGTCACCCTGCTTATTTAACTTATATGCAGAGTACATCATGCAAAATGCCAGGCTGGATGAAGCCCAAGCTGGAATCAAGATTGCTGCTCCATATCAATAACCTCAGATACACAGATGACACCACCCTTATGGCAGAAAGTGAAGAAGGACTAAAGAGCCTCTTGATGAAAGCGAAAGGGGAGAGTGAAAAAGTTGGCTTAACACTCAACATTCAAACAACGAAGATCATGGCATCTAGTCCCATCACTTCATGAGAAATAGAATGGGGAAACAGTGGAAACAGTATCAGACTTTATTTTTCAGGGCTCCAAAATTACTGCAGATGGTAACTGCAGCCATGAAATTAAAAGACACTTGCTCCTTGGAAGAAAAGCTATGACCAACCTAGACAGTGCATTAAAAAGTAGGGACATTACAAAGGTCCAACTAGTCAAAGCTGTGGTTTTTCCAGTAGTCACGTATGGATATGGGAGTTGGACTATAAAGAAAGCTGAGTACCAAAGAATTGATGCTTTTGATCTATGGTATTGGAGAAGATTCTTGAGAATCCCTTGGACAGCAAGGAGATCCAACCAGTCTATCCTAAAGGAAATCAGTCCTGAATATTCATTGGAAGGACTGATTCTGAAGCTGAAACTCCAATACTTTGGCCACCTGATGCAAAGAACCAACTCATCTGAAAAGACCCTGATGCTGGGAATGATTGAAGGCAAGAGGAGAAGGGGACGACAGGATGAAATGGTTGGGTGGCATCACTGACACGATGGACATGAGTTTGAGTAGGCTTTGAAAGCTGGCGATGGACAGGGAATCCTGGCATGCTGCGGTCCATGGGATCACAAAGAGTTAGAGTCTGCTGAGCCACTGAACTGAACCGATAGGTCAGACATGCAGGCTGCTTCATTTAGGAGAGTCCTCTGCTTCGGCAACCTGAGTTTGCAAACACCATTTGACCCAAGTGAATGCCACCTAACAATTGAGTCAGTTGGTAGAAATATTATTTTGAGATTTGAACTCTAGCTAGAAATAATACATATTTCTCCCAGGATGGTATTATAGTAGGAACATAACTCTTAAAAGGATGTGGTTGTGGGAGATAGTTGATTCAGGTTTTCAAGAGTCAGGAATAAATTTCACATGCCTTAGATTCCATCAAAGTCAGCTCTGTGTGTAGAAGTTTCTGTGTCTGAGGCTTGTGTTCCCCTTAAGGTCTCACACTTTTAGGAGTATTTCACTTTCCAGGAGGAATATATTTTTGTTTTGTTTTCTAAACAGAAAAAATGGTTTAATCTCAAAAATAACCAAAAGCACATGAAATTCTTATATTTTTGATGGCTCATTTCAAGTAAATGTGTTTGTCCCATAAACTTAAAACAGCTATGGGTCTGAAGTAAGTCACACCTGAGCAGCCACCTGGACACTGAGCTGCAGGTTGCTCTTTGAAGACCCCTCCCTGTATAAGAAATGTGTTCTTGTTTGAACCAAGGGTGTTGTGAGAGTTCTGTATATGTTGTGCAGTAACATTCTTATAAAGATGGATGGGTGAGCTGAATGTAGATGCCCCTGTTTTTAAATTTAACTTTTAAATTTTGAATAATTAAAATATTAATCTCTCACTTACTATAGGTTTTGGGGGGCTTCCACCAGGGGATGCTGTTTGTGTGTGTTTTGTTAGACTATTCAGGGGCAAGAGGGGTAGGTGGGCCAGAGGGGGCACATACTCATTTACATTAAAAGTATGGTTCATCACAAGGCCAGTCTTTAGTCCTCCTACCCTCTTTACCAGTGTATATTAATAGCAGTGTAGGGCTTATTGTATAATCAGAAGAGAGTAAGCACATGGTGGTCTAAGCACACAAAAATGGTCATGTCCTCCATAGTTGATCACAGTATTCTGATCTTCACAATAGATTTTTTTTTTTCATGCCTTTTTGGGGGAGGGAGGTTTATTTTGTTTGTTTTGGGCATGCTGCACAGTTTGCAAGATCTTAGTGCTCTGACCAGGGATTGAATCCACACCACAACAATGAAAGCCCAGAATCCTAACAGTAGGCCACAGAGAACTCCCTGTGCCTTTTTTTGTTTGTTTAAAGGAAATAAGTGGCTTTTTAAAGAAAATTATCTTTCTCTTGAGTTTTGTTAAACTACTTTCCCTTTCCAAACAGAAGAAAAACTGAACTAATTTAGGTAACAATGATCCAGAATAGCAAATAAGAAGCTTCTGAATGAGGAGTGTGGAATTGTCTCCAAAGAGAACTGAAAACATTGAATTTCAGCTTTTAAAATTTTCCAGTTTTCAACTTTTAAAAATTGTATAGGAAAGTTGACAGTGATTGCATGAGTTGAGTTTTTGTGTAAAAGTTGACGATAGAAGTAAAGCTAGATGTTTATAAGAGACTAAATGTGTCTGACAACATTAATTTTTTTAGTTCAGGAGTATAAATCTGTTTGCCCGAGTTGTCACTGATAGCAGCCCATCTCAGCCTCTCCTCTTACAGATAGAGCAGACTTCGGATGCCATGGGGAGAGATTTGGAAACGGCACCACTCACAAGAAGGATGATGGGCTCCAAAAATGAAATTCTATATTTGTCAGTATTAAGGAAAGAAAGAACCATGTATCTAAGAAAATAACAGGTACAAAAGGTGGAAGAAATCAGTGGGCATAGCTTGACAGTAGTTTGTGAAAAAGCTGTGGAAGTTTCGAAAATTAAAGAGAGCCGAGAATATCACCACAGCTGAACTCTCCAGATCAAATGGAGAAGAGACCTGCCATGTCCTACAGTCAGACCACATAGCCAATAAAATTGACTTGAGTTTTGGAGAAAAGCCAGACAGCGGTAATTGAGGTAGTGAAAACTCAAAGCCTTTTCACTGAGAAAGGAAAGAAAGACTAGAAATATATATACAGTGGGGCTTTGTTATTCATAGTAATTGTTTCATGAAGTTACCAACTGAGCTAGCAGATACACAGTCACTGCTCCTAGAGGAAATACAGGTTAGGTTTCTGTGAGCCTCTAGTCACGTTTTCTTCACTGGCTCAATAAATAACTTTATATTATATATGTTTATTTAAAGAAACCTTACTTTATATATTGTCGATTCATTAACATGGAACTCACAGTCGACAGCCCTGTGACTCCTGACCAAATGAAGCTGATCTCAGCACATGCATTTTCTCTGGATGATCCATGCATCCCATCCTTCTTACCCTCAGGAACACTAGATTGCACTTCAGCGCTCTGCTTGGGAGCCATTTTCAACACCAAAAGCACCTCGAAAAAGCAAAACAATGTGACAAACGTGGCACGAAAATGACATCTTTTTACAGTATCAGAGCTGAAATTAGCAAAAATGTTGCTTTGACCTCAGCTAGGAGCAACTCAAGTTTCTTGTTAGTCTGCACATGTCCATGTCCATAATGACCACAAAAAAAACACCACAGGTACTGTTTTNGACATCTTTTTACAGTATCAGAGCTGAAATTAGCAAAAATGTTGCTTTGACCTCAGCTAGGAGCAACTCAAGTTTCTTGTTAGTCTGCACATGTCCATGTCCATAATGACCACAAAAAAAACACCACAGGTACTGTTTTTGGAATTAGAAGTAAAATTTAGTTATTAGGTGACTTTGGAAAAACACAGAATCCACAAATGATGTGGAACAACTGTGTAATATTTCGCAAAACAGGGCCAGACCAGAATTGTTGTCATTTTGCAGATTAAAAAATTCAGTGATTTGAAACAGATTGCAACTAAGTCTGTGATAATGTTGCTTGAGCAGACAATAGTGAGCAGAGACTTCACTATTGGTATTTTTTTAAGTCAACTTTATTAAGGGCTAAATTTCACACAGCAAAGAGCACACATATTAAGTATATTGTTTGGTAAATGTTGGCGAATTTATTCACCCACATAACCACCACCAAAGGCAAGATAGAAGAGGGCATTGCCATTACCCCAAAATGTTGCCTTTGCCACTTCCCAGTCAGGCCACATGCCTTGATCACATCCATCACTGAGCTGTTTAGATCTGTGTTTCCTAGAGTTTCATATAAATGGAGTCAAAACAGAACATACTCTTACACTTTGCATATTTTGAAATAAAGCCTGTGCCCATAGTTCATTTTTTATTGTTTAATATTTCATAGTAGGTATATGTCACTTATGTCATGTATTATGTTACTATATGTCATTATTCACCTATTGATAGATAATTTGGGTTGAATTGTTTCTAATTTGGGGCTGTTATGAATAAATAACAATATTCAGATACAAGTCTTTCTGTGGATATAATTTTTGTTTCTCTTAGGTATCAGTAAATAAGAATGGGATNATGTCATTATTCACCTATTGATAGATAATTTGGGTTGAATTGTTTCTAATTTGGGGCTGTTATGAATAAATAACAATATTCAGATACAAGTCTTTCTGTGGATATAATTTTTGTTTCTCTTAGGTATCAGTAAATAAGAATGGGATTCCTGGAAAGTGTATGTTTACCTCTGTAAGAAACCACTGATCTATTTTTCTGAGTGGTACGATTTTACATGCCTATTAATGATGCATGAGAGTTCCATTTGCTCCACATCCTCACCAGTACTTGGTATTGTCAGCCTTTTCGATTTTAGCCATCTGATGGGTGTATCTTATTGTGGTTTTAATTTACTTTTTCCTCATGACATCTTTTCCTGTGCAGTTGGCCATTTGTATATCTTTTTGGTGATGTATCCGTTTACTTTCTTACTAGGTCAAGTTGAAAGAATTCTTTCAGTGTTATAGATGCAAATGCTTTTTGCAGATATGTGTTACCTAGTTTTAGCTTTACTATAAGGTCTTCCCTCATAGTTCAGTTGGTAAAGAATCTGCCTGCAATGCAGGAGACCCTGATTTGATTCCTGAGTCGGGAAGATCTGCTGAAGAAGGGATAGGCTACCCACTCCAGTATTCTTGGGCTTCCGTTGTGGCTCAGCTGGTAAAGAATCTGCCCACAATGTGGGATACCTGAGTCCAACCCCTGTGTTGGGATGATCCCCTGGAGAAGGGAAAGGCTACCAACTCCAGTAAATTGGTACACCCACTATGGAGAATAGTGTGGAGTTTCCTTAAAAAGCTAAAAATAGTTACAATATTATCTTCCAATCCCATTCCTGGAAATATGTCTGGAGAAAAGTAATTGAAAAGATACATGCACCCCAGTGTTGATTGTAGCACCATTTATAGTAGCCAAGACATGGAAGCAACCTAAATGCCCCATCAACAGATGAATGGATAAAGTTGGAGGGGTTGTATATACACAATGTATTCCNGACGTGAGTCTGAGTGAACTCCGGGAGTTGGTGATGGACAGGGAGGTCTGGCATGCTGCAATTCATGGGATCGCAAAGAGTCAGACACGACTGACCAACTGAACTGACCCACTCCAGTATTCTGACCTGGACAATTCCATGGACTGTATAAGCCATGGGGTCGCAAAGAGTTGGACACGACTGAGAGACTTTCACTTTCACTTTTCATTAGGTCTGTGATCCATTTCGAATTAATTTCTGTTTAAGCTAGGAGTTAAGGATTATGGGTCATTGTTTTCCAAATGAACATTCAATGGGTACAGTACCACTCAGTGAAGATGCTATAATTTTCTCATTGTATTATTTTCACTTCTTTGTCAGAAAATCAGTTGAACATTAGGGTCTACTTCTGGACTTAGTTCTGTTAAATTAATCTGCATGTCATTCCTTATGCTAGTACCACTGTCTTAGTTACTGTAGCTATATAAGTGTGGGAATCAGATAGTATTAGTCCTTCAACTTGTCCTTTTTAAAATTTGTTTTGGCAATTCTAGGTTCTCTGCATTTTGAGGTGAATTTGAATAAGCTTATCAATTTCTACCAAAAAAACGCTGCTGAAAATTTTATTAGAATTGTGTATAATCTATAATTTTAAGATTTTTCATCTGTGAATATAATATGTCTCTTCATTTATCTGAGTCTTTAATTTTCTCAGCAATGTTTACTGGTTTCAGTATACATATCTATTTTTAAATAGTTTCATGATGTCATAAATGGCGTTTTTTTCCATTTTAAATTCCAGTTATTTTGCATACATGCTAATATACAGAAATACAATGCATATTTGTCTATTGGCCTTGTAGCCTGGGACCATGCAAAACTTGCAAATTTGTAAATAGATTCCTTTGTAGCTTGCAACTTTGTAAATAGATTCCTATTTGAAAAAATAATACGGAAAGTGGACAGAACTTATTTAAAAGTGCCATACATTGTAAGATCAGAGTATACCAAAGTTCCAGTTGTGAACTAGACTATTAATACATAACTATTAATACGCTTTTGGACAGATCCTTTAACTCTTAAATTATAAAAAATCTTGCCAAAGGATTAGAACATAATTGGTTGAAAAGAAATTAGAAATGAACGTCTAATGAAATCAAACTGATAAAAAGCACATGTCAAGTTTTTTGTGTGTTTTTTGTTTTTTGTACATTTTTAAAATCATTCTGGGTCTCAAGAAAATTAGCACCTCCTTCCAAAAATCTAAATAAACAAAGGCACAAGATAATAAGTTGGAAAATCTCCTTGAAGCACACGCACTCTGAAAAAAAGAGAAAATAGTGAAGAAAATGACAACATACAAAATTGTGTGAAAAGACAATGGATTTTCACCAGTTCACCTTTTGACAAGGTTTTTCAGTCTCTTTACTGGAAACCTTGAAGGATTAGGAAATAGTAAGGAAAGAACAAAGAAGCATTAGTTAAGAGTGTCCCAAGGGCCAACCTTTGATAAGGCCAGTTGCTGAAAATATGGATTCTCCATTAGTGTAATTCCTATGAAATTCTGCTGCCCAGATTCCAGTCCTGTTTTCCTTTGGCATCCTTCTCCCTGCCCGAGAAATGGCTGCAGTTGGCTTTGAATGAAGTAATTCTAAAACCCTGAGATACAGTGGGGCCCTTGTTAAGGATGGGGGTAGAACTCAGTAATAGAATTTTTCCTGCCAGAAGTCTTTATCTCGAGTTAATTTGCCAAACGTAGTTACTGAAGAGGCAAGGACAGGCCGTTTTGTTATTTTGATCTGGCTACTCACCCAGACTGTTCTTGGTATTTGGCGTCTATATGACTCTAGCATTCCCTCCTTTGCACGCAGCAGGGTTTTTGAGCCAGGTGGCTGCAGGGTATGGCCTTGAGTCAGACCTCATCGGCTGCCATGCACCTAATTGCTGGCTCTCCTGCCAAAAGGCAACGGCTGAGTGATTTTCACCATGTGAGCCAGTCTGTGGCTCCTCTTGTTCCCTGGCTGAGCCGAGAGAGCAGTGCTTTGCCTTTTCTCTGTAGTACATCTGGGCATGTGAAAACACACCCTCATAACTTGGGGTTACCAACTTAAAGGTCAGGGACTGAATCTGCTGGCGTGGTGTCTGACTTTTGGCCAACCAGGAGGGCATTCTGTGTGGGGAGAGCATAGGCCCAGCAGCCAGCAACCCTGGGTCAGGACCTGAGCTGGCTGTCAGCAGAGCTTGCAGCTGCCCCATGACAACCTCGTCTCTCAGGTAACCCACCTTTCCTAGATAACCAAGCTGAGGAGAGGCCTTGTGGCTCCTGCATGCCTGTTAGCAAGAATTTCTGATCTGTGTGCGGGGCTGGGTGCATGAGGGAGTCTTGCCATGGAGAGTACAGGGGGTCTACCTTGCCCATTTGCCAAGCCTCCCTGTTGTGCTAATTTGCAGGGTGGAATAGGAAGTGGGTGGGATGCACATCTGAGTCTCCCCTATAGCTCAGAGAGGACCATCTCTGACCTTTGCCTCCCTCAAGCTGACTGATTTCTCCAGTGTAAACCAGAGCCTGCAGAGGTGGAGGACAAACAGCAGAATTCCATTTTGGTCTGTTTAGCTTTATGTTCCAACACTTAGAAATACTCATTCTTTCCAAATAATTTTAGCCTCATCAGATAATTAAAAACTAATGAAGTACTGAAGCATCTGCAGTTTTTGTTTCTTGCCAGTTTTTTCCTCTGCTTTCACCTTCTAATGTGAAGTGCCTGGTACGTGCAGTGAGCACTGTGGGGAGCAGGGCGTTTCCTAAAGAGCCTGTCTGTTGAAAAGATGCCCAGAGGCAGATGGGTGGCCGTTGGGAATATATGGATTGGGTAGGTTGGGTTTCACTGATTTCCTTTTGGCTCAGTTTAGGTTCAATTTACATATACAGAGACATCTTAAGACTTGCATAACATTAGAGCAAACATCTCAGTGATCCCCAAAAGAGCGTAATCAAAATACTGTAAGCCTCAGCTGCCGATAGGTAAACACAATTGTGTCATGTCTAAAAAAATTGGGCACAGCTTTGACTTTTGTTGTGTTGGGTCTTCACTTGTGCTCCAAGCCTCTCTTTCCAGATGACGAATCGCAGGACTCGTAAGAAGAGAATGGCTCCCTCTTGCACCTGCCCAGGTAGTACCATTTAGTGGTAGAGTTTGCCCAGGCCCCTTCCTACCTTCTCAAGGCTATTTCAGCTCCTGCTTGGAGTTTGTGTGAGGAAATACAATGATGACTATACATGAGGCAGTTTGGAATGTATATAATTGGTTGATCACTAGAGTATTTTTAAAACTTTTATCCTAGTCTTTAAAAAAATTACTTTGTGTTCATTGCAAAGTGTCCAGATCTAACTAATTTCTCCATCTCAGCAGCTTTTCCTCAAAAAAAAGTTGCCCTATACTGCCTTGGAAACCTGCTTCCAAAGTAGGCTGAACTAACCAGCTAGGGACCCAAGGCAAGGGGGAAGCAGAAGACCCAGAGGAGAGGACTGGGAGAAGGCCTGAGTGGGTGCTTTTTCTTCATCTTTGAGAAGAAAGATGATCCTCTGATCCCACAGAGGTGCCCACTTAACATCGTTCTTGAGTTTTCTGCATTCTTAGTGTGGAATCCTTGAAGACATTTGGGAGCAAGGCTGGAAGTAACCTAGTGCTTAGTCTGTGGCAGGAACGCAGAGCCCTTGGAACAAGAGAGGGCACTGTTATGGGCTGAGTTGTTTCCCAGGAAAAGATATACAGAAACCTAACCCCTGAGACCTGTGAATATTGACCTTATTTTGAAATAGGGTCTTTACAGATGTAATTAAGTTATTGAGGTAGCAGTGTGGGCCCTTAATGACTGGTGTCGTTATAACAAGAGAAGAGAGACACGGGGAGATGTGTGGAGACATGGGGAGTAAAGGCCACGTGATGTTGCAAGGAGTGACTGGAGCAATGCTGCCGCAAGCCAGGGGACAACTGAGCCCCCAGAAGTTAGAAGAGGCAAGGCAAGGGAGGATCTCCCCTGGAGCCTTTGGAGGGACTGTGGCCCTGCCAACACCTTGATTTCAGACCCCCAGCTTCCAGAACTGTGAGAGAATAAATGTTCATTGTTTTTAAATCTCCCAGTTTCTGGCACGTTGTTACAGAAGCTCTAGCAAACTAATACTATGAAGAAAAAGGAGATGATACTAAAACTGAACCTTATCTGCTGGCTACTTTTGGTTACAGCTGGCCTCACTGTAACCCTGGCTTTTGATTGATGCCATTAAGAAACCACCATTGAACCTTAAGACTTTAGAGACGTGAGAAGCACCTGGGCTCAGAGAATGATGTTTACCCAAACAGTTGCATTTACAGGTCCCTTTCAGTCACATAACTACTGAGACAGGCTGATGAAATAGTGAGACATGCTCCTGAGTGCAAGCTTCCTGACACCCAAGTCTGTGTGAGCCCCACTGTCATTTGGGAGGGACAAGTTGGCGCCGCTCAGCATGAGATTCAAGAAGACAATACAGTGTTGACTCAGAGTTTTTATTCATAAGCTGTAAGCAGATGCACAATCTTTTCTCTCTACTGTGATTTCTCATCTTTCTGTGGACCAGGAGTCTCAGTGTGGGAGCGATGGTGAAGCAACAGGGAACCTCTAGGAGGGATACCAGGAGGCCCTACAGGCCTTTGCTCACTTCAGAAAAATCATCTGCCAAGAAGTGCAAGCCTGGGTGTTTCCATCCATGAGAACAGAAGGACCTAGGCGACTGAGGCCCTGTGAAGGGGCCTGTTTGTGTGCAGGAGAGGTGCCCAAATACCGGGGGTGAGCGGGTGTCTCAGGCTCCATCTTCTGTGTCCCTCAAACAGAGGTCAGATGTGGTGGCGGTTGTAGAGATAGGATGGGTACAGGCCGTCGTAATGCCATTGGCGCCACTGCTCGATGGCCTCCCGGCTTCTCTCTTCCTGTTCTGGGGACAAGAGATGAAGTCCTCATGTGAGGATGGAGGGCTGGGATCTAGGCACAGCCATCAAGTCCCCCCAAAGTATCCACTCTGCCCCTGTGACATGAACAATTGTGCCTGTGTACATGGGTGACAGACAGAATGTCCCATCTGGAAGGGCCTAAAAAGATGCCAAATCTAAAGCCTCCCTTTTACAGATCTGGCCTAGAGCTAGTTGCCAGGAGAGCAGAAACCAGGATATTGCATTCCATTCAGTGCACGTTCCTGCTAAGCTAGCAAAGATGGGATAGCTGCGTACAAAAATTGGCCTGGAGACTCACCAACTAAGACAATACAAAATCACAGTGATAGGAAAATAGATTGCAAAAACATACTGTTGAAAAACTCATGGAAGGAAATCACTGTCAATTTCAAGTGATGGGATTGTGAGTGAGGTTTTCCCTCTGTTTCTTAGCTTTAAAAATAAAATTACGTTGTTACAGCTAATTGGGAAAAGGGTTGAACCAAGCAAGTGCAGGAAAATCTTGATAATTGCTGATTCTGGGTGATGGTTATATGAGGGTTTGTTATAATACATATTTTTCCATATTTTTGAAATGTTTCATAGTAAAAAGCTAAAAATAACAGAAGGAGTTTTTAATGAGTGAGAAATCTCAATTTTTCTGTCTTTGATGAGATGTGTTTCTGAATAGGGCTTCCATTGTGGCTCAACTGATAAAGATCCAAATAACGCATTTTTGAAGCTGTAGGATTAGGCTGCTGGTGCCAGTTCAGGACTGCCGGTTAGCCACTGTTCAGTTGGTAAGTTGTGTCGACTCTCTGCGACTGCATGAACTTCCCTGTCCTTGTTAGCCACTGTTAGGTACCACTGAACCATGAGCAGACATCCCACAGCCATCAGTGTTTGAAAAGCATCCTCAAAAAGGTAAACAGAATTACCACGTGGGAATAGATGAAAAGATGAAACGTGAGAAGATAGACTGTAATGTCTAGATCTGTCTGTGTGTATTCAGCCATGAAAAGGAATGAGGTTTTAATATCTGCTATAACATGAATGAACTTTGAAACATGCTAGGTGAAACACACCAGATACAAAAAGACAGATATTGTGTGATTTGTCTTCTGTGAAGTATGCGGTATAGACAAATGTTTATGGACAGAATATATTAGAGGTTTCCAGAGACTGTGGGGATAGGGGAATTAATGCATAATGGGTGCAAAGTTTGAGGTCATAGAAGTGTTTTGGAAATAAATAATGATGGTGGTTGTGAATATACTAAATGCCACTGAATTGTACACTTAAAAAAAAATAAGTGAAGGTGGCAAATTTAATATTCTGTATATTTTACCACAATTTTTTTTGAGTATTTGGGGAAAATGTTGGGAGGACAGAAAGTTAATAGAAGATAATAGCAAGCTCTGTGATGCATTTGGTCATCCTTTATTTACAAAAACGTGGGCTTTGCTGGCAAGCACCTGCGTTTAAATTCCTTACTACCTCTCTCACCTTGGACATTCACGTATTCTTTCAAAGACTGGGTTTTTGTAAGTGGAAATTGTAAGACCTGTAAATTGGCCATAAGATCATGTAATTCAGTACAGAGTCTGGCAGGACAGGTGCTCAACCAATGACAACAGCTGCTGTCGCTACGTTCTCTGAAGGCCTGTGTCCTGCGGCCTTTCCATCTGTGGGCAGCACCTGAGGCCTAAGCCTCAGTCTCCTCTGGCTTTGCTAGAAGGCCTGGCATCCCTCAGGTGCCTCACCCCTCATCCTGATTCATTGTGGAAGGAAAACAGTGAACATTTTCCATCCAGGTGCTAGGGATTTCGACCTGAAACATTTAAAAATGCACAAAATAAAATGCTGTTATTAATACTATAAGTTTAAAAAAAAAATGAAAGAATTCTAGAGGCCACCTTCTCATTTTTTAAATGCCTTGCCCCAAGCTGTCCACCAAGTTAAACAAATCTGTAACAGAAATATTTGCCTCTGAGTTACAACAGTCTTAGCTTTTTCTGGGACAATCGATTTGCCAGGATCCTGCCCAACACCTGTCTGCAAAGCTCAGGCAGGTGTCACCTGCAAGACGGTGTGGCCTGCAGCCCTCTGGGACCTGGTGATTGTGTGCTTTCCACTAAGAGATGCCCTAAGGGCACCTCATCTCTCAAATGCACCAGAGCAAGCAAGTGAGGAGGTTGGTGACTTCAGAAATGAAATCACATTTTCTCTAACAAAAGTCACCTTAACTGGGGTCTTATTGCCTACTCTCACCTGCATCCAGAAACTTACTCAGAAGCATTTCAATCTTGAAGTTTCAAGAAAGACCCAAAAAGTAATAAACATACATGTTGGCCTGCCTGGTCTGAACCCTATACATGTTCTGTGGATTTCTGGCCATGAGTGACACAAGAAAGTAGTCAATAAATAGAAAGTCGAATCCCCTCAGTGTGGGAGGCTGTGGTTCAAAGGTAGAGTGTCTGTCCACCCATGCCCACACCCAGAGGCCCTGTTGAAATCAGCATTCCCAAGGGGAGGCTGGAGCCATCTCCCAGGAGCAGAGGGTGGGGATAAGGTGTGCAGACCCCTTGGTGAGAGACACAAAGGCAAAGGCCAAGGCTTTCCAAACAAGACACTTGCAGCATCTGGATGGGTTTGCAAACCACATAGGAACTTGCAGGGGCCCAATGCTATGAGTGAGGGGAGCTATCCTGAGGGCTGTAGATGTTCAGGTTGGAGCGGGGAGGGTACAGAACTGAGTTCATTTGTCGGGTTTGCTTCCACCAGTCACCAAACGCTGATAATAGCGACTAGGGAAATGGAAGTCCTAGGTTTTCCAGGATGAGCAGTTGTAGAGACACGATGCTGATGTAAATCCAAACCATTTGAAAGTGAGTTTGAAATCCTCCCAACCCAACTCTGGGAACGAAGGCACAAGTGTAGGTACTGAGACAGAGCACACCCAAGTAGGAGGAGAAAATACTATGAACCGAAAACTCCCCAGCCCCACAGTCCCCAACCAGTGGTACCCTACGTGTTCTGACCTTTTCTATGCCTTCTTAGGTTCTGTAGCTACTTTTGTGACTTTCTCCCTTTTTTTTTTTTTTTTTTGAGACTCCCATGGATACGAATTGAAAGTAGAGCTGCTCTTATCTCCCTCCTCTGATTAAAACTTGGGACATAAGTAAAATTTAAAGAAAAGTATAGACAGATCACATGGTTTTCCCACAAACTTCCAATTCCCAAAAGTCACCGGCTGATGAGCTCTTACCATCATTTTGCTCCTCCACAAAGTTCTCAAACTCGTTCCTCTGTTCTTCATGATACTCTGTCCGCAGCTCGTCTGCCCGCAGCTTCTGCCTGTTCTCCACTGAGGGAGGGGAAGGCGAGAGTTGCCCCAAAGAATGGGGGCAGCCACATGCATTGAGGGGTACACCAATCATTCTGCATAAGAAACTCAGGTGCAGATGAGGCTGTTTGTGAGGGGCTCAATGCCGGGCCTCACTGCAGTGGTTCACCCCTGACATAGACTTTAAAACCTGAGGGACCTGGGAGAGCATCCCAGCCAACCACCTCATTTTGTGTCTTAAGAGGACTGAGACCCCAAAAGGTGAAGCCGTTTGTGTGTGTGTGCTTAGTCGCTCAGTCGTTTCTGACTCTTGTGACCCCGTAGACTAGCCTGCCAGGCTCCTTTGTCCATGGGATTCTCCAGGCAAGAATACTGGAGTGGGTTGCCGTTTCCTTCTCCAGAAGCCGTTCGCTCCAGTCATAAAATGAGCAGTGTAGCCAAGCTTGCTGTTTCTCTTAAAAGCTAGGAATTCTTTCTCAGATGATAGAAATGAATTCCCTGAGGGAATAATCCAACTTGACACTAACACTTGCGTATCCATTGTGCAACTTTGAGCATCTGTCATGGCCAGAATATATGCTAAGCACTGGGATTAAAAAAGCAAGTAAGAAAGATCCTGTCTATCCCTCTATCTAAGAAGTCTGTAGTCCGCTTAAGGAAAAAGATAGGAAAATAAATTGCACTCAGCATTGTGGCTGCTGTGATAGAAATCACCACAGGGCCTGAAGATGGTGTAATCATCTTTACATTGCCCTCTTCAGTGTGAGAACTGTGATTGTCTGGAGGAAATTCTTTCAACAGCACCTCAGTCTCCCCACTGTGATGTAAGGGAATCACACCATACTTGTGTGAGGCATTCTGAGGGCCAGCTCTCCCTCCCCACACATGGCCTTCCTGCCTATAGATCTTTCCAATGGAAGCCTCATCAAAAGAAGTATCTTGAAACTAAGAGAGCCACAAATTGGACCTTTGAATCGGCAGTGAATAAGACAAGATGCTAGATGCTGTTTTTATACCATGCACCGTGTACCTAGAATACATCCCTCCTCAGGAATGTGCCTTTCCTCCGATTAGTTCCTTTCACCATAAAGTAACCTGCATCTTTACCCAGAAGCTTAGAGATAGGAGATGCCTGTTTTCTGCTTCCAAGTTCGATTATCAGTGTTGCCTTCCTTTACTGAACCTGAGACAAGTGGGCATTGTTCTCCTGCCCAGCACCAGGAGCTGACTGGGTGACAGCAGATGAACTCAGGTGCATCCTAGGTGTTCACCAGGTTGTTCTGGGCAATGCCTGAAACCCTGAGCTTCCAACCCAGGTGACAGACCTCTGGCTTAATCATGCGCCTCGTTCTGAATCCTCTTAAAGGATGGAAATTATTCGCCTCCTAAATTCACGCCCATTCCCCACTGAGAGTCAGCCAGAAGGTTGCTTCTCTCATTTCCATCAAGAACAGCCCAAGTTCCATCACAGTCTTTTCAGTGTTTCTTGACATTTGCTAACCTTTAAATCCCAAATTGTGTGAGGCCTGGAGATATTCCCAGTGTGGATTGTACTTCTCCAATTAAAAAATAAATAAAAGCTAATTTTATCTCTAAGCATTTTCATCTCACTTCTTGCCCATCATTTGAAAATAGTCCTGTTATTTTCACTGAGTGAGTTACCTTGCTGAGTGTGCTGAGCGGCACAAAGAGTTTATTCAGACACACATAGAGGTGATGAATCAGGCCTTGGACTCACTGACTGTCAGAGCTGAGTCCTTGGAAGAATCTAGTTCAAGGACAGAAAACTCAAATGCCTTCAAGGATCGGCAGCCGGTCATGGAAATGAGGGCCGTGGCCAGGTCGTTACAGGCAGGCAAGTAGACACCAAGGCCTACTTTAGGCTGAAGAGACATTCTTCCAAGCTCCAAAGTCTCCCAACTGCATTGGGAGTGAAGACTTAAAAACACTGCTGGCTGAATACCGCTCTTTAAATAAGGGGCTTATAAAGAAGGAATCTTGGGCACAGTGAGAGGAAGTGGTCAAGGCCACTTAGCAGCAAAGCCGTCACATTTCCAGTTCCCTGTCCCACGTGCCTCTTCCTGCCTGCAGTGCTGCTCTCTTGCCTATAAAGGTACACCACAAATTATCCAGAAAGCACATACTGAGCTGCGGGGTCCGTACTCCACCAGAACATAGATTTCCCCCATAACTCTTTTTTGGCTGCTCCACGTGCATATGGAATCTTAGTTCCCCAACTGTGGATTGACCCGTGCCCTCTGCAGTGAAAGTGCAAAGTCCTAACAACCACTGAACCACCAGGGAAGTTCTCCCTCTTAACATTTTTAACTTTCAGAAATTGAGGGGCAGTTCATCGACTCAGTGCAGTCATGTGGCCCTGTCCCTCTTTGTTCCTTACCCTGACAGCATAGCCGATCAAGACTGACCTGTAGTCAAAAAACGTGGTATAGCTTCTGACTCAGAGCCATACTTACTTTGACACCTGAAGACCTGGGTTGAGCCCTCTGTCCCTGGCCATCCCCGCAGCCCAGCTGGCTGTGGGAGAGAAAAGGAACAGGAAGGAGCAAGAGCAGCAGGCAGGCCACAGCGTCTTACCATTGACCTCATCCTGGAATCTGGGGGACCGCTTGCTGCGCTTCTTGAGGAAATTCAAGGCGTCTGATTCCTGCATGAAAATCTCTTCCACGTCTGAAACCCGAGGAGAGAGGCCGGTCACACTCGGCACAGGCTCACCAAGGCTACATTAGAAGCCAACCCATCCACCCCGCAGCCTCAGGTGGCCCCGGTACTCACCTTCCTGTGCCTCTTGTCCTGCCACCTGCCTCAGGCCCACCGACGCGGCGGCCCCTTCCCGCAGCACTGTGGGACGAGAGCACGGCATGAGGGCTGCAGCACCCCAAGGGAAGTCCTCACCCCAAGAAAAGCCAGGATGGTCCTTCCCAGGCCCTATGACTTGCCCTGAAGCCCCAGACACAAGTACCAGCCACAGTCAGTCTCCCCAGGAAACTGTCAGACAAGCTGTTTTCTCTGTGCTGCATTGTGTTACACATGCACACACAAGTACAGCCTTCTTAACAACAGGCACCCTCTTTACATGGGCCACCTAAGCCACCTCACCCAACACCAGGTCCCTCCTGGAACTCCCCATACTCACTGGGCAGGAGTGCAACGGCTGAGAGACAGATCAGAAGCAGCTGTCTCCAGGCCATCCTTGGAAAGGCTGAGGCTCTGTCTGGGGACCAAAGAGGATTCTACAGACCCTGAGGCTGCGGGGTCCTCACTTCTGTGACAGGCAGGCCAGGAGGGAGGGAGGGAGAGAGGCAGGGATGCCACTGAGGTGGTGTGGGAGGGGTCCTGGCAGTGGCGTCCATTGGCTGCTCCTGCCGGAGCACTGGAGATGTTTTTGGCATCTTGCAAACCTCACAGAAGCAGAGCTTGTCATTGGGGCCCCAGCCAGGATAGTTCTGAAGTGGCATTTCCAAGATCTGCACCCTAAGAGTTGCTGCTGGAACGCCCAGCCTCCGAGTCAGGATTCCAAAGACCAAGGGGCAAGTTTCAAAGACCCCTGGCATCTGCTTCAGAGGAGGTGGGGACTCTAGTCGTGGAGGCTGAAGTATGCAGGAGGGAGGAAGGGAGGGAGCCTCAGTGGGGGGATTTGATTCAGCTGTCAGGCTAGGAGGGCCTGTAAAGGCTGGAAGACCCCCCTCATGGTGACGCTCACGTGGACATGTGGGCTGTCCTGATGGCACCCAGCTTAACATGTCCCCAGCTGATGCTGACTTTTAAGAGAAGCACAGACCACTCTCAAGACTTCAAAGAAGAGAGGCAGTCAGCCTTCCGTGGAAGAGTCGGGGAGCGCAATGTGGGTGGACTTCTCAAAGGCACACCCTATGTAGGGGAGGAAGTACATTCCAGAACTGGGAATGCTGATGGAATCCAAGCCCTCTGAGGCCATCAGCCTCCAGTCCCTTAGGAGCATTGTTCTTAACACTGTCATTTATTCTGAACTATCCAAAGAGTCACTTTGGATATTGGTTAGAATTGTCCTAACAGTGACCATCACTAGACCCACCCACACAAAGCTCCCATTTCATTAGACATGTGTAACATCCCACTTGGACCACTGGCAGGAAAAGAATGTTAATAGCAAAAAAATAGCCAAGGCAGAGCAAACAAAATAAATGAATTGTTTTCTTCGTGGCTGGGGGTACACAGAGGGCTCCCCTTCAACACTGGCTGGCCTACTTAACCAGGCGCAGGTGGGCTCTGCTTGGTCACTCCAAGAGGGGCAATGCCCATGAAAACATACCAGCAAATATTTATCTGTCAGGTAAAATGGTTGTCACTTGAAGGAGGGAAGGGCCACAAGACAGCGATGTTGATGGGACTTGTAGGTGAGAAAATGGGTGTGTGAAATACATTTGACATCCTTGATACCCTAGTTCTTGCTGCTTAGTTCCATTCATGTCAACCACGAACATTTACCAAACACTTACTCTAAGCCAGGCACCTGTGCTAGTCACACACTCACCAGCTTTTAGTAAATCTGCCCTACGTGTCCTAAGTACTTTCCACCCAAGATCAGATGCTGTGCATTCATTGGCCACGCAGAGGGGCTTAGGGAGAAATCTCAAGCCCTAGGAAGTCCTCTCAGACCAGCCTGGGAGAAAAGGGCAGGAGGTCTAGAATTCACAGAATGGAGAATGGAGCCTTGGAGTGAGATGTAAGCTCAGTTCTGGAAGAGCAAGATTACATTTCCTACATACCTAGGCTGATGGCCTGAGATTTCTGTCAGCTACACCACTGTGCTCTATGGAATGGTCTAGTCACAGCTGGTCTCCAAGTGAGACCAGAGCTTATCTCTCAGTTCCTCCAGAGCTTTCTGCCCCTCTAGAGCCATTGGCATCTATGCTTGCCATGCTCTTTCATTTTCTACCGTCAGCTCCCCTGCCTCTGGGGCTGCCCACCACGCCTGGCTGTGCTGCTGAGGTGACCTCCTCATGACATCATACCCCAGGAGTGTAACAGACCACCCACCTCAAGGCCGGAGAAGGCAATGGCACCCCACTCCAGTACTCTTGCCTGGAAAATCCCATGGATGGAGGAGCCTGGTAGGCTGCAGTCCATGGGGTTGCTAAGAGTCGGACACAACTGAGCAACTTCCCTTTCACTTTTCACTGTCATACATTGGAGAAGGAAATGGCAACCCACTCCATTGTTCTTGCCTGGAGAATCCCAGTGATGGGGGAGCCTGGTGGGCTGCCATCTATGGGGTCACACAGAGTCGGGCATGACTGAAGCGACTTAGCAGCAGCAGCAGCAGCACCTCAAGGCAAAAGCATGGTTCTGAGGGCAACTATAATTTTATGACTATGCTAAAACCCATTGAGTTGTACACTTTACATGGATGAATTGCATGGTATGTGATTAATATCTCAAAAAAACTGTTAGAAAAAAATTATGTATAAGAACTTCCCTGGTGGTCCAATGGTTGAGAATCTGCCTTTCAGTGCAAGGGACGCCAGTTCAGTACCTGATGGGGGAACCAAGATCTCACATGCCATGGGGCCACTAAGCCTGCATGCTGCAACTACTGAACCCATACACTGCAACTAAAGAAGCCCCCGCACGCCTCAGTGAAGACCTGGCACAGACAGAAAAGGACATGTATATATGTACATATATTACCCAATATGAAAGCAGCTTCAGAACTTCATATTTAGGGATCATGGGGTGGGGATGGGTGGAGAGAATCAGGAAGGCTAGAAAAGCAGTGATGACTAAGAAAAGGCTTGAACGACTTCCAGAGCCCACTTAGATGGAGAGTACTGACAGAGGGTCCAGAGAAGTAAAACCCTTTTGAGAAACTTCAGTCAGCGAGTATTAGCAGAGCAGGAGAGCACATGGAACAGCTAGGGACAGCCAAGGCCTAGGTCAAGGTGGAAGAGGTTTGGCCTCCCTCCTTGAGAGGCTAGCATGACATCTGTAAGCACATGTCTCAGGGCAAGTCCCCTAGTTCATTCCCAGCATGGCCTTGGCCAAGTCAGTTTACCTCTCTGTGCCTGATTCCCTCCTCTGCCACATAGATTGATGTGCGAGTTGGCAATAACGCATCCACAGTTCTTAGGACAGTGCCTGGCCCACACAGATTATGTATGTGTTTGTTCTTATGACTCAATAATGGACCATTGAATGATTTTGAACAGGGAAGGGACACGAGGATTTTGTTTTAGGAAAATCACACCCATGATATGGAGGGTGAGAGGGATTAAAGTGGAGAGACTCAGAGAAGGCTGTTGCAGTAGTCCAGGTGCGAGATGATGTCAGCAAGTGGCAGAAGGCTCAGGAATGGAGAGGACAGATATTTTAAGAGATCAAAGAAATAGAAAGTAAGACTGGTTGACCGATTACCTCAGGAAGTTGCAGATTGGGAGGTGTGCTTTTCAGGTGGCTTGTGAGTTTTTAGTTTGACTAACTGGGTGGAAGGATGGTAAGATCATTTGGTAAGATGGAGAAAACAGAAAAGGAAAGTTTGAAGAATGTGTCATTGAACTAATCAAGTCCAGTGATTTGTGGATCCAAACGAGGTCTTCTGATGCTGAATGCAGTGTTCTTTCCATTTCCCCTCAACTCATAATTTTGTGAATAAAGGTTTAGTATCTTCTAAGTCAATTTTAGAACACTTTCATCATCCTCTAAAAGAAATTCCATACCCATTAGCAGTCAATCCCCATTTATTTTCTCCATCCCCTCTAGGTCAACCACTAATCTGCTTTCTGACTCTATGGATTTCCCTATTCTGGATATTTCATCTAAAAGGAATCATACCCTACATGGTCTTTTCTAACTGACTTCTTTCACTTCAAATACTGTGTTCAAGGCTCATAGGTTGTAACATGCGTTAGTACTTCATTCCTTCTTACTACTGAATCCTTAATCCTTTTGTACAGATATACCACATTTTATTTATCCACTCATCAGCTGATGGGCATATGAGTTATTTCTCCCTTGTGGTTGTTATAAGTAATGCTGCTGTGAACATTCTTGTGCACGTTTTTGTGTGGGGATGTTTTCATTTCTGTTGGGTGGATACCTTGGTGTAGAATTTGGGGATCACGGAGTAGCTCCATTTTTAACTTCTGAGAAACTCACTTTTAGCTAAAGTGTTCATTTACTTGTCTATCTCCTTCAGTTCTGTGAGGTCTTCTGGAGAAGTTTCTACCTTGTTCATACCTGAGATAGTCTCTGGCTCCAAATTGATGCTTCATAAATGTCTCAATAAACATTAATCAGTAAAATACTCTGGGGTGAAGGCCTTAAAAGGAAACATTTCTGAGCTCATTTCAGTGGGCTATTCATAAGAAGGTGCCAGTTTTAACTTTGACAAGGACACTGATTCTACATGTCACTGATCCACCAAGGAATGAAGGCATCATTCATATAAGTAGAAATGATCCTCAGGGAGTGGGTCCATGAGGATAAAGTCACTAGATGCCATGGTCCAACTGTAAGTGTTACCCTGAACCAAATATATAAAAGTCTATACCAAATACTAAGAATATATTATGTTCTTTCATTGCAGGTCATTTTTAATGGACCAATTATGCCCCTGAGCACCCCCCCTCCATGTGGCAAAAGTGAGTTAAGGATTGTACCATAAAGGGGACTCATGACCCTTGGGACCAAGAGATCTCAGAGCTTGGCCCCTTTAGGAGCCCCACAGATTATTTAAATGGACGCCTTTCCTGCTACCCCCTCAGTGAGAAGGAAACACCATAGATGTGAAAGTGAAGGCTTTTTGTTGGGTATGAGAGTGACCATTTGGGGAAAAAAAAGACGTTTCAGCTCATTTGAAGTCCCTCTGGATCTGACTGTGTTGACACATGTGGGTTTGGAAAATGAGGACTTTGTGAGTCAGGACATTTCTATAACATTTCAGGCTTCTTAGTTCTGTAAGCCCCCAGCCAGAGTGTCATCGAGTTTCCTAATAGTACTTTCCCTCATGTGCCATAGAAATATTATCAGTCACTCTGAAAACAGTGTCTAGAAGTCTCTTGGGGAAATTAAGTCTTCAGAATGTGTCTCTATTCAGAGCAATCAGCGTCCCTAGGCTCATGGTGTATTCCCAGTGCGAGGAACAACTTCCCTGAGGCTCTAGAGGAAGTTATAAATCCATCTCTGTGTCTTTCTTTCCCCACACACCATACAAGGAAGCTGGGGCTCATTTATCGTCTGCTGTCACCACCGGCATACATGATACATGAGCTGAGAAAAGCTTTGAAAGGGCATGAGGTATTCTACAGCTGCATGGAGTACTGCCACGAATATCTGAGTTGATATTCAGCAGCAAACCCTGTTATGGCTAAACCAAGTTACTAAAATATCCAAATACTTCCTTATCAATTCTTCAGTAGCCACTTTCCTCATCCATCTACCACTCTTTGTTGCCTCTGTTGCCTGGTACACCAGGCTTTCTCCCAGGACCCCCGCTTTCTATAATCCATTATCCAAAAGGCTGATGCTTGGCCCCAGAGGGAACCCTGCTCTGTTCCCATTGCTGGCCTTGATTCTGATTGGTCAGTGTCTCCTGTGCCAGCTAAACATATTTAATATCCCTCCGAATTCAGAAATTTCTCGTTACTCAGGAATCCTCCAAAATTACCTTATACTTTCCACCTCTCCTCCTGCCTCCTCTCTTGTGTTTCGCATACCAGAGTACTGTCTATCCTTGTTGTTCGGTTGCTAAGTCATGTCCAACTCTTTGTGACCCCATGGACTGTAGCACACCAGGCTTCCCTGTCCTTTACTATCTCCCAGAGTTTGCTCAGATTCGTGTCCATTGAATTAGTGATGCTTTCTAACCATCTCATCCTCTGCTGCCCTCTTCTCTTTTTGTCTTCAGTCTTTCCTAGCATCAGGGTCTTTTCCAGTGAGTCAACTCTTCACATCAGGTGGCCGAAGTATGGGAGCTTCAACTTAAGCATCAGTCCTTCCAATGAATTTTCAGGACTGATTTCCTTTAGGATTGACTGATTTGATCTCCTTGCAGTCCAAGGGACTCTCAAGAGTCTTCTCCAGAACCACAATTCAAAGACATCAATTCTTCGGCTCTCAGCCTTCTTTATGATCCAACTCTCATATCCATACATGACTCCTGGAAAAACCATAGCTTTGACTATATGGACCTTAGTCAATAAAGTGATATCTTTGTTTTTCAATATGCTGTCTAGNAACCACAATTCAAAGACATCAATTCTTCGGCTCTCAGCCTTCTTTATGATCCAACTCTCATATCCATACATGACTCCTGGAAAAACCATAGCTTTGACTATATGGACCTTAGTCAATAAAGTGATATCTTTGTTTTTCAATATGCTGTCTAGGTTTTTCATAGCTTTCTTTCCAAGAAGCAAGCATCTTTTAATTTCATGGCTGTAGTCACCATCTGCAGTGATTTTGGAGCCTAAGAAAATAAACTCTGTCACTGCTTCCCACCAAAAATCTCATACTCACTACAAAGACTCATGTGCACGGAGATTTAAAGTATCTCTGTTTACAGGGGTGCAAATCTAGAAACAGTCTAAATAAAACAACAGGGCATACATCATGGTGTACGTATGAGAGAAGAGTATATACCTATTGAAAATGTTATGAAATGGGAGAACATAATGATAGCATAGTTGTTGACAAGAAGCCACACATTGTAGGAAGCCAGATGCACTACCAGTAATTTAGTTTCACCATAACAGATTCTCCTAGTTTGCTGCTATCACTAACTTAACCAGGGCTTCCCTGGTGGCTCAGACAGTAAAGCGTCTGCCTACAATGTGGGAGACCCAGGTTTGATCCCTGGGTCAGGAAGATCCCCTGGAGAAGGAAATGGCAACCCACTCCAGTATTCATGCCTGGAAAATGCCATGGACCCAGGAGCCTGGTGGGCTACAATCCATGGAGTTGTAAACAGTCGGACACGACTGAGCGACTTCATTTCACTTCATCACTAACTTAAAATAAGTTAGTGATATAAAGGAAGGGTGAGTCAGCCCCATTTTTCTAGAAGAAGATCAATCACGTTGAATGGGTAGATCTTCACTTATGAAAATGAGTCACTTTGGCAGGTCTTATGGGAGGGGATGGGGGAGGGGGGAAGAGGAGGTGGTGGAGGGGTATTTCAGGTCAGTGAGGAGGGGTCTTGGGCAGATCTCAACCCAGCATCCCTTGGGCTTCTTGTCCATGGGACCAGCAAGATCTAATCGCTAAGATTGTTGAAACTTGTCATAACTTAGACAGACCCCAGACAAAGTCACCCAGGGCTCATCTCTCCCCGGAGAAACAGTGAAGGACCTTTGCTGTACCACCCATGACAGCAGCTAGAGCGGAGCATGGAGCTTCACCTCCAGAGGGTGCTGTGCCACTGATCATCTCTTCTCTAACGTAAGCCCGAACCTTCGGATCCAGACTCACCGGCTTCCACCTTCCTCTGCAGCCGCTTGCCTTTTGACCCATGAGACTGAACCATTGCCCACTTTCAGGCTTTGGGAGTGGCATCTTCCTGCCTGGGTTAGTGGCACATCACACCCCTAACCTTCACTGCTCAGAAGTTGATCCATTAGGGATTTTAAAATCTTCCCAGTCAGGGTGACTTGAAGCCCCTGTCCTGAAGATGACCCCTGAAGGTGAGAAGCTCACCTCCAAGGGTTTTTGGCTCTACATGATGACAACAGCTTAGCGATTATTACCACTTTAGGGACTGAAGACTTACCTCCACCTCCTGACTTGCACCCAACTACCCAAGGCCAGGTTCCAGCATAGACCCTGATCTCACCAGGTCATAGTCCCAAGACTAACCTCCAACATGGAACCAGGGCAGGTTGTACTACTGACCACATGACCTGTGATGTACAGAGGGAAAGAAACTGAACTTCTGAACTCCCCTCTGAACTTCTGGAGTCCTTTGCAGGCAAAAAAGTT
>SJYV01033397.1:244896-262247 GCA_006410875.1 Neotragus pygmaeus
CAAATCTAGAAACAGTCTAAATAAAACAACAGGGCATACATCATGGTGTACGTATGAGAGAAGAGTATATACCTATTGAAAATGTTATGAAATGGGAGAACATAATGATAGCATAGTTGTTGACAAGAAGCCACACATTGTAGGAAGCCAGATGCACTACCAGTAATTTAGTTTCACCATAACAGATTCTCCTAGTTTGCTGCTATCACTAACTTAACCAGGGCTTCCCTGGTGGCTCAGACAGTAAAGCGTCTGCCTACAATGTGGGAGACCCAGGTTTGATCCCTGGGTCAGGAAGATCCCCTGGAGAAGGAAATGGCAACCCACTCCAGTATTCATGCCTGGAAAATGCCATGGACCCAGGAGCCTGGTGGGCTACAATCCATGGAGTTGTAAACAGTCGGACACGACTGAGCGACTTCATTTCACTTCATCACTAACTTAAAATAAGTTAGTGATATAAAGGAAGGGTGAGTCAGCCCCATTTTTCTAGAAGAAGATCAATCACGTTGAATGGGTAGATCTTCACTTATGAAAATGAGTCACTTTGGCAGGTCTTATGGGAGGGGATGGGGGAGGGGGGAAGAGGAGGTGGTGGAGGGGTATTTCAGGTCAGTGAGGAGGGGTCTTGGGCAGATCTCAACCCAGCATCCCTTGGGCTTCTTGTCCATGGGACCAGCAAGATCTAATCGCTAAGATTGTTGAAACTTGTCATAACTTAGACAGACCCCAGACAAAGTCACCCAGGGCTCATCTCTCCCCGGAGAAACAGTGAAGGACCTTTGCTGTACCACCCATGACAGCAGCTAGAGCGGAGCATGGAGCTTCACCTCCAGAGGGTGCTGTGCCACTGATCATCTCTTCTCTAACGTAAGCCCGAACCTTCGGATCCAGACTCACCGGCTTCCACCTTCCTCTGCAGCCGCTTGCCTTTTGACCCATGAGACTGAACCATTGCCCACTTTCAGGCTTTGGGAGTGGCATCTTCCTGCCTGGGTTAGTGGCACATCACACCCCTAACCTTCACTGCTCAGAAGTTGATCCATTAGGGATTTTAAAATCTTCCCAGTCAGGGTGACTTGAAGCCCCTGTCCTGAAGATGACCCCTGAAGGTGAGAAGCTCACCTCCAAGGGTTTTTGGCTCTACATGATGACAACAGCTTAGCGATTATTACCACTTTAGGGACTGAAGACTTACCTCCACCTCCTGACTTGCACCCAACTACCCAAGGCCAGGTTCCAGCATAGACCCTGATCTCACCAGGTCATAGTCCCAAGACTAACCTCCAACATGGAACCAGGGCAGGTTGTACTACTGACCACATGACCTGTGATGTACAGAGGGAAAGAAACTGAACTTCTGAACTCCCCTCTGAACTTCTGGAGTCCTTTGCAGGCAAAAAAGTTAAAAAAAAAAAAAAAAAAAACTATAACAATACTTCTACAGCCAGCTCTGCGCTGTCTGTGAGCCTCTCTTCAGCCACCCCAATCCCTGGCTGGCTGTCCTCCAAAATCTTCCCAGCCTGTGATTATTCCAGTGTGTCAAGCACTGAAGAATTGATCCTTTTGAACTGTGGTGTTGGAGAAGACTCTTGAGAGTCCCTTGGACTGCAAAGAGATCCAGCCAGTCCTTTTAAAGGAGATCAGTCCTGAATATTCACTGGAAGGACTGATGCTGAAACCGAAGCTCCAATACTTTGGCCACCTGAAGAACTGACTCACTGGAAAAGACCCTGATGCTGGGAAAGATTGAAGGCAGGAGGAGAAGGGGATGACAGAGGATCTCTGGTTGGAAGGCATCACTGACTCGATAGACATGAGTTTGAGCAAGCTCCAGGAGATGGTGATGGACAGGGAAGCCTGGCATGCTGCTGTCCGTGGGGTTGCAAAGAGTCAGACATGACTGAGCAACTGAACTGACTGAGCACATTGTGGAGATTAGCAGATGCTTGCTCTTTGTGCCATGCTGCACCAGGCCTCTTTGGTAGCCAAGGAGTGCCTGGCGGGGTCTAGCACACCTTTGCCAGGACAGAGGTATTATTGATAACCTGGGCCTGTGCTGGTGCCTGGAAACTTGTCCATTTCTCTGAACAAAGGTGTTCTCTCTGGGGATGAAATACAGAGCTGCTTTCTGGTTTCAGGATTGGCTCTCTAGGGCAACAGAAAGGAAAGGATGCATTGGCAAGGCCCATGGAAGAGTATATAAATGAGGTCTGTGGGATAAGAAGTGCGGGCAAAGCTGGCTGGGGTCACTGGCCATAAAGGAATCTTCTGAGTATATGACTTATATTCTGAGTTCTCCACAGTATGGACAGCACAGCAAGGCAGAGAAACTAAGTCACCTCAGGAAACCTGGGCCAGGGCTGAGCCGTGTTAAAGGAAAACAGGCATACAGGCCCCCATCTTGCCCAGCTTGTGGGGATGGCTTTGCAGGCAAGCCTCTGGGGGTGGGAGTGGGGACTCTGCTAGGCGAAGTCCTACACAGCAGGCCTGGGGGACCAAAAAGACTGGAAAATGGCAGGCACGATCCCTGACCCTCTTCCTCTTACAAGATGCCAAAATGCATCTCATTGGAAGGAGAGAACATCATCCCATTCACTTCCAGTGACAGCCCAGCACTGAGGATAAAGTAGGGTGTAGGTTTCCCAAAGTCAGAGCTTTAGTCCCTCAGTCATGTCCGATGCTTTGCAACCCCAGGGACTGTAGCTCGCCAGGTTCCTCTGTTCATAGAATTCTCCAGGCATGAATACTAGAGTGGGTAACCATTCTAACCATTCCCTTCTCCAGAGGATCTCTCCCACTCAGGGATCGAAACTGGATCTCCCACATTGCAGGCAGATTCTTTATTGTCTGAGCCACCAGAGAAGCCCCAAAGTTTGGACATCCAGTACTACAGGATGCTCTAAGATGAAAGTCTTCCAGGGTCCAATAAATTTGGGAAATACTCTGTAGACTCTGTGGTAAAGAACCCACCTGCCAATGCAGGAGACATAAGAGATACAGGTCCAATCCTTGGGTCCAGAAGATCCCCTGGAAAAGGGAATGGCTACCTGTGCCAGTATTCTTGCCTAGAGAATCCCATGGACAGAGGCGCCTGATGGGCTATAGTTCATAGGGTCACAAAGAGTCAAGACACAACTGAAGCGACTTAGCATGCACACATGCACGTAGACTCTATCCGCATCTTTCACAGCATATTCACAAAACACAGGGGTATACTACAGATTCTAATGAGTCCTGCAGCTGGAAAGTCTGTTTTAGTTTAGCATTCCCCAGATTTAATTGACCATGCCATCTTTATTCATGGAGCACCCTTTAACATTCCATGGCCCATTTGGGGAAGATCTGACATGGTTATTTAATAACAGAGAGTCTATAGGTAGACTGTCATTTGTCAAGAATCTAATTCCAAAGTAATGTCAGAAGTATTACATAGTAATTATAAGGTACTGCACTCAAATAATAAACAGTCCAAAAAAGGTGATACAGATGAATACAAATAATTTATTTACAAAATGGACTAACAGACTTCTAAAACAAACTTATGGTTACCAAAGGGGAAAGGTCAGGGGGAGGGATAATTTAGAATTAAGAATAAATTAGGAATAATTTGGGACTAACATATATACACTGCTGTATATAAAATAACAAGGACCTAGCGTATAAGTAACTCTACTCAATATTCTATGATAACCTAAATAGGGAAAGAATCTGAAAAAGAGTGGATATGTGTATGGCTGAACCACTTTGCTGCATACTTGAAACTGACACAATATTGTGAATCAGCTTTCAGGATCTAGTTTCCCAACCAGAGATCAAAGCCATGCCTCCTGCAGTTGAAGCACAGAGTCCTAACTCCTGTACCACCAGGGAATTCTCCAGAAGCAGGTTTTGGTTTTGTTTTTGTTTGTTTGTTTGTTTTTAATGACAATCAACTGTGAGCACCAAAGGCACTGGTACAGATCAGATTGTCTAGAAAAGAGAGCAGTCAGTGTAGGCAGAGAAGCTTCTAAGAAAGCCCTGGTATAAAGGAAGATGTGGTATTTTGGTATTTTGAAGGATGAACACAGAGATGCCTTCAACCGAGAGCAGGGAAGGAACTCCAAACTGGGGTTATTGGTCTTATCAAAACAAGGAGAAAAGCAGCCCCCAGAGAGCTAGGCCAGAAGGATGCTGATCTTCAAAGCTCTCATACTTCTGGAAATCGCTGGGGACTGAGACATGCAGAGATGGGCTGTTGTGTGGAATAAAAGAAGTGGGGATAGAACTTTCTAAGCATAGACAGTGGAAAAGTGAGAAGGGAGCTTGTGTATGATTGAATGTCTATTATGTCCCAGGACCTGCATTGCCACACTTAATTCTCAATATCACCCAAGGCAGGGGTGAGAATTACCACCAGCTGAGGGATGAGAGAGTTGTTGGGGGCCTCTTCTTCTTACGGGGGTCCTGGAAAAATTAAAGACTAGAACAGAGTGGGAGGTGAAGTTTAAATGTCACCTTTGTGACTCAAAACCTACAGTGTGAGGAACCAGCAGTGTATAGAGTTCCAGTTGTTCTACACCTTCTCAGCATTTGATGGTGGTAGTGTTTTTAATTTAGCCAGTCAAATGGGCGTTAATGAAATCCTACTACATTGTAGTTTTAGTTTGCATTTCCCTGATAACTAGTGATATTGAGCACTTATTCATGTTCTTATCGCCTATCCTTTGTAAAGTTTCTGTTTAAGTCTTTTGCCCATTTTTTATTGATTTCTCTTCTTATTACAGAGTTTCTATATTCTCAACATACTATTATGTCAGATATAAATTTTAATTAAATTTTTAAAATACTTTGTCATTAAATATTTTCTCCAGATCTGTGGCTTCCCTGCTCATTTTCATAATTGTGTGTTTCAATGAGCAGTAGTTTTTAATTTTATTAAAGTATGACTAGTGGTTTCTTCCATGGTTTCTGCTTTCTGTGTTCCAAGAACTCTTTACCTACTTCATGGTTTCAAAGATCTCTATTTTGTTATACAAGGATTACGTTTATATCTATGATCCATCTTGAATTTTTAAGTTGTAGTTGCTTTATTTTTATTTATTTTATTGAAGTATAGTTGATTTACAGTCTTTCAGATGTATAACATAGTGATTCACTTACATATATTTATTTTTTTTTCAGATTCTTTTCCATTATAAGCTATTACAAGATATTGAAATAGTTGCCTGTGCTATACAGTAGGTCCTTGTTGTTTATCTATTTTATATATAGCAGTGTGCATCTGATAATCCCAAATTCCCAATTTATCCCCTCCTCCTTTCTGGCGGGTTACAGTCCATGGGCTCATAAGAGTCAGACACGACTGACTAAACAACAACCTTTCCTCTTTGGTAACCATAAGTTTGTTTTTGAAGTTTGTGAGTCTATTTCTGTTTTGTAAATAAGCTTATTTGTGTAATTTTTTTAGATTTCACATGCAAGTGATATCATATGATTTTTATCTTTGTCTGACTTATTTTAAAGTATAGTATGAGATAGAAGACAACATTCATTTCTTTTCCTTACGAACATCCTGTTGTTCCAGCACCATTTGATGAAAATATTTTCTTTCCCATAGGATTGCTTTGATGCTTTTGTCAAAACTCAGTTAACTATATACCTGTGGGATTATTCTGTTCCATTGATCTGTTTGTTTCCCCTTATGTCAGTTATGGCAACACAGTGCCTTGATTTCTGTAGCTTTTACAGTGTCTTAAATTTACATAGTGTAAGTTCTCCAACTTGGGTCTTCCATCTGCTATTCTAGGTTCTTCTGAATTTCTGTATACATTATAGAAACACTTGAGGGAGATTAATTTGGGGAGAACTGCAATTTTAACAATATTAGGTCTTCCAATCAATGGACATGACCTCTCTCTTCATTTATTTTCATCTTCTTTACTTTGTCTCAGCAATGTTTTATACGTTTTCGGTGTAGAAGCCATACACATCTGTTGTAGATTTATCCCCAAACATTTTATGTTTTTTTTAACTTTTTTAAAAAGTTACGTTTTGCCCCATTGGCTCTTTGTCACTGCATGCGGGATTTCTCTCATTGCAGTGCATGGGCTTCCCTTTTGAGAAGCTTGTTTGAAGCTTGTTGAGAAGCTTGTTTTCTTTTGTGAAAGAAGCTTGTTAACTTTTGTGAAGTGCTTTTACTATCTCTATTGAGATAATCATGTGATTTTTCTTTTATTCTGTTCTTGTGATGAATTATATTGACTTTCAAATGTTAAACCAATCTGATATTCATGGGGATAAATCCTAGTTAGTTATACTGAATTATCTTTATTATTTATTGCTGGATACAAAATACAAAATCATTTTTTGTTTAGGATTTTTGCGTCTATGTTCAAGGTATTTGTCTGTACTTTGCCTGTAATATCTTTCACTGGTTTTAGTACCAAGGTAATGCTGGTTTCCTAAAATGAGTTAGGAAATATTCTCTCTGCTCCTCTATTTTCTCAAAGAGTGTGCATAAGATTCATATTGTTTCTTCCTTAAATGGGTGATAAATTCACCAGTGGAATCATTTGAGCTTGGTATTTTCTCTGAGCCTGGAGTTTTGTGGGAAGATTAAAATGACAGTTTCCATGTTGTTAACAGATATAGGGCTATTCAGATTTCCTATTTATGCTTATGTCAGCTTTGGAAACTTGTATCTTTCAAAGAATTTTTCTGTTTCATCTAAGCTGTCAAATTTATTGACAAAAAACTGTACATAATTTCCTATTATCAACCTTTCTGTGTTTCTGTGACAAGTTTTGATGACTCTTCTTTCATTCATAATATTGGAAATTTGGATTTTCTTTTATCTTTATCGGTCTTGCTAAGTGTTTCTTGACTTTGGTGATTCTTTCGAAGAACCAACTTTTGTTTTCATTGATTTTTTCCTCTAAAGTTTGTCCATTTTGTATTTAACTGACTTTCACTACTGCTTCTTTTTTTTTAATGTTTTTGTTTAATTTTTTTTCTTTTTCCTAGCTTCTTTTAAGAAGGAAGCTTAAATCACTGATCTAAGCTTATTTCTTATTTTTTTTCTTCTTTCTTTTCTAATATAAGCACATAAAATCATAGATTTCCCTCTCAGCACTGCTTTAATTGCATACTGCAGATTTTGATATGTTGTGTTTTTTGTCATTCATTTCTAAATGTTTTCTAATTTCCCCTGTGATTTCTTTAACCTGTGCATTGCTTAACAGTGTATTATTTAATTTCCAAGTCATTGGGGATTTTCCAGGTTATCTCCTGAAACATTTTATGGTCAGAGAATATGCTTCACGTGATTTCACTCCTTTGAAATTGATTGACACTTGTTTTATGACCAGCATGTGGTATATCTTGATACACCATATGCTGTATCTTGTTGGGTTCACATGCAAAGAAAAAGTGATTTCAGCAGTTGTTGAGTGTGATATTCTATAAATGTCAGTTAGCCTCTGAAAGAACTTGGAAAAGCTGTGATTCTCCTCACACATTTTAAGAAGTTTTCTACAGTTTTGTTATAAATTTAAATAATTACAAATAATTTTAGAGGTGTATAGTTACAAATGATTTTTAGTCATTAACATTTTTAAGTAAAGTTACTACATTGCTCTCTTTTAAACATATTCAAGAGACTCTAAATACAATAGTGATTTTATAGCCACTGTCATTCATTTTAAAAAATACATGAATATTCTTCTCTTCTTGTTGTTCAGTCACTCAGTTGTGTCCAACTCTTTGCAACCCATGGACTGCAACACACCAAGCTTCTCTGTCCTTCACCATCTCCTGGAGTTTGCTCAAACTCATATCCATGGAGTTGATGATGCCATCCAGCCATCTTATCCTCCATCTTCCCCTTCTGCCTTCAGCTATTCCCAGCATCAGTGTCTTTTCCAGAGAGTCAGTTCTTCGCATCAGGTGGCCAAAGTATTGGAGCTTCAGCTTTAGCATCAGTCCTGCCAATGAATATTCAGGGTTTATTTCCAATGAATATTCAGGGTTGTATATTCTTCTCTAACAACTAGAAATTTGACAGTTTCCTTTCACCTTTTGAATTCTTATTTCCAGTCCACTGGGATGAAATAGCACATGCTAAGGCCCTAGGGGCCTTTTCATTCGCTTCCTCACAAAATATTTTCGTAATGCAGTAAGTATATCTTTAAGCTTGTAAGTCTTTCACTTACCACTCTCTCATAACTTTCTGCTGGTATATTTTTTTCTGAAACCATAGTCCGNCTATACAGTCCATGGAATTCTCCAGGCCAGAATACTGGAGTGGGTAGCCTTTCCCTTCTCCAGGTGATCAATCCAGGGATCGAACCCAGGTCTCTCCCATTGCAGGCAGATTCTTTATCAGCTGAGCCAACGGGGAAGTTGATACCCATGCTGGGGAATATTATGCAGCCATTAAAAAGCACTGGGTGGCTCTTTGTTGTTCAGTTACTTAGTTGTGTCCAGCTCCTTGCAACCCGATGGAGTGCAGCACAACAGGCTTCCCATCCTTCACCATCTCTTGGAGTTTGCTGAAACTTGTGTCCATTGAGTCAGTGATGTCATCTAACCATCTCATCCTCTGTCACCTCCTTCTCCTCCTGCCTTCAATCTTTCCCAGCATGTGGGTCTTTTCCAATGAGTCAGCTCTTAACATCAGGTGACCAAAGTATTGGAGTTTCAGCTTCAGCCCTTTCAATGAATATTCAGGGTTGATTTACTTTAGGATTGACTGGTTTGATCTCCTTGCTGTCCAAGGGACTCTCAAGAGTTTTCTCCAGCATCACAGTTTGAAAGCATCAGTTCTTTGGCACCCAGCCTTCTCTATGGTCCAACTGCCACATCCGTACACGACTACTGAAAAAACTATAACTTTGACTACACAGACCTATGTTGGCAAACTAGCAATTAAAAAAGATCTTCAAGCTTTAAGATTTTAAAAGGCAAATGCTTCAAGCAATTTAAGCTCACTTATGTTATAAAAAGAAGTATGTTTATATACATCTACATGTGTGCAAATGCTAAGCAAAAAGTTTATCTAGATATACCCAAGCAGTGATTAGTTTTGAGGAAAAGAGCTGAATAAAAGAAAGGACACAAATGGAAAATATCTTTCAACTTTCACTGTATATTTTTTAATACTGTTCACTTCTTTTACAGTGAGATCATATTTATATATTTACTATAGATTAAATTGTTTTTATAGTCTTTAAAAAGGTAAACATATCTGAGAATCTCTTCAATCTATGAGGTCTTGAAAAAGTTTCCCGAAAATTATTTTTTATAAAAAAAAGCAAATGTATCAGTTTGAGTCAGTTAGTTACCTGTAGTTCGTTGCCATAGCCTGAAGCCCTTAGGCATAGAAGGTACTTTGGAAAAAATCATTTTCTTAGGTCTATTACCTGGAAAGAAACTCTGACACTGAGATTTCTTGGCAACTGTTTGATGAGGACTGTGCTCAGACCCATGAGGGATGACAGAAGCAAGATCACACAGAAAGTTACATGTGGTTCTGTCCTGCAGTCACAATGCTGGCCTCAATCATACTGGTAAACACTGGTCCTTTGGAATTTTTCTTCTTCTGCTGCTGCTGCTAAGTCACTTCAGTCGTGTCTGACTCTGTGCGACCCCATAGACGGCAGCCTACCTGGCTCCCCCGTCCCTGGGATTCTTCAGGCAAGAACACTGGAGTGGGTTGCCATTTCCTTCTCCAATGCATNTGTGTGTGTGTGATTCTTTTTGCTAGATTGAGACAGGATTCAGCAATATTCTTCTTACTTTTTCATTTTTATGGACAGAAAAGCCAGTGAAGCTTTTCCTCATTAGTAAATAGATGAGGCAAAGAGTTTTTTTTAGTTAAATAATGTCACTCTTTGAAATTCTTTGAATGTTTTCTTAGTTATATGCCAAAAATCACATGGGTGATTTATCACTGAATATTGTTGGTAAGGAACTATCAGGTGACAGATCTATTACATCTTCTTTCAATTTTCATGAAACCAGAGAGTTGGAAACCACCAGAATCAGAAAAGGATTTATTATATAATTAAAGTCACTTGCTTCCCCTGCTTCTGGAAAATAGAATAAGAAGGATTTTTATCAAAACTTCTAAAATTATTTATTACTAAGCATTTGCTGGTAAAATATTTTAACAAAAATTTCATCACAAGCATGCTTTACATGTATACGTGTATACATATATAAATGTGCATATGTTCAGTTCAGTTGCTCAGATGTATCTGACTCTTGGCAACTCCCTAGACTGCAGCATGCCAGGCTTCCCTGTCCATCACCAACTCCCAGAGCCTGCTCAAACTCACGTCCATCGAATCGGTGATACCATCCAGCCATCTCATCCTCTGGTGTCCCCTTCTCCTCCTACATATGTATATCACATGTATAATAATTTTTGCCTGACATATGTGTTTTTATCAAATACTGGAGCTGCATATTCTGCTCATTACTTTAGGGAAAAGTCTGACACCTCACTAAATTGCAAAATGCACAGCCCACACAGACTTTCTGACATCAAAAGTGTAACTTTATTTTCCAGATTAAATCTGCTAATACACTTCCTTTCTAGAACAAATGTCTTACTTTGGAGTTCTGCTCCTAGGTGAGACACAGAGACTCGCCATGGTTTTGTCTCTGCAGGGAAATCATACCTGTTCCTACACCTTTTCTCTCTGACAGTCTGTTTGCTTTATCCTCACCAGACTTTACTCAGGAGCAGATATCCTAGGAATTTTTTTTTACCCCCTGGAACAATGAACCTCAGTAAGATTCAGAAAGGTTGTGGGAGCAGGAGCTGACCTCTTGTGAAAAAGTGAGCATCGGAAAAGGGAACCCACATCTCTATCTGGCAATGTTCTTAGGCCAAGCAGTTTTAGGAAAGAAGACATGTGCAAACAGAGGAGCTAGATCTTGATCCTTTAAAACTCTCTGTGGCCCATACACCTAGGAAGACCTCAGGAACCTCCATCTGAAGTTCTCCTAGCTCAGGAATGAGGAGGGAGAGAGAGAAGAGAAGAGAGTTTGAGACACCTGAGACAGGCACAGATATAGAAATCAGTGATGTAAAGAGAAACCAGCAAAAGAGGTTGGTAAGGAGTCGCTGATCAGTTAAAAGATTTGAAAGAGGAAGATGGGTTGATGGTAGAAGGAACTACATACATTTGTTCAACCACATACATCTGGCAGAAGGAACCATGGACATCTGGCTCTCAGCAGAATCTATAAAGGTTTGGAAAGCCCTTCTTTTGGAGAGTTCCAGCATACCTTGCTGAAACCTCTCAGGTAAATTTGGCAGTGGGAGTCCCCCTAAGGGACCAGGGGTCACCTGGGCTCCTCCTTCCTCATCCATCACTCCCATGTCTGCTTTTTACCATCTGCTTTTGTCCATTTTTCTCTGAATGCATATGCTCTGATAGAGGCTGTCATTTCAAACCCTCTGACATTGGTTTTCCTGCCTCTCGTCTCATTGTTCTCTCTCTTATCTATCCTGCTAACTATTGTCAGATTCATCTTTTCACAATGCAGATCTGATCATATTGTACCACTACCCAGAACCCTCCAGGGATGCACAGCATTATGTTGGTGACTGCCACCCCGTTCTTTGTCAAGAGTCAAGATTTTTGTCCAGTTCATCAGCCATTGGCTTCCCGAATCCCTGGACTCCAGCTCCAGCTCCAGTCAAGCCAATCAAGTAATCATCTTGCTAATCCTTGATTTAAGAAAGGGCATAAGAACTTGAGGGATGAGAGCAAGCCTAATGGAATGGGGGAGATTTTAGGAAAGGATTCTTAGTTTCTAAAAAGAACCACAAAGAAGGGATCCTGAAAAGGAGACACATAAAAGAGATACAGTTCTTTTCTGCCTCTGGATGTTGCTAAGTGAGGATGCAATGCCCAAGGCCACTGCAGCCATGTTTTAATCATGAGGAGAGTGAGCAACATGATGAGAATAGAACAGGAAACAGGTGAAAATAACTGAGCCTTTGATGACACTATATTGTGCCCTTTCTCTGGGCTTCCAGTTGTGTGAGTTAATGCATTTTATTTATTGGTTAAACCTCCAGAGGTGACTTTTTCAGTCACTTGCCACCAGAAGCATTTGAGTGACTCACACTGAACAGTGAATAAATTTCAAATAACTTTGCATAGTGTAAGAGGATTTTCATCATCTGTCCCTGTTTACCTCTCCAACCCCTTCTCCCTTTGTCTGGCGTGTCACACCCGTGCCATGCTGTGCAGATTCTCCATTTCTTCACATTCTCTCTCTGATGAACAAGCTTCTCCTTGTCCACTTGGCAAAGACTTTCTAATTCTTCAAGATAATTCTCAAGCTCCCCTTCATTTCAGTGCCTCCCTTTCCAGGTAGGAGAGACCTTCTATTCCTCATGTCCCCTCCTCTCTTTCTCTCACCTTTGCCTGCTTTTCCTTATGCCTCACCTCAGTTTCAGGACCAGTCTCACCCCATGCATTTAGATTTTTACTTGGTTTCCCTCCCTCCTCAGCCACCTTCTCTAGTTAGCTCTGAGCTTCTTGAGAGCAAAGACCACATCTTATTCAGTTCTCTTGCGCACAGGAGTTCATGACAGTGCCTGGCACATCATAGTCACTTAATAAATAGCTGTTGAAAGTGATTTATGTGAGGGAACTTGGATGAAAGCTGAAAGAAGCAGGAACACTGTCCAGGCATATCTGAGAGAATAGAGACTGGAATGGTGGTGTGCAGTGTGAATGTGTGTGCACGCACACATACTGGCTGCTGTCTGGATTTCTCTGTTGAGGGAACCCATGAAAAGGTATCTGTGTAAACAGTGCAAGTGTTAACAAGTGGGCTTATGTGAATGAAGTCTTCTGTGTAAGGGGCTATGAAAGGGAGTTTGTATGACTGAACAGTCTGAGACTCTTTGGAGTGAAATTCTGAGAGTTGAGTAAGAAGTGTGGAAGGAACATATATAAATTTTCCAGATCACTCAAAATTTTGGTCAGGCTCAGATCTTTTCCTCCAGCTGTCTTTGCCATCTGTTTAGTTTCCAACCCTTTAATTTTTTCATTTCCACTCACCCTGACCAAGCTTTCCATATCCCTTTCAAGGAACCTGAATATAAGAGGGAAAAATATTCTAATAGCAAGCAGATTGTCACTCATTATAGGTGTAACCCCAGTGCTTAAAAAAATGTATGAGGATGTGAGGAATGAATGGGACCCATCTTGAGGACCTCCAACCACTGGATGATTTAAGATCAGGTGATTTAAGATGATGATTTAAGATTGTGGGTGCTTTTGCTTTTGTTGGTTTTGTCTTGGAGGAAGATGCTTGTTCCCATCAGAGCAACAAGGGACCAACACAGATTAGGAACCCAAGGGATCACCCTCACTGAAGCTGGTCTGGGGAACCCCTCTTCCGATCAGGGGGTAGTTTTCTTTGTTTTTATGGGTAACATGGACCTCATTTTTCAGAATTTCTTTACCAAGTGAAGTCTGAATAAGAGCAGAAAAGAAGCATACCCAGCACTCCTATTTATTCTTCAAGACCACCCCATGAAGTCCCATCTTACAAATAAAGAAATTGGGGTCTAGAGATGTTAAGTGACTGTCACGGTGGGGAATAACAGAGCTGGGATTTCACCTCCAGCCTGTCAGGGGGAGGACCACAAAAGGAATCTCTGAGGAGAGCTGGGAACTATTTTGCTTTTAGCTTTGTTTCTTCAGCTCTCACATTAGTCTGGGAAATGCCCACAGACCAGGAAATGTAGGTTTAAGACCAGGAGGAGATACTCTAAGTACCTGGAGGAGAAAGCTGTGTTTCCTCAGAAGTGAGCCAGTGGCCAGACCACAGGGCCCAGTCACAAAGTCCCTGGACTCAGTGCTGAGCTGTGTGCAGAAATGAACCTGGATCAGTAACAGATGCTTGGATATTTGTCAGATGAACTAGTACACAAAAGGAACAGAGAGAAGGTGGGAAATGTTTCCCAATTGACTAATGTGCAATTCACTCAAAAATACACCAGAGAAATGACAAATTCTGCTGTCTGGTTTTCGTGTTGAAGTCCCCAGTTTCAGGGTAGACCTGAGCTTAAATCGAGTGTCCTTAAAGAGAAACAGACAAAAACAGTNATGTTTCCCAATTGACTAATGTGCAATTCACTCAAAAATACACCAGAGAAATGACAAATTCTGCTGTCTGGTTTTCGTGTTGAAGTCCCCAGTTTCAGGGTAGACCTGAGCTTAAATCGAGTGTCCTTAAAGAGAAACAGACAAAAACAGTGTCGCTAGATTTAGATAAATATATGCTTAGCAGAATGACCAAAAAAAAAAAAGACCACTTTTTTCTTTTTTTTTTTTTTTTTATTAAAGCTTCAACTAGAATTTTTAAAAATAAGAACTATGTCTCCTTGCTGCCCTCCGCTGGTGGAGAAATACAATCCTAATTAAATTTCCCGTCTACACCACTTGAAATNCTTCCTGTGCCTCTCGCGGTCGGGAAGCTGCAAACAATCACATGCGCAGGCAGGACAAGAGTCTGGCAGGCAGGCTAGAAAGCCATCAGAGGGGTTTTGGGATTGAAACAATCTTATTATGCCCAGGAGACTTATTATCTAAAAGCTCTAAATTAACTTTTTCCAGAAAAAGGTGGGAGGGGGGGTGCACAGCCCCCTGTTAATGTCAGAAGAGTAAATGGAAAGCATAATATAGTAAAGCAGACAGATTTTGGTTCTGGGGGTAGATGCTTGAGAAAATCCAGGGGGGAACCCTGAGGCCTGATCCTGCCTTTGTGTTTTGTCAGGCCCCCTTCCTCATGACCTTTGCCAGGGCGGGATTCCCCATGCTGGCTCCCGGCAGGGAGGTGATGGGTTTTGTGTTTGAGAGCATTAATCCCTGCTTGGGTAAAAAGCTAACTGATTGAAAGAAATGGAACTAACCCACTTCTTTATGCATCACCTTTATTAGTTGCAACTCCAAGTTTTCCTTAAAACAGTAATATTACACTTCTTCTACTTTATATCCATTGAAGGCATCCCACCGTACTGCAGAATTACCCATATGCAGTTAAGTACTGCATCTGTGCACTTGGATTTTGTTAACATGGATAGAAACGATTAGATCATCTCACTGAGAAAAGATTTTCCTCTGACATCTTGTTCCACCTTGGTTTTCTTGACAAGAGTTTGAGTGAAGGGCTATTTCAAAGGTTGATTCTTTCTCCTTTCACAACACGCCCTCGAGATGTCCAAACATCCTGCAAATAATACCAAACACAATGAGTTTCTGGGAACTTGGATTTACCTATTCACCATAAGACAAAGATTTCTGGCATCTACAAATGGTTAAATAGGGGGAGGAAATAGCCCTCCACAATAGTCATAAATTAGTAAATAAAAACCACATTGTAAGACTCCAATTAATTTACTTGCCAGCATCTAAAATGTTTCACAAGCTAGGACAGTGGGACAGTGGGTGCCCACTCTGTCAGTTTTTCCTTCCTTGGTGCTTGTGTTGATTACAGGTGTTGGAAATGGCTGTTATGTTTGGTCACAATACAGTTTAGTACCCAAGCTCCTGCTGTTGTTGATGATATTTGCCTGCCCCATTCTGGGTGATCTGCTCCTGAAAATGATGTCCTAGGCTATTGAATGGAGAAGGCAATGGCATCCCACTCCAGTACTCTTGCCTGGAAAATCCCATGAACGGAAGAGCCTGGGAGGCTGCAGTCCATGGGGTCCCTAAGAGTCGGACACAACTGAGTGACTTCACTTGCATGCACTGGAGAAGGAAATGGCAACCCACTCCAGTGTTCTTGCCTGGAGAATCCCAGGGATGGGGGAGCCTGGTGAGCTGCCGTCTATGGGGTCGCACAGAGTTGGACACGACTGAAGCAACTTAGCAGCAGCAGCAGCAGCAGGCTATTGGATTGGTTTTTTCTTCTTTGTTCCTAATATGACAATTCAGACTTTTTTGTTTATTTTTTAGCAAACAGCTAGGTATGATGGGAAGAACAATTTTAGAACTGGACCTCTGAAATCTCTGTCACATACATAACTGAAGCCTATCTCTTGAACTTTCCCTTTTCTCATTAAGAGCGTGGAACTATCTCGACTGCTTCATTGAGTTTTGGTGAAGAAAAGGGATAGGAATGTGTTTTGTGCCTGCAAAGAACTCTATAGCAGAAGGTAGTATTGTTCTTCTAAGTAAAGTCGATAAACTGTAGCTGAAAGAGTCATGAAAAGAAATACAGGAACTTACTGATTTAGTACAACTCTGACAGACCTCAAACAGAATATATACATTTTTTTTCCTGCCTTAAAATTCTGTATGCTGGATGAAAGCCCCAACTGGCAAAATACATTGCCTTTGTATAACATTTAAGTGCTGGACAATGGAAGAAGGCACAACCTTCCAGAAGGTGCAAATGTCAGGCCAGAGCATCTTCAGATACAGGGATGCATTCAGAGATTCTAGAAAGTAAAGGGGTTAAGATGGAGACTCTTGAGCTGGAAAGTTGTTTCAGAAGATAACACCTTGCCATTGGTGTGTCAGGCTCTTCAAAGTACTGAGAGGCCCTGAGTTGTTATTACATTCAGTCTACTTGGGGGTCATGTCACCCTAAAATAGATGATGTATTTATGATTATGTGGAAAATTCTGAAAGAGATGGGAATACCAGATGACCTGACCTCCCTCTTGAGAAACCTATATGCAGGTCAGGAAGCAATAGTTAGAACTGGATGTAGAACAACAGACTGGTTCCAAACAGGAAAAAGAGTATGTCAAGGCTGTATATTGTCACCCTGCTTATTTAACTTCTATGCAGAGTACATCCTGAGAAACACTGGCCTGGAAGAAGCACAAGATGGAATCAAGTTTGCTGGGAGAAATATCAATAACCTCAGATATGCAGATAACACCATTCTTATGGCAGAAAGTGAAGAGGAACTAAAAAGGCTCTTGATGAAAGTGAAAGAGGACAGTGAAAAAGTTGGCTGAAAGCTCAACATTCAGAAAATGAAGATCATGGCATCCAGTCCCATCGCTCCATGGGAAATAAATGGGGAAACAGTGGAAACAGTGTCAGACTTTATTTTGGGGGGCTCCAAAATCACTGCAGATGGTGATTGCAGCCGTGAAATTAAAGACGCTTACTCCTTGGAAGAAAAGTTATGACCAACCTAGATAGCATATTCAAAAGCAGAGACATTACTTTGCCGACTAAGGTCCGTCTAGTCAAGGCTATGGTTTTTTCAGTAGTCATGTATGGATGTGAGAGTTGGACTGTGAAGAAGGCTGAGCGCCGAAGAATTGATGTGTTTGAACTGTGGTGTTGGAGAAGACTCTTGAGAGTCCCTTG
>SJYV01033397.1:262289-285119 GCA_006410875.1 Neotragus pygmaeus
ATGTGAGAGTTGGACTGTGAAGAAGGCTGAGCGCCGAAGAATTGATGTGTTTGAACTGTGGTGTTGGAGAAGACTCTTGAGAGTCCCTTGGACTGCAAGGACATCCAACCAGTCCATTCTGAAGGAGGTCAACCCTGGGATTTCTTTGGAAGGAATGATGCTGAAGCTGAAACTCCAGGACTTTGGCCACCTCATGTGAAGAGTTGACTCATTGGAAAAGACTCTGATGCTGGGAGGGATTGTGGGGCAGGAGGAGAAGGGGACGACAGAGGATGAGATGGCTGGATGGCATCACTGACTCGAAGGACGTGAGTCTGAGTGAACTCCGGGAGTTGGTGATGGACAGGGAGGCCTGGTGTGCTGCGACTCATGGGGTCGCAAAGAGTCGGACACGACTGAGTGACTGAACTGAACTGAACACATATATATGGAATTTAGAAAGATGGTAATGATAAACCTGTATGTGAGACAGCAAAAGAGACACATATGTATAGAACAGTCTTTTGGACTCTGTGGGAGAAGGTGAGGGTGGGATGATTTGGGAGAATGGCATTTAAACATGTATATTATCATATGTGAAATGAATCGCCAGTCCAGGTTCAATTCATGATACAGGATGCTTGGGGCTGGTGCACTAGGATACCTAAAGGGATGGGATGGGGAGGGATGTAGGAAGGCAGTTCAAGATGGGGAACACATGTACACCCATGATGGATTCATGTCAATGTATGGCAAAACCAATACAATATTGTAAAGTAATTAGCCTCCAATTAAGATAAATAAATTTATATTAAAAAATAATAAAAGAAAAATCTAAAACTAATTACTGTCACTAAGAAATAGAATAATTAACTGATTGTATCATACCCATTCAGTGTGATATGACATTAAAAATGAAGAACATACTTATTAAATTAAGGACATTGTTTATTAAATTAAGATTTGATGACAGTGATGTGAAACCAAGACACTATTTGTTTAAAAAAAGAATAGCTTAAAGAAATACAGGAAAAATATTTAAGTCATTTCCTTAATAGAATGGCATTATGGATGATTTTTTTTAATTCCTCCTGTTTCTCTGATTTTAAAATTTCCTCTGTAATGAATACATATGGTTTATCAAACAGGAAACAAATTTAAAACATTTTGTGTTTTTAATTGTCTGATTCATGTATTCACAGAAGAAATCAAAGTAACAAAAATCTAAATAAGTGTATAGCACACACACAAACTCAAATCACTCTGTCCCTTCCTCTGGTTTGGAATTGCGACTCTATGAGAATAGTCCATGGAGATCAATGTCTTCCACTTCAAAGGTGACTTCAAGATAAACCAATGATGCTAGCTGAGACATCAGAGTGACCAAACAACAGGATAATTTAAATGAGATTTACCATGCCTGAATTTTACAAAATAAGCTTATGCACTTAATGATATTTTCACTTCTTTTTAAAACTTAAAATACATATAGGAGAAGTCTTTGTCTTCAAAAATTTCCAATTAGAAAAAGTCCTGGATTAGAGGACTTGTATAATAAATTCTCATCATGCAACCTGTGTTTTATATCCTAGTTACCATGGGCGGGGTGGGGGGAACATTATATACATTGTATGGTTAAGAATTAAAATCATTTCCAGAAGAGCGTTCAATTTACTGCAAATTCAGTCTGAAATACTAGAAAGTTTGGTCATTTAAAAAAAAGGCATAGAACATAAGTGATTCTACTAAATGCTCTAGTATAATTTTGGGTGTAGGGGGCCGGGCCACTCAGCATACCAGATCTTAGTTTGGTGACCAGGGATTGAACCCTTGCAGTGGACACAGGGGAGCCCTAAGCATTGGACAGCCCTGGAATTCCCTAATTTGAAGTTTAAGGAAGAGCTAGCATTTTTTTTTTTAATTCATTGAATTCATTGAGGATGAATATACTTGAAACCAACACCACCATCAAAGACAGTTTTCTTCCACAAATCTTCATCTCATTATTGTGTGTTTGTGTTAAGAACACAACATAAGATCTACCTTCTCAGCAAAGGTTAAGTATAGGATGAAGCATTCTTAGTCCCATTGTTAACCCCAGGTTTACCTTGCATGACTTAAACTTTTCGTACCAATGGATCCACCTCTCCAGTTCTCCATCTCCTGGTAACCATCATTCTCTGTGCTTCTATGGGGTTGACTTTTTTTTTTTTTTTTTTTTGAGGTTGATTCTTTTAGATTCTACATACAAAGAGTATCACGTAGTACTTATGGTTCTGTGATTAGCTTATTTCATTTAGCATAATGCTCTCAGGATATAGCCACATTGTCACAAATGGCAGGATTTTCTTGTTTATGAAAGCTGACCAACATTTCATTGTATTAATATGCATATACCCTGTCTTCTTTACCCAATATCCATCAGTGGAAACTTAGTTTTTTTCTACATCTTGGCTATTATCATATTTCTGCAGCGAACATGGAGGTGTAGGTATTTCTTCAAGATCCTGATTTCAAGTCATTTAGATAAATACCTAGAACTGGAATTGCTGGATCATATGGTAGTTCTATTTTTAATTTTTTGAGGTACCTTTATAGTGTTTTCCATGGTGGCTGTAAAAACTAGAAATTCTTTCCATAAGATCTCTTTTCTTATTTTTAAATTTATTTATTTATTAATTGAAGGATAAATGCTTTTCAGAATGGTGTTGGTTTCTGCTAAACATCAGCACGAATCAGCCATAGGTACACATATGTCCCCTTGTACTTGATTTCTTCTTATTGCTGAATCCTTAATCCTGTTGTACAGGTATACCACGTTTATTTATCCATTTATTGGTTGGTAGACATTTGAGTTGTTTCTACCTTTTGGCTATTATAAATAATACTGCTATGAACATTCTTGTGCACGTTTTTGTGTGAGCATGTTTTCATTTCTGTTGGGTAGGTACCTACATGTAGATTTGGGGGATCATACTGTAAATCCATGTTTAACTTCTGAGGAACTTTCACTTTATAGCTAAAGTATTCACTTACATGTCTGTCTCCTTCAGGGCTATGAGGTCTCTTGGAGGAGAAGTTTCCACCTTGTTCATCCCTAAGATGGTCTCTGCCACCAAACTGATGCTTCGTAAATGCCTCAATAAACATTAATCTATAAAATTATTCTAGAATAATAAAAGGAAACATTTCTGAGCTCATTTCAGTGGGCTGTTCATAAGAAGGTACCCACACAGGGATCTGAAATGTCCAAGTTTATGTATCTCTGGGTTCAGGGTCTTTCTCAAGCAGCAGACATGAATTCTGTGGTATGTTTGTGGTTGTCTTAGAGGGCACCTAAGATGACCTTAATGTTCCCCTCAGTTTTGATGAACTTTAGAAAAACTTCTTTTTGATTATAAGCCCCTGACATCCCTTTTTAAAAGAACATTTAATTTAGAAAACATGCACTTTTAATTCTTACCCTTCACCTTTGAAATGTATGCATATCTTCTCTTCCCAGACATTCAAGCCAGGAAGACTTTCTTCAGGGCCAGGGAATCATGTTTTTAAAATGAAAACCCCAAAGGAAATGGCGTTTTCACCCTCTGTGGGAGGGTAAGCACCTGACTTTAGTGGGCACTTAATTCCACCTGTGACAGCCAATTAGCAAACACAGGTGGCCTACAATTCCCTGTATGCATGCATGTGTGCTAGGTCACTTCAGTTGTGTCCAACTCTTTGCAACCCTGTGGACTGTAGACCACCAGGCTCCTCTGTCATGGGATTCTATAGGCAAGAGTACTGGAGTGGGTTGCTATGCCCTCCTCCAGGGGATCCTCCAGGGGATCCTCCAGGGATCAAAGCCCCATCCCTTATATCACCTGCATTGGCAGGCGAGTTCTTTACCACTAGTGCCACCTGGAAAGCCCACAGTTCTCTATAACCCAGCTCTTAAAAACCTCTCCAGGTCTACCATATGATCCAGCAATTCCATTCCTGGGTATTTATCCAAAGAAAATAAAATCCCTAATTTGAAAAGATACATGTACCCAGTATTCATGGAAGCATAATTTATAACAGCCAAGATATGGAAACAGCCTAATTGCCCATCAACAAATGAATGGGTGGACAAGAGGTAGCATGCCTACAGAATGGAATGTTATTTAGCCATAAAAAGAATGAAACTTTGTCATTTGTAACAATGTGGGCAGACATGGAGGATATGCTTATTGAAATAAGTCAGGCAGAGAAAGACAAGTATTGGATAATTTCACTAAATGTGGAATCTGAAAAATGAAACAAATGAACAAATACAACAAAACAGAAACAGACTCACAGATACAGAGAACAAATTAGTGGTTTCCAGAGGGAGAGGTACTCTTGCCTGGAAAACCCCATGAGTTGAGAAGCCTGGTAGGCTGCAGTCCATGGGGTCGCGAAGAGTCAGACAGGACTGAGCGACTTCACTTTCACTTTTCACTTTCCTGCATTGGAGAAGGAAATAAATGGCAACCCACTCTAGTGTTTTTGCCTGGAGAATCCCCAAAACAGAGGAGCATGGTAGGTTGCCGTCTATGAGCTCACACAGAGTTCGACATGATTGAAGTGACTTAGCAGCAGCAGAGGGAGAGGTATAGGGGAGGAGCAAGATAGGGGAAGAGATTAAGAGGTACAGGATATTAGATATAAATAAATACATGACAAGGCTGTAATGTAGAGTGTAAGAAATAGTATTTTATAATAATCATGTATGGAGTATATTAATATAATATTCTAAGTCAACTATACTTCAGTTGGAGAAAAAAAAAACTTCAGCCCTTTGTTTCAGTGCGGTTGAGTTCAGTCTATCTCCTCTTTTGCAGTAGTCTTGAATAAACTCTTCCTTGTTTTGTCTGGTGCAATTTTAACTTTGACAAGAACACTGCCTCAACATATCACTTAATCTACCAGAGAATGAAGGCATAACTCATCTAAGTGGAAATGATCCTCAGGGATTGGGCCTGTGCAGGTGAGATCACTAGATGTCCAACTGTTTTAAGTGCTATCCTGAACTGAATATAGAAGAGCCCATTGTCAATACCTCATACTAAGAATGTATTCTGTTTTTTTATTTCACATACTTTTAAGTGGACTAATTATGCTCCTGAGCACCCCCTCCATGAGGCGGAAGTGAGTTAAGGATTGTACCATAAAGGGGTTTCATGACGCTTGGAACCAGGAAATCCTCAGAGCTCAGCCCCTTCAGAAGCCCCACAGAGCATATAAATGGACACCTCTCCTGCCACCTTCTCAGTGAGAAGGAAATATCATAGATGTGAAAGTGATGGCTTTTTTGTTGGGCAAGAGAGTGATCATTTGCCAAAAAAGAAAAAAAAAATTCAATGCATTTGAAAACCTCTAGATCTGTGTTGAACTTCTTTACCAAGTGAAGTCTGAATAGGCTTCTAAACAAACGTTAAGAGCAGGAAAGAACCATACCCAGCACTCCTATTTATTCTTCAAGACCACGCCATGAACACCATCTAGCAAATAAAGAAACTAGGGTTTGGAGATGATAAGTGACACAGTGGGGAAGTAATGGAGCTGAGATTTCACCTCCAGCCTGTAAGAGGGAGACCCTTAAGGGAAGTCGCTGAGGACAACTGGGGACTGATTTGCTTTTGGTTTTCTTTCTTTGGCTCACACATTGGTCTGGGAAATGCCCCAGACCAGGAAATATAAGTTCAAGACCAGGAGGAGATGCTCCCAGTTACCCGGAGGAGAAACCCAAGTTTCCCCAGAGGTGAGCCAGTGGCCAGACCACAGGGTCCAGTCACAAAGTCCCTGGAATCAGTGCTGAGCTGTGTGCAAGAAAATGAAATTGAAAGTGTTAGTCTCTCACTCATGTCCAACTCTCTGCAAGTACTGTAGCCCACCAGGCTCCTCTATCCATGGAATTCTCCAGGCAAGAACACTGGAGTGGGTAGCCATTCCTTTCTCCAGGTAATCTTCCTGACCCAGGGATTGAATCCAGGTCTCCTGCATTGCAGGCAGATCCTTTATTGTCTGAGCCACCAGAAATGATTAGCCTAACTCCCTGCTTGGGACTGACTTGAACAGCCACGAAGTTAAGGCAGGGGTGTGTTATACATAGGTAGGTGGGGCTCCATTAGGGTGCCCCTTTCTAAGTCTTTCCAAGAGAGGAGCCACCTAAAAATACCTAAACGATGTTAAATATGGTCTTTTAATGCATTGTTCCAATGACACAGTAGCAAGAACTGAAGAGCCTGACACAGTTCATTTCAGTTCACTTGCTCAGTCATGTCTGATTCTTTGCGACCCCATGGACTGCAACAAGCCAGGCCTCCCTGTCCATCATCAACTCCCAGAGCTTACTCAAACTCATGTCCATTGAGTCGGTGATGCCATCCAACCATCTCATCCTCTGTTGTCCCCTTCTCCTCCCACCTTCAATCTTTCCCAGCATCAGGGTCTTTTCCAATGAGTCAATTCTTTGCATCACGTGGCCAAAGTATTGGAGTTTCAGCTTCAGAAACAGACCTTCCAATGAGTATTCAGGACTAATTTTCTTTAGGATGGATTGTTTGGATCTCCTTGACATCCAAGGGACTCTCAAGAGTCTTCAATACCACAGCTGACAAGCATCAATTCTTTGGCACTCAGCTTTCTTTATAGTCCAGCTGTCACACCCATACATGACTACTGGAAAAACCAAAGCTTTGACTAGATGGACCTTTGTTGGTAAAGTAATGTCTCTGCTCTTTGGTATGCTGTCTAGGCTTACTGAGCATTGTCCCACCCATCAGAACAAGACCCACTTTCCCCCTCTGTCAGTCTCTCCCCTCAGGCAGCTTCCATAAGCCTCTTATCCTTCTCCCCATCAGAGGGAAGACAGAATGAAAACCACAATCACAGAAAACTAACCAAACTGATTACATGGACCACAGCCTTCTCTAACTCAATGAAACTATGACCCATGCCATGTAGGGCCACCCTACACGTATGGGTCATGGTGGAGAGTTCTGACAAAATGTCGTCAACTGGAGAATGGCAACCCACCTCAGTATTCTTGCCTTGAGAACCCCATGAACAGTATGAAAAGGCAAAATGATAGGACACTGAAAGATGAACTCCCCAGGTCGGTAGGTGCCAAATATGCTACTGGAGATCAGTGGAGAAATAACTCCAGAAAGAATGAACAGATGGAGCCAAAGAAAAAACAACACCCAGTTGTGGATGTGACTGGTTATGGAAGTAAAGTGCAATGTCGTAAAAAGCAATATTGCCTCAGTTCAGTTCAGTCGTTCAGTCGTGTCTGACTCTTTGCGACCCCATGAGCCACAGCACACCAGGCTTCCCTGTCCATCACCAACTCCCGGAGTTCATCCAAACCCATATCCATTGAGTCAGTGATGCCATCCAACCATCTCATCCTCTGTCATCCCCTTCTCCTCCTGCCATCAAATCTTTCCCAGCATCAGGGTGTTTTCAAATGAGTCAGCTCTTCGCATCAGGTGGCCAAAGTATTGGAATTTCAGCTCCAGCATCAGTCCTTCCAATGAATATTCAGGACTGATTTCCTTTAGAATGGACTGGTTGGATCTTCAGACCTGGAATGTTAGGTCCAGAATCAAGGCAAATTGGAAGTGGTCAAACAGGAGATGGCAAGAGTGAACATTGACATTTTACGAATCCGTGAACTAAAATGGTTTCAGCAAACTATAAAGGACTGGAATGAGTGAATTTAACTCAGATGACCATTATATCTACTACTGTGGGCAGCAATCCCTTAGAAGAAATAGAGTAGCCATCATAGTCAACAAAATGAAGTCCAAAATGCAGTATTTGGATGCAGTTTCAAACGCCAGAATAATCTCTGTTCATTTCCAAGGCAAACCATTCAATATCACAGTAATCTAAGTCTATTCCCCAACCAGTAATGCTGAAGAAGTGAAGTTGAACAGTTCTATGAAGACCTACAAGACCTTCTAGAGCTAACACCCAAAAAAGATTTCCTTTTCATTATAGGAGACAGGAATGCAAAAGTAGGAAGTCAAGAAATACCTGGAGTAACAGGCAAATTTGGCCTTGGAGAGAAAATGAAGCAGGGCAAAGACTCATAGAGTTTTGCCAAGAGAAAGCACTGGTCATAGCAAACACCCTCTTCCAAAACACAAGAGAAGACTCTACACATGGACATCACCAGATGGTCAATACCAAAATCAGATTGATTATATTCTTTGCAGTCCAAGATGGAGAAGGTCTCTATGGTCAGCAAAAACAAGGCCAGGAGCTGACTGTGGCTCAGATCGTGAACTTCTTATTGCCAAATTCAGACTTAAATTGAAGAAAATAGGGAAAAACCACTAGATCATTCAAGTATGACCTAAATCAAATCCCTTACTATTTGTGACAAATAGATTCAAGGGATTCGATCTGATAGAGTGCCTGAAGAACTATGGATGGAGGTTCATGACATTGTACAGGAAGCAGTGATCAAGACCTTCCCCAAGGAGAGCCCGACTGCTGGTATTCGACTCATGACTTCTCCATTTTGTAGCTGTGTTACCTTAGGTCAAGCTACTTACCCTCTCTTTGCCTGAGCTGTGTCTTTTGTAAAATGGGGTGATTGTATTTACACTATGAGAATCATTATGAGAATTGAAAGTATCAAAACAGTTATACACTTTCAATGGTGCTTGGCATGGAGTAAGGCAAAATCCAAGTGTTAGCTACTACTGCTATGTATTAATCCAAAATAATTGACTGCCAAGATGCCCCCATACATGGGGCCTAGGGTGCTGAGTGGCCAAAGGCTCTAACAAGTCCTACAGCTGAAAAATCTGCTTTTGTTTAACATTCCCCAAATTCAGTCAACCATGCCATCTTTATACCCCAGGGATAAGAAAAGGAGTCAGCAGTTAAATTGCTCACTTGTTCCTGTACCCCATCCTATAACCCTGTGACCAAGCAGCAGGCAGATATGTTGTGAAGCTCTGTCTGATTCAGTGTCACACCAGGAGCCTGGCTCCCTTTTCTTCCCAGGCTTCCCTCTCCTCCCTCACTCTCCTATCCTGGGGGTACTCTCCGTAGCAGAGTCAGTGCAGGAGGTTTTGCCTCCAGCTCTGAGGCTTAAGGAATCGGGGCTCACACAGACATTTACTGTTACACATTCTCTGAGTTCTTCAAGGAAAATAAACTACACCCATGATCTTCTTTGTCATTATGAATAAAGAAGACTTTATTACCTCTTCTTGCTATTCTTTGGAACTCTGCATTCAGATGGGTTTATCTTTCTCTTTCTCCTTTGCCTTTTACTTCTCTTCTTGTCTCAGCTATTTGTAAGGCCTCCTCAGACAACTATTTTCCCTTGTTGCATTTCTTTTTCTTGGGGATTGTTTTGGAGATGGTTTTGATCACACATCCTGTACAATGTTATGAACCTCTGTCCATGGTAGTTCCGGCACTCTTTCTGTGGGATCTAATACTTTGAATCTATTCATCATTTCCACTAGATAGTCATAAAGGATTTGATTTAAGTCATATGTAAATAGCCTAGTGGTTTGGCCTGCCTTCTTCAGTTTAAGTCTGAATTTTGCAATAAAGAGCTCATTATCTGAGCCACAGTCACCTCTGGATCTTGCTTTTGCTGAATGTACATAGCTTCTCCATCTTTGGCTGCAAAGAATATTATCAATCTGATTTCAGTATTGACCATCTGGTGATGTCCATGTGTAGAGTCTTCTCTTGTGTTGTTGGAGGAGGGTGTTTGCTATGACCAGTGTGTTCTCTTCGCAAAACTCTGTTAGCCTTTGCCCTGCTTCATTTTATCCTCCAAGGCCAAACCTGGCTGTTACTCCAGGTGTTTCTTGACTTCCTTGTTTTGCATTCCAGTCCACTATAGTGAAAAGGACATCTTTTTTTGATTTGTTAGTTCTTGTAGGTTTAGAAGGTGTTGTAGGTCTTCATAGAACCATTCAACTTCAGCTTCTTTCGCATTAGTGGCAGAGTTTCAAAGAATAGCAAGGAGAGATAAGAAAGCCTTCTTAAGTGAACAATGCAAAGCAATAGAGAAAAACAATAGAATGTGCAAGACTAGAGAGCTCTACAAGAAAATTAGAGATACCAGGGGAACATTTCATGCAAAGATGGGCACAATAAAGGACAGAAATGGTGAAGACCTAACAGGAGCAGAAGAGATTAAGAAGAGATGGAAAGAATATACAGAAGAGCTATACCAAAAAAATATATTAATGACCTGGGTAACCATGATGATTTGTCACTTACCTAGAACCAGATATTGTGGAATGTGAGGTCAAGCAGGCATTAGAAAGCATTACTAAGAATGTGATGGAATTCCAACTGAGTTATTTAAAATCCTGAAAGATTATACTGTTTAAGTGCTGCACTCAACATGTTAGCAAATTTGGAAAGCTCAGCAGTGGCTATAGGACTGGAAAAGGTCAGTTTTCACTCTAATCCCAAAGAAGGGCAATGCTTCAAGGAATGTTCAAACTTCTGTACAACTGTGCTCATTTCACATGCTAGCAAGGTAATTTACAAAAACCTTCAAGCTAGGCTTCAACAGTACCTGAACTGAGAACATCCAGATATAAAATCTCAGTTTAGAAAAGGCCAGAGGAACCAGAGATCAAATTGCCAACATCTGTTGGATCATAGAAAAACCAAGAGAATCCCAGAAAACCGTCTACTTCTGCTTCATTGACTATGCTAAAGCCTTTGACTGTGTGGATCACAATAAACTGTGGAATATTCATGTAGAGATGGGAATACCAGACCACCTTACCTGCCTTTTGAGAAACATGTATGCAGGTCAAGAAGCAACAGTTAGAACCAGACATGGGACAATGGACTGGTTCATAATTGGAAAAGAAGTACATCAAGACTGTATTTTGTCACCCTGCTTATTTAACTTCTATGCAAAGTACATCATGTGGAATGCCAGGCTGGGTGAATCACAAACTGGAACCAGTCCTGCTAGGAGAAATATTCATAGCCTAAGATACGCAGATGACACCACGCTAAAGGCACAAAGCGAAGAGGAACTAAAGAGCCTCTTGATGAAGGTGAAAGAGGAGAATGAAAAAGCTGGCTTAAAAGTCAACATTCAAAATACTAAGATCATGGCGTCCAGTCTCATCACGTCATGGCAGATAGATGGGGAGAAAATGGAGACAGTGAAAGACTTTATTTTCTTGAGTTCCAAAGTCACTGCAGACAGTGACTGCAGCCATGAAATTAAAAGATGCTTGCTCCTTAGAAGAAAAGCTATGACAAACCTAGACAGCATATTAAAAAGCAGAGATATCACTTTGCTGACAAAGGTCCATCTAGTCAAAGCTATGGTTTCTCCAGTAGTCATGTATGGATGTGAGAGTTGGACCATAAAGATGGCTGAAAGAATTGATGGTTTTGAACTATGGTGCCGGAGAAAACTCTTGAGAGTGACTTGGACAGCAAGGAGTTCAAACCAGTCAATCCTGAAGGAAATCAACCCTGAATATTCATTGGAAGGAGTGATGCTGAAGCTGAAGCTCCAGTGTTTGGCCACCTGATGTGAAGAGCTGACCCATCAGAAAAGGCCCTCATGCTGGGAAGGACTGAGGGCAGGAGGAGAAGTGGCAGTGAGGATGAGATGGCTGGATGGCATCACTGACTCAGTGGACATGAGTTTGAGCAAACTCCGGGAGATAGTGAAGGACGGGGAAGCCTGGTGTGCTGCAGTCCATGGGGTGGCAAAGACTTAGATGTGACTGAGCGACTAAACAACAACAAATAAGTAAAGACCATCAGCAGATATTCTGAGTGTGGTGTGACAGAAAGCAGGAATTAGAACTCCTGAGTCTTTGAGTCTCATCTCTTATTCAAACCAACTGACTTACTGTTCAGAGAGGGGATTGCCAAAAAATGGAGCAAAACCTGTTTATCTTTCATCTCCCATGTGTGAGAGTTAATAAACATTGGAACTAACTCACTGACTGCCTGCTACACTGTATGATCTCTTTTGATATCTACCACAAGCTACATAGATTTACTCTCTAATAAAGTCCGTGTTCTTTGAGGCCTTTTGTTCTGGAGAGAAGACACAAAGTCATTGATACAGAGACAGAAATTAAGTCTTTTAATATATTCTTTTGGCCCCTAGCTCCTTCTTTTCACTAAAGACACCTCCACACTCCATCCTTGCCACAGTTTTTAAAAATTGTCTCAGACGAGTAACAAAGGGCCAGTGTTCCATCTCCACCTCTGCAGCCACCAGCAGGTGGCATGTTACTCACATTCTGTCTCCAGAGCTTGTCCCCAGCTCTTGGCTCCAGAGCAAGGGCCTCAGGGTCAGGGGTGGGGGTGGGAAGGGTCACAGTCGGCTTTGGCCACTGGCCCACCCTGCCCTTCCCATGTGTCTCAGAGCCCTGAAGAGCCTGCCAATATGGCACACGTTTGTTACCCATGGTCGGGATCAGTGTCTGTTGTTTGTAGTCAAGATCTTTGATGGATTCAGTTCAGTTCAGTTCAGTTCAGTCTCTCAGTCATGTCTGACTCTGCCACCCCATGAACTGCAGCAAGCCAGGCTTCCCTGTCCATTACCAATTCCCAGAGACTGCTCAAACTCATGTCCATCAAGTTGGCGATGCCATCCAACCATCTTATCCTCTAAATTGTCCCCTTCTCCTCCTGCCTTCTGTCTTTCCCAGCATCAGGGTCTTTTCCTATGGGTCAGTTTTTTGCAACAGGTGCCCAAAGTACTGGAGCTTCAGCTTAAGCATCAGTCCTTCCAATGAATGTTTAGGATTAATTTCTTTTAGGATGGACTGGCTGAATCTCCTTGCAGTCCAAGGGACTCTTGAGAGTCTTCTTCAACACCACAGTTCAAAAGCATCAATTCTTCGGCGCTCAGCTTTCTTTACAGTCCAACTCTCACACCCATCCATGACTACTGGAAAAAAATAGCTTTGATTAGACAGAACGTTTTGATGGATACTAATATTTATATCTAAATGGAATCTGTGACTATATCAGCATCTCCACCACACCTCAAACACTCCTTTGTGGGATACAGACTCTCAGGGATGTCCCAGACTTAATTGAGATTACCAGACCACATCAAGGAAAAAGATGAGGATGATAACTAAACTTTACTGTGGGGTAGTCATTTCTCAGTATATACATAAATCATCATTATGTTGTACACCTGCGACTGTTACAATGTTATATGTCCATTATTTCTCCATTTAAAAAGATAAAAATACATTATTAAAAAGAAAAGAGAAAAACAGAAGCAGCCGTCCAGCACATGTGGAAGCAAGTCACCCTCTCACTGGGCAGGGCTAGGCTCCTTGGCACCTTCTTTGTCCTGAAGAAGCAGTGAGGTGTGGGCACCTCACACACAGCTCCCACCAGGCCAGGTACTTCTTAGCAAAGTGCAAAGGATTTATTGTTCTACTGACTCCATGTATCGAGATCAGGTGAGCAAACGGGAGCCAGGGCAATCTGGCATACCACACCACCCTTGTTTGTATATAGAATGTTACGGGGCCACAGCCAATGCCTGTTCCCGTAATTGTTGACTCTGGCAGCATCCGCATCCCTGAGTTGTTGTAATAGACAGTAAAGCCAATGAAGCCAAAAGTATTTACCGATAAAGATCATTGACTCCTAACCTAAAACAGAAATCCCCAGAAGGCCAGAGAGAGTTTGGAAATAAGCCAGTCACAAAAAGAAAAATACTGTATGCCTCCTCCTATATGAGGAATCTGGAATAGTCAAATTCTTAGTGATAAAAGGAAGACTACCGGTACCATGGGTTGGGGGTGGGGGCGGGTAAATGGGAACTTGGGGTTTAGTTTGTGTAAGGTATAGTTCAGGCCGAAGCAGAAAAGAAGGAGAGACGACCTCAACGGAGGTAGGTTACCTTTATTCAGGCAAGGAGGGGCAACAGTCAGCCTAACGACCAGGCTCAATGCAAGAGGGATCAGGGAGGCTTCATATTTAAAGGGAGGTTTGTGGAGGTGATAAGGGAAATGTTAGTCAGGCGGAATGTTTTGGGTATTCTTTAGTTGAGACAGCATTTGTAGTTGGATAGGGATGGGAGGTTTTGGGCGAGGGGTGATAAGTCCCAGGTAGATGCAACCGGCCCAGAGCATCAGAGCGGGACCTAAAGTTTGGTTGTATTTTCTCTGAAGTTAGAGGATTCAGCAAGGGCCTTTGAGACTGTTGTTTTCTTTTCTAGGCCCAAAGGCTCCTTCAGTTTCTAAAATGAAAAGAGTTCTGGAGATGGATGGCAAAACTGGTTGCACAACCCTGTAAGTGTTCTTAATACCAGTGAAACATACACTTAGAGATGGTTAGGGTGGTAAATCTTATGTTATGTGCATTTTACTACAAGTTAACTTTTAAAGAATGTCAGACTTAAAAAAGAGATGTCAGACTCAGCACCATCACAGCGATTGTGGAGCTTCGGATGAGTTACCAAACTTCTTGGTCACAGTCACCTCCTTTCCTGGCCACCCTGCCCCCAACATACATAAAAGACGTACTGGTGAAGAGTGCAGTGGAGCCGGAGCTGGCGGGAAACTCAGGGAAGAACATGTCAGGAACCAGAAACAGGTGCCAAGGCTGCACAGACCAAGTCCATGTCAGAGGGACACACACTTTCTCCCTTTTTATTTACATCGTTGTGTTAGTTTCAGGTATACAGCAAACTGAATACTTGCACATATACATATATCCACTCTTTCTTAGATTATTTTCCCACATAGATCATCACAGAGTATGCAATAGAGTTCTCTCCTGTATATTATAGTATGTCTTTATTATCTATTTTATATATAGTAGTGTGTATATGTCAACCCCAATCTTCCAATTTATGCATCCCACATCCTGTTCCCCTCTAGTAACCATAAGTTTGTTTTCTGTATCTGCTATTCTGTGTCTGTTTTGTAAGCTCATTCCAGGTATATATCATATATAATATTTCTCTTTCTCGGTGTGACTTACTTCTCTTAGTATGATAATCTCCAGGTCCATCCATGTTGCTGCAAATGGCATTATTTCATTCTTTTTTATGGCAAGTTAATATTCCATTGTATATATAAAATAACTACCACATTGTCTTTATTCATTCATCTGTCAACAGACATTCAGGTTGCTTCCGTGTCTTGGCTAAATAGTGCTGCAATGAACATAGGGGTGCATGTATCTTTTCAGATTAGAGTTTTCTCCAGATATATGCTGGAGAGGGATTGCTGGATCATATGGTAATTCTGTCTTCAGTTTCTTAAGGAACCTCCATACTGTTTTCCATAATTGTGGTACCAATTTACATTCCCACCAACAAACTAGAAGGGTTATAGGGACATGCTCTCTTATGTAAGAGAAATAGTTACAAAAATGAGGGACAGTTGCAATTACAAAAATGAGGGACACTGGCAGGCCAGTGATTAAGACACCATGCCTCCACTGCAGAGGGCACAGGTTCAATCTGCGGTTGAGAAATAAGATCCCCGTGTGCCACAGGAGAGAGAGAAAGAGGGAGAGTAGAGAAATTTGCTATTCATATTGAACAAGCAATATATAGCAAGTGTCTCGTAGGTGAGGGCGCTATGAGTGTTAACCAAAGTGCCCAAGTAAGAGGCAGGACCTTCAAGGGTCCTACCCTCTCTATTCAGGAAGGAAGGCAGGATATTTACAAATGGGAAAATCATACTTTCAGTAAATGTATTAATGGCCAACTGGTGGCATGTACTATATACAGGATGGATATCAGAGTTGGGTTGAAGGAGAGATTAATTCAGGCTGTGTTGTGTTAGTAAGAAAAGATTTTTTCAGGTAGATTTGAGCTGGTTTGAACCATGAAACTGTATTACTAGAATTGGCTTTGGGAAATCTTACCATGTTTTGCTAATGCAAACATAAGCTTTTCAAACTCATTTAATCTGCTGCTTAAAAGGGGTGAACTCCAAGCAGATACAAGGAGCAAAGTTTTGTTTTCTTACACTCATCCCAAATATCACAGAAGAGGAGGATCTCTCCTATTTCTTTTGTTCTGCACTGTGAGGACTTCATGTACTCTTTTTAGATGAGTCTCTGGTGAAATACATATATTCCCAGGATTAATCACCTTTCACCCACAGTGAAGCCAGGCTTTACCCTCATTCTGCCATGATCTGGCAATATTCCCATCCAACCCTTCAATTACCAGCTCCTACCTTTCCAGGGTGTCCCATAAACAAAGTAGGCAGTCCAAACTCATCCTGCTACTGTCTTCCTTCCATATGTGGTCCTGCTACATGGAGTGGATTTGAAAGCATGGGTAAACGGTCAGTCAAATCCATCTCACCTGCCCCCACTAAGAGAGGTGGTTTTCGCTGCGCTACTGAAGGCTGGCATGTCCTCCAGCTGAAACATAGGCTAAGTAATAAGATGTTTCCCTGAGTTCTTGACCCAGAACTTGGAGTTGGCTGTGTCTACTTGCAAGTGAGCTGATTAAGACTGGGCAGGAGAGAGGGTCAGCTGGTCAGCTGAGCTGACTCCATCTGGAAAAAGAAGGAAACAACATTTTGCACTTTCAGTGAGCTTTGGACCATGTGCCTGGTAGCCATGAGGATAACATACCTACAGCCAAACTGCCCTCCTGGACTGGTAAACACCAGATTCCATACCAACATTTCCCATAGCCAAAAAAATGTAATAATCCCCTATGTAGTCAATCACCTTTGTAATCTTTATGGCACCCACTGGTGTAGGCTACAATGTATAACCAGCTGACCCTTCTGATTATGAATCATGGCTGTAACCTGATTGTTTCTCCATTTAACATTTTCCAGGCTAGGTTTAAGGAATTTGGGGGTGTGGGCTTGAGCAGTACACTTAAGGTATATAAGGTTTCCACAAAAGTTGGTCGGGGTCCTTGGCTAAAAGGAGACTCTGCCTTGGGCCCACCAGTGTAATAAACTGCACTCCACTATCTGCATTGTCCTGAGTGAGTTTGTTTCCCAGAATCTGTGGCTATAGCAGGACCACCAACCTTCCATCTGGGAATGTGCCAGTGTCTGCTAGATGAACTTTTGCCACCAGAGGGCTGAATCCCATCCCCGCTCAGTCTCTGCTATGCTGTGCTTAGTTGCTCTGTTGTGTCCCACTTTTTGCAACCCCATGGACTAATGCTGGAATGGGTTGCCATGCCCTCATCCAGGGGATCTTCCCAACCCAGGGATCGAACCCAGGCCTCTCCCGCATTGCAGGCCATTTATCATCTGAGCCATCAGGGAAGCCCAAGAATACCAGAGTGGGTAGCCTATCCCTTTGAGAAGGTAACAGATAGAAAGGCCAGGGGTCACCAAACAGAGGAAATAGGCTGCAAGTAGCAGACATTTTTTTATCTCTCTCTTAAGCGGCAGGAGGAAACAATCTAGTGTTATATTTTTTCCCCTTCTCGGTACAAATTTAAAAAGAAGTTTCTCTTTGAAATTCTGTGTTGCCATAAAGGTGCCTAGTTCCACCTGAACTTAACTTTTCTCAAACTGTGAGCTAACCAATGCACTTTTCTTATGGAAACATTTGTCTTAAGCTATATTAACGTACTATGCACTTATCCTAGACTCTATCTTCAAGTCGGTTCCGCCTAAAGGCTCAGAACTGATATGACAAGCCAGTATGTTATACTCATACATTTTTCTCCTAATCTATGTTAATGAAACTGTATATTTGTCTGGAAATCTGCCTTTCTTCAAGATTCATGTCAATCATTTTATGGACCGGGATGACTCACCTGGTGCCATTCTCTGAGTTTTGAGACATTTCCTTTCTTTAATTAGCAGACTGCTAGTACCTGTATAACATCCAGCTAAAGACTAGCGGTGGGGGGTGGGGGGGGTACTCTTTCTGCCCCCTTCTGATGTCTATGTCAAAAGCTTTCCCTCTTGTATAGTTTAATGAGACTTTATTGCACAAAAGCTTTGAGCAATCAAGCCTCATTTCTGGCCCCTGATTGAATTGTTCTCCTGCAGAGGCCAAGAATCCCAGTGTCTTGCGTGGTTCAGCAACAACCTTTCACCTTCTCCAGGGGAACTTCCTGACCCAAGAAAGCAACTGAGGCCTCCTTCATTTCAGGTGGATTCTTTACCAGCTGAGCTACCTTGGGAAGCCCCAGTCTCTGGCAAGCGTCTCCATTTCTGAACTTTCAGAGGCCCGAGACTTACTCACAGCTGCGCACTCATACCTGACTGCACTCTCCCGGTTCCTTTTGCCCTGTGCCTCCATGCGATTCCACACGGAGAACTCCCACACCCTTTTTGCAGGAGGCAGACCTGAAACAGTTGTCTTTTCTCTTTGCTGCAAATCTCTGGTCCCAAAATTTTCACTTGAAAAACATTTCTAGAAACTGGTGCAAAATGAATCTTGTTCACTAATAGATACTAGGATGTTTGTTAGATGAACTAGTTGACACAAGGGACACAGAAGAGAGGGGAAATGTTTCCTGACTGACTAGCTGCAGCTCACTCAGAACTGCACCAGGGAGATGACATTCTCCTGTCTGATTTTCCTCTTGAAGTCTAAGTTTTCAAATGTATTTTAAACTTAGTTTGAACAGTTTCTTGCAGTGTCCCATACATGCTATTTATGCTGACTTTCCACATATACATTTTTTTTTTCAATCCCACATATACATTTTATTTCCAATTATTCCATAGTCCTGAGAGCATGTCAGGGATTCTCATCTCTTCCCCAGTTTCGATCTGGACCTGAGTTTAATCTGGGTGTCCTTACAGAGAAACTGACAGAAACAGTGACTTGACACTTAGGAAAACGCATGCTTTGCTTAAAGAAAGGAACCCTTTCCTTATTCTGTTTTTCTTATTAAAGCTTCAACTAGAATTTATAAAAAGAATTATGACTCCTTGCTGCCCTCAGCTGGTGGAGAAATACAATGCTCTATTAAAATAAATCTCCGTGGTTCATGCCACTTGATATCCAAACCAGAACTATTTAAGTTTTCCTGGACCTTCAAAGACGTTGGGTTTCATTCATAAATGCTGAATGTTTTCAGCTGCCATGCTGAATATGAATTGACAGAGAAAGTTACCCTGATCTTCTTTCTTTAGAGAAAAAGACTTGGAAAGATCCAGTCAGTTTTTTTAAGGACCGTGGTGGCCTAGAGAGGCCATGGAAGGAATTCTATGTCAGAATGTGAGCTTCCACCCTTATTTTACAACCGGATGCCTTCTTAGACCCTTCACTAACTGCTACGGCTAAGTCACTTCAGTCGTGTCCGACTTTGTGCGACCCCATAGATGGCAGCCCACTAGGCTCCTCTGTCCCTGGGATTCTCTAGGCAAGAACACTGGAGTGGGTTGCCATTTCCTTCTCCAATGCACGAAAGTGAAAAGAGAAAGTGAAGATGCTCAGTCATGCTCGACTCTTAGCAACCCCGTGGACTGCAGCCTACGAGGCTCTTCCGTCCATGGGATTTTCCAGGCTAGAGTACTGGAGTGGGTTGCCATTGCCTTCTCCAACTTCACTAACTGCACCTCTAATATTCATTGTTCCAGATTTGAAAAGAAATCTCACATAACATAAAATTGGGAGGTGGTGGGTTCTCTGTTTCAGAGCAGTAAACTTTGCTTTGGTAAAGAGTTAACTGAATGAAAGAAACTGATCTAACACACTTCTTTATGCATCACCTTTGTTAGTTGCAACCCCAAGTTTTCCTTAAAACAGTAATATTTCACTTTTACTATTTTATAGCATTAAAGGCATCCCACCATACTGCATTATTACCCATATGCAATTAAGTACAGCATCCATGCACTTGGATTTTGTTAACATGGATAGAAACGATCAGATCATCTCATTGAGAAACGATGTTCCTCTGACATCTTGTTCCACCTTGGTTTTCTTGACAAGAGTTTGAGCGAAAGGCTATTTCAAAGATTGATTCTTTCTCCTTTCACAACGCGCACTCGAGATGTCCAAATATCCTGCAATAATACCAAACACAATGAGTTTCTAGGAACTTGGATTTACCTGTTCACTGTAAGATAAAATTTCTGGCATCTAGTTATTATTAAATGGGGGGGAAAGACAGCCCTCCACAATAGTCATAAGGTAGTAAATAAAAACCGCATTCTGAGACTCCAATTAATTTACTTGCCAATATCTGAAATCATGTTTCATAAGCCAAGACAGTGAGTCCTCACACTGTCATTATGCTTTACTTGGCACTTGTGTTGATTACAGTTGTTGGGACTGGCTGTTATGTTTGGTCACAAAACTGTTTTAATACCTAAGCTCCTGCTGTCCTTGGTGATGTTTGCCTGCCCCATTCTGAGTGATCTGCTCCTGAAAATGATGTCCTATGCTACTGGATTGGTTTTTTCTTTTTTGTTCCTTATAAGACAATTCAAACTTTTTGCTTATTTTTCTGCAAACAGCAAAGTATGCTAGAAGAATAATTTTGGAATTGGACCTCCTCTGAAATCTCAGTCACTTAAGTGACTGAGGCCATTCTCTTGAACTCTTCATTTTCTCATTAAGAGTGTGGAGCTATCTCGACTGCTCCATTGAGTTTTGGTAAAGAAAAGGGACAGGGACATGCTCTTGTGCCTGCAAAGAACTCTATAGCAGAGTTAGTGTTGTTTTTCTAAGTAAAGTCAATAAAATATAGCTGAGACAGTCATGAGAAGAAATAGAGGAACTGATTGATTGGTACAGCCCTGACAGATCTCAAACAGAATTTTTTTTTTTCCTGACTTACAATTCAGGGTGTTGGATGGAAGACCCAACTGGCAAAATAAGTTGCCTTTCTAGGACATTTAATTGCTGCACAAAGGATGGACAAGACCATCCAAGACATGCAAATGAGAGGCCAGAGCATCTTCGAATATGGGAATACATTCAAAGATTCTAGCGAGAAAATGGCTCAAGGGTGGAGGAAGACTCTTGAGGTGGGAAGTTGTTTCAGAATGCTGCTGTTGGCACACAAGGCTCTTCAAAGTACCAGGAGGCCCTGTGTTGTCTACTTGGGGGTCATGTCAACCCTGAGAATAGATGATGCATTTACGATTATCTAACAAGTTCAGCTTCTTGATTCAGAGACCCAAACATAATCACCTACAATACAGACAAGTTTATTTATTTGCCTTGACTGATAATGTGTTATTGATCAGCGACAGCATAGAATCTTCACCAATTAAAAACAATCTAACTTAACAACATTGTTAATTGGTTAGATAACCCAATGCAAAGTAAAAGTAAAAAAAAAAAAAAACTCTATAGTGAGGTGGATTAACTAGGCAGGCATATGAAATACTGTCTTAACACCACGATGAGAAGCATCAGAGAGATCCCATTTCTGCCACATGCAAACTCTCCTTATAATCCCAGTGCAAACTGACCCAAACAAATACTTGCTTGAGAATTGCTTTCTTTGAAAGTAAAGGAGGCCTAAGATTGACATCCAAACCATTTACAGCTATGAGTTCAGAAAGTTGCTTTGTCTTCCATTTCCTCATCTCTGAATCTACTATTTTCTCTCCTACCTTTCCATCTGGAACACAATGGCCTGCCAGAAGACTTACAGAAACCAGGTCCCCCACACTAGGGAAGCAAGTAGTACAAACAAAACCCACTGTCATTCTTAGACAGTCTCAGCACTTTTCCAAAAGGAGGACTTTATACCTTCAAACTGAATCAGGTATGACACTGTTAAGCATCTGAAGAAAAAAACCGAGATGCTTACCTTGTCATTTCATACAAACATACCTTCAGAGTGATGTCTTTAAATCCATGTTTTTTCCTGACCATATTGACAACTTCCTTTCCAATGTTTTCTTGACTGGTGCCCTCCACGTCTATGTAGTGGCAGTTGGTATCCACAAAATGGCAGGAAATTGACTGTGGAAATTATTATGATCCAAAAGTATGTATGGGGCAGGGAACAGAATTATGTAAGGAAGAAGTCTAAGTTTTTAGCATTTGATTTTTTGAATGAAGCATATTGCCAAGTCCTACTAAGGAATGTATTGCAGGTTTTCTCATCGCCTTCTGTTACAGAAGTNTATGGGGCAGGGAACAGAATTATGTAAGGAAGAAGTCTAAGTTTTTAGCATTTGATTTTTTGAATGAAGCATATTGCCAAGTCCTACTAAGGAATGTATTGCAGGTTTTCTCATCGCCTTCTGTTACAGAAGTTAGTCAGGTTTGTAATGAGTTGGTATTTCAATGGTCACAGATGATGGGGAAAGGAAAACTGAAAAGACCTTGCAACGGAAAATAATACACAGACACCCACCTCTAATCCAAAGCACAGTTCCAGTCTGATAGCATTCACATAAAATACTCATCTCGTTTCCTTTTGAAGGTACAATGGAAGTTACTTGATTCTCCCCAGTCTCGAAGGACTTATCAGCAGATCTAACTTGCAAAGCGATAGTTGAAACTCACCTTCCTTGCCACAAGTTAGTTCTCTTAGGGTGACTGCACCCATCAGAAGATCTGCCTACTTCTTACAGATTTCTAGGCAGTTGAGTCACAAACTTTCTTTCTCATGGAAACCTGAGTACTATTCTGCGCCATACCAGAGCTTGAGGCGAAAGAGAAGAAATGTACACTCCTACCTGTACGCTGTTATGCATTTTTCAATGGTTGCTATTTTCTGAAATTTAAAGCAGTCAGTAATGTTGAAAAATTACCAAGTTAGTATACCAAAACACACTGCCAGTGTGGCGCCTGTACCCACTTTTGTCACAGTTCTAGGTGTCATGGTATTAGAGGGTCTGGTCTTTTTTAAAAAATTGCCATTGTGGTCACCCATGGACTTTTTGGCATTAATTTTTAATTTTTCCAACCAAG
>SJYV01033400.1:0-10606 GCA_006410875.1 Neotragus pygmaeus
GTTCTGTATGTTATGTCTTATTTTTTTATACCTCGTGGTTTGTACCTCTTAATCCCCCTCACCCCTCTTGCTCTTCCCTCCAGCCCTCTCCCCACTGGTGATGATCACTAGTTTGTTCTCCATATCTGTGAGTCTTTTTCTGCTTTGTTAGATTTTTAAAGAGAAGCCATGAATTAGAATATTTGTACATGAAATCTTGTGATTTGAAATTTCTGGAAATAATCTTTTTTAAGTCTTGAGTTTCACATCCTGTGAAGGGTGGACCACACCCACGCAGCCACCTGTGGTCAGGACTCAGCCTGTGGGTCATCTGCTGCTTGAACCGTCAGAGAATTACCAGGGCAGCATGAGGCTTATGAGAAAACACTGAATGGCAAACAAAGATCTTCAGTAATTTCTCTGGCTGATTATTTGACTGTTTTAAAAATCTGCCTGTCCACGATAAGCTGGGGAAAAAGCATTGTGGAAATTATGCTTTGTACACAACAGCACAGTTTCTACTTTGCTTATGCCTAGTCAAACGTGTAAATCCAAACCCTCAATGATGCTGCTCTACTCAAACCTTAGGGCCTACTTCTAAGGTGTGGCCAAAAAATTTCAAACAATGGACTTAAAATATTATAAATAGTATATCAGTTCTTTAGGTCAATGCGCAGAAACTTTTAGAACTGTCGTCCTCTTTCCTTGAAGCAGGAAGAAACAGGTGATTTACTAAGCAAATAGATGAGTCATTTTTGAATCAACGGTTATTTATACTAGTTTGTTATTTACACTTTTTAGGTCCATTATTTTGAGTTATTTACATTATTTTGAATGACTTGTATTATTCATCACTTTTATTAAGTAAAATTTTTTGCACTTATTACATTATTGTTTGCTATATTTTATCTATTCCTTTGTCATGTGCCTTGTTACTTCTTTAAAACAAGTAGGTTCCAGACCAGAGTTTCTATCTAAGTTTGTACATCAAAAAAACCTGGGTGATTTTCTTCCTCCCTGTAAATATCTAGAGGTGAGACCTCCACAAAGTATTTTGGGAAAAGATCTCAATTTGACAGTAAAGTGTTTTTCTGAAACTAACACTAGACCAAATGAGATTTAGATTGTATTTGACTGATTTCCCACTATATTTCATTATTTTTCTTGGATCTGAATTCCGCTAGAACTTACCAACCCGTGGGATTCAAATGTAAGGAGATATTTCAATTCAAGTAAAGGAGATAATCTCCTTTTAATTAAAGTATACGCCTCCACTGCCCAGTTGTGGGCGAATCAGCTTACATTTTGGATTCCAGCACTTCAGATTCGCACAAGCCTAACCTTGACATACTGCAGCTTTCCCCTTCTGAAATTTAGACTTGTTTCTGAATGCTTTATCAGATGTACTGATGGAAGCAGAAAGAACTAGGTGGTTTTTAGTATGCTTATTTCTTTCTAAGCACTTAGTTGATCTTTTTAACAAAAGAAGCAGAGATTTATACATAAGTAAATAAGATCAAATGAATCACCAATGTGGCTGTGACCTGTCTTCTCATAGGAATTTTAGCCTTGATGGCTTTGTTTTTCAAAAAACACATTCAAGGCTTTCTCAACATTAGGCTAACCTTCTGTCTTAATGTTTCTCAGTTACCTGTCAGAGCAGTTGGGATCACTCTGAGAAGCCTGCCGTTATCTTAGATAAGGGCATGACCTGGGCTTTAAAATTGACTGTGTTAACTATGTTGTTTGGTTTGAAAAATAGGAGATTTGTATTTTCAAGATACATTCAAGCATTCACCCTGAAGTGACAGCTCTGGTATTCTTTCTTGGCTTCTCTTGAAGAAAGCAAGATAGTCTTAATTTGGGTCAAAGTCTTGGTTTTATAGAAAGACAAAAGGATAGTAAGCCTCTGATAGGCAAAGAGGCTTCCCTGGTGGCTCAGTCAGTAAAGAATCCACCTGTAATTCAGAAGACCTGGGTTCAATCCCTGAATTGGGAAGACCCCCTGGAGAAGGAAATGGCTACCCACTCCAATATTCTTGCCTGGGAAATCCCATGGTCAGAGGAGCGTGGTGGGCTACAGTCCATGGAGTTGCAAGAGTTGGACATGACTTAGTGACCTACTTAATACCACGAGGCAAAGAGAGGGAACCCTACTTTTTGAACCAGAGCTTTGATAAACCTAAGTACCGACACCTAGGGGAGACATACTCCAGTGCTTGGGGGCTGCACGATGCTCAGACTCCCTGGGCTGACATGCCTACCTCCTTCCTGAAACCAGTTATAGCAGCTCCTTTGGACCAGCCCCTTCCTCCCATGAAGTGTGAATTCTCTGTCGTGCTTCTTTTTTTGTGTGTTCATGAAAGTTCTCTGATTTTATTTTCCAAGATTATTGAGTGTTGTTATTTTAGATCATGATGCATTTTGAAATACTGTCTCCATTAGTCCTATATCACTTAATATTATTTCTATCCTCACTTTGTGTCACCCTGGTCTGGAGTAGCAATATAGAGAAAGACTCTGATTTGGATCACAGAGTCTTGCCAGGATTTGTTGATTCCATGATGGCTGCAATCAACATTGGAATAAAGCTACAGATAAATCCAGCCAAGTTCAAATGATAAATCTCTGACCAAAATTTATTTTAGCTAAATACACACATTTCAACTTTTTAAAATTAAAATAATTACATGCTTGTAAAAGAATCTTTATACCTTACTATTAGTTTTTAATAAGCAAAGGACTATGTTAAATTCTTACATTTTCCATATATTATCTGTATTAAATTATTTCATACTTGAAAATACAGATATCAAATGTTTACTTTAGCATATTATTGTATCAGAAAATCTTCAATCAGGTTTAATAGAAGTAAATATGTTCTTAGAAAATTTATTATAGGTCTTTCAAAATGAGTATTGCCTCAAAAAGATTTGAAGTTCGCCTAATACGTATAGGGTAATCTTCCATGATAGCTGCTAATGTAAGAATAAGACTATAAATAAGTTCAGCTCAGTTCAAGGAAACTTTATAATGTAGCTTCCAAGATTTCTTTCTTTACATCATTGAAGATTTCAGAGCAATAATTTTATACCATAGCAAGAACTTGAATTGCTCTATAGAAAGATAATATTTAAGCTAATAAGATATACAAGCATAAATAAACATAACAAATAAGACATATTATTCAATGTAAGAGTATGTTTAGTCTCCAGATTAATCTGTTGTCACAAACAGCAGGATTCCTTTTTTAAGGCTGAATAATATTCCACTGTATGTGTATTCCACATTTTCTTTATACATTCATTGGTCAGTGGACATTTAGTCTGTTTCCAAATCTTCTCTAGTGTGAATACTCTTCAAGATTCGGACATCAGTTATTTTGGATAAATACCCCAAAGTGGATTGCTGAATCATATGGTAATTCTATTTTTTTTTTTTAATTTTTGAGGCAATGCCATACTGTTTTCCATAGTTGTTGCATCAGTTTATATACATACACTCTTACAAACAATTGTTGTGCTTCTTTGATAAAGAGACTTCAAAAGCCTTTGACTAGATAATTGTTCAACATTTTCTTGAGTTTCACCTTCGTTTGTAGGGGTCTAATAGTTTGACTGAATCCAACAAAGACTTTAATGTGTAGCATATTGATTTTATTAGGACTAGTATATTCTGAATTGTTGAAATATATCTACTTTCAAGATATGGTGGATAAGTGTTAACCTAGAAAGGCAAATAGAAATGGGTGGTTTGGAGGGTGGTTTTAAATGACTTGTGTTTTTGCTGTTAGTGATAAAGCTTACATGTGTTATTGGCATGTTGCCATCCCAGGGATTTGGGCAGCACACAGTGTTTGATTATAACTGCACAGAAGGGGAAATGGTTGAGTAAGAACCTTGAATACGTGCAGAAACACATATTTTATATGTTCCTACCCTGAGGGCAATCAGTGCTTTACCGTAAAACACAGCTCTTGCGTGTGTGAATATGTGTGTGTGTTTGATTCCTTCTTTCTTTTTCTTTGATATTTTCAAAGCTTCTCATGTTGGCCTTTTTTGAAAAGGTCTAAAAGTTTTTGTATTAGGTTCCTCAAAACAAGATCCTACACACGTCTATTTCTAGTGTGTGCATGTATATTTGTTCATATAAAAAACAAAGGACTTCCCAGTCCTGGTTTACAAATGTAAATTCTGACAACATCATTTGAAATACATAAAATTTGAGTCTGGTTGGAGTGAGTGAGAGAAAGTGAGTGCAAGTCACTCAGTCTGATTCTTCGTGACCCCTTGGACTAGACAGTATATGGAATTCTCCAGACCAGAGTATTGGAGTAGGTAACCTTTTCCTTCTCCAGGGGATCTTCCCAACCCAGGGATCAAACCCAAGTCTCCTGCATTGCAGGCAGATTCTTTACCAGCTGAGCCACAAGGGAAGCCCAAGAATGCTAGAGTGGGTTGCCTATCCCTCCTCCAGTGGATCTTCCCCACCCAAGAATCAAACCAGCATCTCCCGCAACGCAGGCAGATTTTTTACCAACTAAGCTGTGAGGGAAGCCCTGAGTCTGTTTGGACTCTTTGTCTAATAGATGTCTTTTTAAAAAAGAAAGGTGATTTTTATCTAGGCAAAAAACACAATAACAGCAAAACTGCAGTAGTTTTCTGAAGCAGCTGCAAGTTGGTTTCTTGTGGTCCGAGTTGAATTCTTCCTTATTCACTCCTGAGCATATTCACTCGTGTGTGTGTGTGTGTGTATGTGTATGTATGTGAGTGTGTGTGTGTGTGTGTATGTGAGTGTGTGTGTGTGTGTGTGTGTGTGTGTTTTCTTTCATCTATGTGCAGTAGTCTGCTATAAGGGCCGTAAGCCTAAGGTATTAATTTGTAATTGTTTAGTTGAAATGGTTCATAGTCACGAAAAGTCAACGGTAATTTTCACGTGACCTGCATGTGTTAAAGAAACTGTCTTGGGGATTTGCTGTGTGCTATACAAACCACGTAATTTCTATGATATAGAAACTTACTATCTGATGAAAACAAACACAAATCATACCAGGAAAACATTTCATTCCTGATGTTAGAGCTGGAATGGGCTTTGACTTTTCTCCATACTAATTTATCTGAGAAAGCATTTAGATTGACTCTAAGAAAAGCTTTTGGCCTCTCCTGTTTAAGAAGGGGGAAGGAAGAATGCTCTTTCCAGTGAGAGTTAATGAAGTTGGACATTTGGTCATTGGAATGTAACAAAGGCTTCCAAAAGATCAAGATAATGAGATTTCTTTCTAAAGGCCTTTGCAGGTTTATTTTTAAAGGACAGATGAACAGCCAAAAACTATGTTGCCTCTTCAATGAAAGAGTTAAGTTCTTGTTTATCATTTTCCTTTAAAAAAGTTAAAAAAAACCAACAACACTGAGCTTGACTAATTTGACTTGTTTTAGGTAGAGGATATCACTTTGTTCTTTATCTGTGAAAGTGCATTTGAAATGAAATTTAAAATGTGGAGAGACAAGAAAACCATTACTCTCTAAATTGCTGTATTACTGTAAAAGTAAATTTAAAGGGAATTTTGGAGAGCATCAGATATACCATTATTGTGACAGTCCACCAATTTACAAAAGTAATCTGAGCACACACTTCAATTTATTAACAATAATTGTTCTGGGAATGCTAACACCCAAGCTCTATAAGATCAATAATAAGTTGATACTTGAATTTGGGCTTACGGTTTAAGTTTGAGTGAATTCACTCAGTCATGTCCGACTCTTTGCAACCACACAGACAGTAGCCAAACAGGCTCCTCCTTCCATGGGATTTTCCAGGCAAGAATGCTAGAGTGGGTTGCCATTTAAGTTTAATCCAGGCTATTTAACTTACTCCTCAGTTATTCACATCCTATTATTTAGTCGCTAAGTCATGTCTGACATTTTTGCAACCCCATGGACTGTAGCCCCCAGGCCCCTCCATCCATGGGGTTTCACAGGCAAGAATACTGGAGTGGGCTGCCATTTCCTTCTCCACGGGATCTTCCCAACCCAAGGGTTGAATCCACATCTGCACTGCAGACAGACTCTTCACTACTGAGCCACCAGGGAGGCCCATTCACATTCTATAGATTGTTCTTATTATATATATATATAGTACAACATTTCATCTTCTGAAGTTCAATAATTGTATTTGAAGCAAATTTATATAGTTATACATGATAGATTGCTTTTTCATCTTTTGACTATTTAAACATGATATTTTATGTATTTTTATCAGATGACAACTACAGTCTCTCTAATTAATTCATCCTGCAATTAGTTCATACTGAGGATTTTAGTTGTGACTCAGAGCCCCAACATGGTAAATATTTGTTAATTCACAAGTGATATGAATGCCTAATTACTGGAGAAAAACATCCCAAAGATTTGGGAATTTAAAGAGACTGGGTACTGTATTTCTCACGGGTATGGTTTATCATAAGGCGAAATTTTATAAAAGAGATTTTACAGTTAACTTTTAAAATGGATGTCTGGATAGGATTCACATTTGTTTATTAAACNGATTTGGGAATTTAAAGAGACTGGGTACTGTATTTCTCACGGGTATGGTTTATCATAAGGCGAAATTTTATAAAAGAGATTTTACAGTTAACTTTTAAAATGGATGTCTGGATAGGATTCACGTTTGTTTATTAAACACTCTGTATAGCAAGACATCACAGACAGGGCCTCCTTGGAGGCTCAGTGGTAAAGACTCTGCCTGCCCATGCAGGAGACACAGGTTTGGTCTCTCATCTTCATGCTCCGCAGCATGAAGATCCCACATGCTGCGGAGCAACTAAGCCTGTGAATCTCAACTGTTGAGACTGTGCTCTAGAGCGGCAACTACTGAAGCCCACAAGCCCTACAGCCGTGCTCCGCAACAAGGGAAGCCACCGCACCCAGACGCCTGCGCTCCACGACTAGAGAGCGGCCCCCACTCGCCACCACTAGAGAAAGCCCATGCAGAGCAACCAAGACCCAGCGCAGCCTAAAATGAATAAATAATTTTTAAAAAATTCACAGAGGGCAAGGACCTTGCTCAGAGGCACACAACTAATATCTAGAGTCAAAATCCATATCTAAAACCTTTTCAGCTGTGTAACACTGATGATGAAAAATGGTTAGATTACTGGAGCATTTACTATTCTCCCAAACTTAGTTTCTAAATAGACTTCTTTACCTCTTTACCTGTGACTTTAGGCAAGTTCCTCAACCTCTTTGAGCCTTGGGCATCGCATCTGTAAAAGGGAGATAACATTATGATGATGATCAAGTAAACTTACATTTGTGAATAGTTAGAATGGTTGCTGACATAGAGGAAGTGCTAAATGCGTATTTAAGTGAAATCCCCATAAATATTTCTCAGGCAAAGTTTTTATACAATTGATAAAAATTATTGTTTTAAGTTATAATGAGTAGAAAATGATCCTTGAGATGAAAAAAAGTATTGCTAATACTGAGAGAGAAGTGATATTTTTGTAGCTCACAGGATTCTGTGGAATAGTGTATCACCTGAAATAAATGAGCCAATTTCTTCCACAACAACAACAAAAATTATAAAGAAAAAAAGATAGGAGAGAGGAAAGGTATAGATTAAGAGTCAAAGGGACAGAACAATCACATTGTATGGACTTTATTTGAATCCTCATCTAACTAACTGCAACAAAAAGTTGTAAGAGAGCACAGAAATATAAACATCAGTTGTCTTTTTGATTATGTTAAGGAACTATTGTTAAAATTTAAAGTGTGATAGTTGTGTTTTTTTTTTTAAGAGTTCCTAACTTTTAGAGATACATACACAAATATTTATAGATGATATTTACAAAGAATTTTTTAGAAATAACTGTTCATGCCTCTGTGTGTGTGTGTGTGTGTGTGTGTGTGTGTGTGTATGTGTAGAAATAGAGATGAAATAAGTTTGTTCAAGAGTTGATAGTTAAAACTGGCAGGTAGGCAAGATACATGAAAGTGTGTTATACTATTCTTTCTAATTTTGTACATGTTTCAAATTTATAATAAAAAATTTTAAAACATAAAAAAGAAAGGAAAAAGTCTTTACTGGAAAAACTGTTCTCAAGAGTTGTTACAGTTAATAATATGAATAGTATCTGACATTTGCAGAGTACTATAGATGAATTATCTCATTTAATCTTGAAGACAGCTCCTTAAGGTAAATCTGATTTTTGTAATCATTTAGAAGGTAATAATGTGGACTCAGTCTTAACGTCCTGAGGAAACAGATGTCTAAATGAAACAGAAGCCTTCCAAGAATTGTTGTCCAGAGTGGCTGAGTCAGGTATGTACTAGCCTCATCAATGGTATTTTAACACAGTGCTCGCTGTCTAGTGGGACTTCATAATAATTATGTCCACTTTGAGTGTTACTAGTGACTTAGAAGATTAGGTCAGGTTAATGGGAATATAAACCTGTATAGCTGCTATGGAGAACAGTATGGAGGTGTCTCAAGAAATTAAAAATAGAGCTGCCATGTTCTTGTTTAGTTGCCAAGTTGTGTCAGACTCTTTAGGGACCCCGTGGACTGTGGCCCTCCAGGCTCTTCTGTTTATGGGATTTCCCAGACAAGAATACTGGAGTGAGTTGTCATTTCCTTTTCCAGGGGATCTCCCGGACCCAGGCAGTGAACCAATGTCTCCTGCATTGGCAGGCATATTCTTTACCATTGAGCCATCTAGGAAGCCCCAGAGCTACCATATGATCCAGCAATTTCATTTCTGGGTATTTATCTGAAGAAAACAAAAACACTAAATCAAAGAGATACATGCGTCCCTGTAAATTACAGCTTTTTATATGATATATATGGAAACAACTAAAGTGTCTGTTGATGGATGAATGGATAAATAAATTTTGGTATATATATGATGGAATACTGGTGAGCCATTAAAAAAAGAAATTCTGCTACTCATGACACTGTGGATAAACCTTGAAGGAATTATGCTAAGTGAAATAAGGCAGATGGAGAAAGACAAATACAGTTAGGATAAATTCTTAAAATACCTGCCTTCTCATTCTGCCTCCCTCCCTCCTTTTTCAAACTTGGTTAAAAATTAGAAGAGGTCTCCTGGGCCATCTGGACTGTCTCAGACCCCAGCTTTTGCAATTTAGAGGATGGCTGAGATGGAGTTAAACAGTGGAGGTAAAGTCACCTGGCTCTGTTGTGGTTCAAGAGATGGGGTTTTGTGTTCGCTTTCCATTTTGCTTTAGTGTATTTTGCCAAGTAGAGTAATCTGTAGTCTGCAAATACAGAAATGATCATGGTTGAAGGGGAAATCTGAGATGAGAATGCAATAGGAGAGAAGGGACAAAGTTAGCTGAGTGAGGTAGAAAGATACAGAAGCAGCCAGTCAGACATCTTTAAGAATGAACGATGGAAGATCTCAGAAGGTTTGTAATGACTCAAAAGTGGCAAAAGGTGGATTTTAGAAACAAGGGGTAGATACTTGATATTCACTGTGGTAACTGGGAATCAAGGTCTGGTACATTTTACCAAACATCTGGAACACAAAGCAGAAATCACTGGGAGCTGGTGTGGACTCACCAAGAAAAAGGCATCCAAAATAAAGTGAATTTCCTTTATATTGGGATTACAAGACTAGGTCCTGGGGCTGGAACAACCCTGACTATCAGAATTTCGGTGTTCATGTAACATACCCTCTCAATTGATCCACTAGGACAACATTTAATAATGTCCACAGCCTCTTGAGCACCATAATAAAAGAAAGATCTGCTCTGCTCTGGGTACCAATGTTTTAGAGAGATGCTGACCATGAAGATGACATAAAGTCTGGAAATCTTAACTCATCAAGTAGTTGAGTGGGTCTCGGATGTTTAACTTGAAGACACAATTCCTGGTAGGATACATGAACAGTATCCTACAATGTTAGGACATGGGAAGAAGGAGAAGAGAAGGTTTGGGAGAATGCTACCACAGGGATTCATGACCACAGTGAAGGGCAGGGCAGCGAGGTCTGCTTCACAGTGGTCCAGGTCAGAAATGACAAAGACCTGCCTTCAGGGGCTGACTGTGCTCATGGTGTGGAGGATGTTGGGTAGGGATAAAGGCAGCGGGCTTGCTGACCAATAGTCATGAAAGCTGGCATTGAGGGAACATTCTTTTGGACTTTACCCAGTTGGATATGACCTTTCCTTCTAAATCTTGATTTATGCCACTCAAGGAGTAATTTTGGCTTGTATTTTGATGCTTTTTAAACCCATCTTACCATCTCTATTTTTAAGCCATAGATAGGCACTCTGCGTTACTCATCTTGTATTCCTAAGCTACTGGATTGATTGCCAGCATCGATGTAGTTGAATCATTTGTAAAACAGCATTAATATAGGTTAATCCATTACATAAAAATGTCAACTCTGGTCACAGATTGTTTATCTTGTTTTTGTCTTAAACGTTGTTCAATTTAGTTCAGTTCAGTCGCTCAATCGTGTCCAACTCTTTGCGACTCCATGAACTGCAGCACGCCAGGCCTCCCTGTCCATCACCATCTCTCGGAGTTCACTCAGACTCGTGTCCATCGAGTCCGTGATGCCATCCAGCCATCTCATCCTCGGTCGTCCCCTTCTCCTCCTGCC
>SJYV01033400.1:12237-32676 GCA_006410875.1 Neotragus pygmaeus
TATTGCTGAAGCCTGGCTTGGAGAATTTTGAGCATTACTTTACTAGCATGTGAGATGAGTGCAATTGTGCAGTAGTTTGAGCATTCTTTGGCATTGCCTTTCTTTGGTAATGGAATGAAAATTGCCCTTTTCCAGTCCTGTGGCCACTGTCGAGTTTTCCAAATTTGCTGGCATATTGAGTGCAGCACTTTCACAGCATCATCTTTCAGGATTTGAAAGAGCTCAACTGGAATTCCATCACCTCCACTAGCTTTGTTTGTAGTCATGCTTTCTAAGGCCCACTTGACTTCACATTGCAAGATGTCTGGCTCTGGATTAGTGATCACATCATCATGATTATCTGGGTCATGAAGATCTTTTTCCTTCTTATATTTTCCTTCCAAGACCATTTTCAGTTGTTTTCAAACAGCCATTGAATTTTCAAAACTATATTTTGTTTGTGTTTTCATTTTTCTTCTGAAAAGACAAAGATCAAAGGGGAAAGGCTTGGATTTTGAAAAATATTTCTCTCCGTGGGCACAATTCTGGCCTCTTTTGACTTAATCACAACAGACAAGTTGCTCTTCATAGCTAGAGGATGAAAATTCTTTATCTTTTTAATGCCCCAATCATCATGTTGAAGTTTCTCCCCAGCTCAGTTAGGAGTAATATGTTCTCCTTCTCCTGGTGACTCAGACAGTAAAGAATCCCCCTGAAATATAGGAGACCAGAGTTCAATCCCTGAATCAGGAAGATCCTCTGTAGAAGAGAATGTCTCAGTTCAGTTCAGTCACTCAGTCATGTCTGACTCTTTGTGACCCCATGGACTGCAGCACGCCAGGCCTCCTTGTCTATCACCAACTCTCGAAACTTACTCAAACTCATGTCCATAGAGTCGGTGATGCCATCCAACCATCTCATCTTCTGTTGTCCCCTTCTCCTCCTACCTTCAATTTTTCCCAAGCTCAGGGTCTTTTCCAATGAGTCAATTCTTAGCATCAGGTAGCCAAAGTATTGGAGTTTCAGCTTAGGCATCAGTCCTTCCAATGAATATTCAAGACTGATTTCCTTCAGGATTGACTGGTTAGATCTCCTTGCAGTCCAAGGGACTCTCAAGAGTCTTCGCCAACACCACAGTTCAAAAGGTTCAATTCTTTGGTGCTCAGCTTTCTTTGCAGTCCAACTCTCATATCCATAAATGACTACTGGAAAAACCATAGCCTTGACTAGATGGACATTTGTTGGCAAAGTAATGTCTCTGCTTTTTAATATGCTGTCTAGGTTGGTCATAACTTTTCTTCCAAAGCACAAGCGTCTTTTAATTTCATGGCTGCAATCACCATCTGCAATGATTTTGGAGCCCCCCCGCCCAGCTCCCGCAAATAAAGTCTCTCACTGTTTCCACTGTTTCCCCATCTATTTCCCATGAAGTGATGGGACCGGATGCCATGATCTTAGTTTTCTGAATGTTGAGTTTTAAGTCAACTTTTTCACTCTCCTCTTTCACTTTCATCAAGAGGCGCTTTAGTTCTTCTTCACTTTCTGCCTTAAGGGTAGTGTCATCTGCATATCTGAGGTTATTGATATTCCTCCCAGCAATCTTGATTCCAGCTTGTGTTTCTTCCAGTCCGGCGTTTNTTCACTTTCATCAAGAGGCGCTTTAGTTCTTCTTCACTTTCTGCCTTAAGGGTGGTGTCATCTGCATATCTGAAGTTAGTGACATTTCTCCTGGCAATGTTGATTCCAGCTTGTGCTTTATCCAGCCCAGCATTTCACATGACGTACTCTGCATATAAGTTAAATAAGCAGGGTGACAATATACAGCCTTCACGTACTCCTTTTCCAATTTGGAACCAGTCTGTTGTTCCATGTCCAGTTCTAACTGTTGCTTGTTGACTTGCATACAGATTTCTCAAGAGGCAGGTCAGGTGATCTGGTATTCCTATCTCTTTAAGAATTTTCCAGTTGGTTGTGTTCCACACAGTCAAAGGCTTTAGCGTAGTCAATAAAGCAGAAGTAGATGTTTTTCTGGAAATCTCTTGCTTTTTCAATGATCTAACGGATGTTGGCAATTTGATCTCTGGTTCTTCTGCCTTTTCTAAACCCAGCTTGAACATCTGGAAGTTCACAGTTCATGTACTGTTGAAGCTTGGCTTGGAGAATTTTGAGCATTACTTTGCCAGCGTGTGAGATGAGTGCAATTGTGTGGTAGTTTGAGCATTCTTTGGCATTGCCTTTCTTTGGGATTGGAAAACTTTTTCCAGTCCTGTGGCCACTGCTGAGTTTTCCAAATTTGCTGGCATATATTGAGGGAATGACTACCCACTCCAGTATTCTTACCTGAAAATTCCATGGAAAGAGGAGCCTGGTGGGCTGCAGTCCACTAGAGTCCCANACTTTTTCCAGTCCTGTGGCCACTGCTGAGTTTTCCAAATTTGCTGGCATATATTGAGGGAATGACTACCCACTCCAGTATTCTTACCTGAAAATTCCATGGAAAGAGGAGCCTGGTGGGCTGCAGTCCACTAGAGTCCCAAAACAGTTGGACGTGATTGATCGACTAACACTTTCACTTCACCTTCAATGTATTCTCACCACAGTAGGTATTCAGATAAAAGCTGATTTATCCCAATCATCAAATCTGATTATAAGGAGCCTTTGAGCTGGAGTCTATCATGTGATAGGGAGCAATGTGTTCATGGCTCAAGATCAGTCTCCTTATGCATGTGTGATTGTAGAGGTGAGATTATTCAAGAGCACAGTTTGGATTACAACCAGATTCTATCACCCACCAGCCTTGTGACTTTGGGCAACTTACTTAAACTCTTGGAGTCTCAGTTTCCCCACGTGTACAAGAGAAATAGCAATAGTACCTACCCCATATGGTTGTGATGATTTTTGAATGACNTACAACCAGATTCTATCACCCACCAGCCTTGTGACTTTGGGCAACTTACTTAAACTCTTGGAGTCTCAGTTTCCCCACGTGTACAAGAGAAATAGCAATAGTACCTACCCCATATGGTTGTGATGATTTTTGAATGACTTATATATGAAATACATCAGTGCCTGGGTAGTAACTGCTACATTAAGTGTTTATTTTATCATTATTATTCTCAAAACAAGTGAAAGGACAGGCGAAAAAGGGAAAGAAGCAATGAAAGAAAGGAGGGGAAATAGATAACTGACAATGTTATTCAACTTTTCATCTCTACCAGGAGATAAAGTCCAGGGAGCATTGACAGATGATAATTCCCTGGAAAAATAAATCCCAGCATTTGTACAAACAGCCATTGATTCATTGTTGTAAATTTTACATCTGCTGCATTCAGCCAGGGACACAACCAACTGGATGGCCCAGACAATCAGTGGTTTGCTCTGGAGTACAATTAAGTCAATGGATGGCTTCTCTCNTTGGATTACAACCAGATTCTATCATCCACCAGCCTTGTGACTTTGGGCAACTTACTTAAACTCTTGGAGTCTCAGTTTCCCCACGTGTACAAGAGAAATAGCAATAGTACCTACCCCATATGGTTGTGATGATTTTTGAATGACCACGTATTGACTGTTGTTGATTTAAAGTCTGAGGCCCTTCTATCTGTCTCCACTGCATTTAAGTTAACGTCATTTGATGATATCTTTATGCTAATAACCTCAACTTGCTGACATCTTGAGATGTATCTCTTTGGCTTCTATATCATAATTTTCTTTGGTAACCAAGTTTGGGATACCACATTGTGCGTGCTACTGAATAATTTGTATTAATAGAAACAAATTTATAACTGTGCAAAGGAATCTTGTTGGGGTAAAAAAACTTATATTGTATATTATAAGTTTGATAGAGATTGAATGAATATGAGTTTATTTTAGGCAGTTTATACCAAAGTGCCTAATTTAATAAGACAGATAAATGGTGTATTAGGCCATGAATGACAAAGAAGCCAGAGGCACCTTGAATTATATTCAAAGGAATATGTTGACTGAAAATAAAAGGAAAAGATATGCAGATGACACAACCTTATGGCAGAAAGTGAGCAGGAATTAAAGAGCCTTTTGATGAAAGTAAAAGAGGAGAGTGAAAAAGCTGACTTAAAACTCAATATTCACAATGGAATATTACTCAGCCATTAAAAAGAAGAATTTGAATCAGTTCTAATGAGGTGGATGAAACTTGAGTCTATTATACAGAGTGAAGTAAGCTAGAAAGAAAAACACCAATACAGTATACTAATGCATATATATGGAATTTAGAAAGATGGTAACAATAACCCTATATGCAAGACAGCAAAAGAGACACAGATATATAGAATAGTCTTTTGGACTCTGTGGAAGAAGGTGAGGGTGGGATGATTTGAGATATAATAGCATTGAAACATGTATATTATCATATGTGAAACAGATTGCCAGTCCAAGTTCGATGCATGAGATGGTGCTCAGGGCTGGTGCACCGGGATGACCCAAAGAGATGGAATGGGGAGGGAGATAGGAGGGGAGGGTTAAGGATGGGGAACACATGTACATCCATGGCTGATTCATGTCAATGTATGGCAAAACCACTACAATATTGTAAAGTAATTAGCCTCCAATTAAAATAAATACATTTTTAAAAAATAAAAAAAAACTAAGATCATGGGATCTGGTCCCATCACTTCACAGCAAATAGATGGGAAAACAATGGAAACAGTGAGAGACTTTATTTTCTTGGGCTCCAAAATCACTGCAGATGGTGACTGCAGCCATAAAATTAAAAGACACTTGCTCCTTGGAAGAAAAGCTATGACCAACCTAGACAGCATATTAAAAAGCAGAGACATTACTTTACCAACAAAGATCCATCTAGTCAAAGCTATGGTTTTTCCAGTGGTCATTTATCGGTATGAGAGCTGGATATAAAGAAAGCTGAGCAACAAAGAATTGAACCTTTTGAACTGTGGTGTTGGCGAAGACTCTTGAGAGTCCCTTGGACTGCAAGGAGATCAAACCAGTCAATCCCTAAAGGAAATCAGTCTTGAATATTCATTGGAAGGACTGATGCTGAAGCTGAAACTCCAATACTTTGGCCACCTGATGGGAAAAACTGATGTTTTGGTAAAGACCTTGATGCTGTGAAAGAGTAAAGGTGGAAAGAGAAGGGGATGACAGAGGGTGAGATGATTGGATGGCATCACCAACTTGAAGGACATGAGTTTGAGCAAGCTCCGGGAGTTGGTGATGGACAGAGAAGACTGGAGTGCTTGTCCATGGGGTTGCCAAGAGTTGGACACGACTGAATGACTGAACTGAAAAGGAAGAGTTACAAGAGCATCTTGGCGTGATGCTCATAACCATTAGAGATGATTAATGCAAGGTATGTTGTAATCCCCAAAATAGAAAAGCGATTTTTGTTACCTGTTCCTAAATATAAGTGTCTGTTTCTGTGTATTTGTGTGTTTCTTGGTGTATATATATATACAAAAAGCAATTACATCCGAATTTTCTCACATAAACCTCTATTGTCTCATTCTACTAACTGTTGTCATTCAGGCTCTTGATAAATTTATTCTTTTCTTTCTTCTTCTTATTCCTGATCTGCTGCTTGTGTTTCACATTTCTCACTAGACAGGAACTGTTTTGTTATGGTATAAAATAAAATACATCAAGGTGTTTGGCGCATATAGGTGCTTTCCTGTTGGGGGAGACATAGAATTTTGTATTTGTCTTGTTCATTTGAGGTGCTAAAACAAAATATTATAGACTGGCTGGTTTATAAATAACAGACATTTATTTCTCAGAGTTCTGGAGGCTAGGAATTCCAAGATCAAGAGACTAGCAGATTCGGTGTCTGGTGAGGACCCACTTCTTAGTTCATAGATGGCATCTTTTCTCTGTGTCCTCACCAGTGCATGGGGACAAGGGATCTTTCTGGAATCTCTTTTATAAGAGCATGTGTCTTATTCATGTAGCTTTTACCCTCATGACTTGATCACCTCCCAAAGATCCTACCTTCTTACCTTTTAGGGGTTAGGATTTCAACGTATGAGTTTGGCGCTAGAAGCACAAACATTCAGTCCATAGCAGTATCTAACAGAATTAACAGAAAACAGTCTCTACTTGCTTAGAAGTAAAGACCCATTGAATGTGTTGAGGAGTGGGTTTTTTCTTAAGCAAAATGATTGCTTGTTAGGATTCAAAATATACATATGAGGTCATGCTAGATCTTCCATGCATAAGCATAGGTTGCATATATATTCTTGTTTAAATAACAGAGCAATGCAGAATGAGCTTTTTTGTTAAATAGATGCAAATAAAAGATTACATTTCTTGAGAACAATACATATCATTTATTAGCTCCATATTCTAAGTGTGGATTGTTATATTATTAATTTATCTTACCCACTTGTTTTCTTAGCCCCTCTTCTCCTCTTCCTTTTTATCCTTCCATCTCCCTCCCTCCCCACTTCTCTTCCAGTGATCTATGTCTCCTGGCTTCCTTTCTCCCTCAGAGTAGAACTGCAATGATCCATGACTTCTCTGACTGAATCTGCTATTACCTTTCCTCTGCTCACTTTGCTTCAGGATGTGTTCTTACTCTTTGGTGTAATCCCAGTAACTGGGAAGGGGAGGAGAGTTGTCAATACTCAGATGGCCATTTTTCCCCAGCCTCAGTTTATGACCAAAAAGGTCTGAGAATTCCATGCCTTGCTGCTGTTGGGCAGGGAGAGATAGATCTCTGCTCCAACTCACTGACCTCATTTCTCTCCCTTGAACACAGCAGGCTCATTCCCACCTTAGAGCTTTTGCACTTGTGAATCCCTCTGCTTCGCAGGGCTTCCCTGGTGGTTCGGAGGGTCAAGAATCTGCAGGCAATTCAGGAGACCTAGGTTTGATTTCTGGATCAGGAAGATCCCCTGGAGGAGGGCATGGCAACCCAGTCCAGTACTCTTGCCTGGAGAATCCCCATGGACAGAGGAGTCTGGCGGGCTACAGTCCTTGGGGTCACAAAGAGTCAGACATAACTGAGCGACTAAGTACACTGCTTGGAAAGCTCTTTCTCTGATATCCTTCAGGTGTGCTCTTGAATGTTCTTTTCTCATGAGAGTTTTTTAGGCCACTGGGCTTTAAGTTGCAACTCCCTCCCCCTACAATACTCCCTGTCTTCCATTTATCCTCCACCCATTTAGCATGGTATATACTTTACAGTGTTTTTTCCTCCATCGTCTCCCTTACTAGAACATAAGCACCCAAAATGTAGGGTTTTGTTTATATTCGGTTGGTATGTTTCCTGTTGTATTCTTGGCACCAGCAATAGTTCTGGGTACTCATAACCTCAACAATTACTTGCTGAAAGAATGAATGATCAAGATTAAGATGCTGTAACAAGGTTCCAAGAGAATTGTTGAAACCTCAAAAAATGGCACAATCAGTGATGGCTATAATTAATGCAAGCTGAAGGCTCAGCCCTCAAACAGTGCAGAGAAAATCTTTGATTTTTCAGGAGCATATGTCCTGAGAGAGGTGAGATTATTAAGCCCCATAAAGAAACTGATCAAACCAGATGACTGAAGCCCAGCCCTATAATGGATGCAAAAGAATTAAGGTTTCTGCTAGACAGAGAAGCTCACTCTCCCCTTGCTAAGAACTTTCTTTTTTCCTTGTCCTTGGATTCATGGGCAACATTTTTATGAATGTTCATTTTTTCCATAAAATATCCGAGGTGATTTACAATAAATAATTTAAAATTCATATAATAAATAAAAGAGTGTGCATGAATAATTTTATAAAGTCTGTAAATATAATACAGAGATGATAATAAATGTCAATAAAAACTATCATTATATATTAGATATCAATTAGATTTTATTGTGGTCCTATGTCATAACTTCGAAACAAGCTACATCCACGGCTCTCTACTTTAATTTTTTGATATAATAGAAATAATAGTATAAGAACTAAAAGACGCTTACTCCTTGGAAGAAAAGTTATGACCAACCTAGATAGTATATTCAAAAGCAGAGACATTACTTTGTCGACTAAGGTCCATATAGTCAAGGCTATGGTTTTTCCTGTGGTCATGTATGGATGTGAGAGTTGGACTGTGAAGAAGGCTGACGCCGAAGAATTGATGCTTTTGAACTGTGGTGTTGGAGAAGACTCTTGAGAGTCCCTTGGTCTGCAAGGAGATCCAATCAGTCCATTCTGAAGGAGATCAGCCCTGGGATTTCTTTGGAAGGAATGATGCTAAAGCTGAAACTCCAGTACTTTGGCCACCTCATGAGAAGAGTTGACTCACTGGAAAAGACTCTGATGCTGGGAGGGATTGGGGGCAGGAGGAGAAGGGGACGACATAGGATGAGACGGCTGGATGGCATCACGGACTCAATGAACGTGAGTCTGAGTGAACTCCGGGAGTTGGTGATGGACAGGGAGGCCTGGAGTGCTGCAATTCATGGGGTCGTGAAGAGTTGGACACGACTGAGCGACTGAACTGAACTGAACTGNGGATGAGACGGCTGGATGGCATCACGGACTCAATGAACGTGAGTCTGAGTGAACTCCGGGAGTTGGTGATGGACAGGGAGGCCTGGAGTGCTGCAATTCATGGGGTCGTGAAGAGTTGGACACGACTGAGCGACTGAACTGAACTGAACTGAACCTTTGTATCATTCTTTATGTTTCTGTGGTAAGACTGAGGGTAAAAGCACCTAGTTCTTAAATCTAGATTTTAAATCTTCTCTATAGTGCCTTTCTAATAAGTGCAAAATTCAACTCATATCACCTTTGATTTAAAAATAAACCGGTGCCTTAATAAAAAACACAAGGAAGAGTGAGATATTAAGTCTCAACTAGTGCAATCATGCTTCATTGTGATATTAGTTCTCAATCTTTTTTAAATTTTTTAACTCCTGAAATTTAACCCTAGTAATATGATTTTTTTTTGTCTGTGATTTATATACTTATGAAAATTTCAATATATTGCTGTGATGGCAATTTTTGGAAAGCCAAAAGAAATATTCATTATTCCATCATCATTTGCAGTAATCTCTCTCAAATCCTTTTCTGGAATTGATAGAGATATTTTTCAAGGCTTGCAAGTAATAATTATAGTATTGAAAAAAAATGACAGCTTGTGTGTGCTAACTGTGAGCTGTGTACTTTTATTGGAAACATGCAAATCAGGACTCATAGAGGACTGCATATTAATAGCCTTTAATTATGTCATATTTCCCTGAAATTGATTTGTATTTACATATACTCACACTGAGGATGACACTATAAAGGGTCCTCTGGTGACTCACTGGTTGAATCTGACCTTCTGACAGGCTCAGTTAACATGGGAATGAATAGAGGCAGCTATGCTAGCTGGAAGAGACCTCAACACTTAGGCATTTCTCCAAAGAAATATGTTAAGAGGCAATTTGAAGCATGTTGGAATTTGTTTGGAATCCAGATTCTGCTTTTAGAGCTACTTACTATGTACTTAAGGAGTTCTCAGACAATTGGAAGCAATTTGTGGGTTACTGCATTTATTTTTGCCTTTCCGCCCTATATCAGTAAACTGTCAGAATATAACAGGATTGGAATTTGATGCTTGTTTCATTTGATTTTACAGAGAATATGACCGATTTAACTTTGAAAAAGAAACATAACAGTCATCGCATTTGCTTCAACGTTAACCCTGTTATCAGTGTTGATTCTGACATTCAGAAAGTCAGGGCTTCTTTCCCTTACTGCATACCTCTTAAAGACACAAACATACATTCACAGGGAAATGCAGTGTGCATGGGAGGCAGGTCCTGAGAGGTCGAAGAGATTTATCTGGACCTAGTTTAGTCCATGGGGTCACAAAAAGTTGGACATGACTGAGCACCTTTCACACTCACAGTGTTTACCAGGCCATATGCATACTGTGAACAAGTCATCAACACACACACTCCTATCTATAGTTATAGCTGCTTTGCTCTCATTAGTACAGTAGTCATCACTCAGTACGCACGAGGAATTGGTTCCAGTACCCCACCCCCACCCTTAGCCCTTGTTATAAAATATGTGTGAGTGCTCAGTCATGTGTTACTCTTTGCGACTCCCTGGACTAGAGCCCTCCTCTATCCATGGAATTTTCCAGGCGAAAATACTAGCGTGGGTTGCCATTGCCTTCTCCAGGGGATCTTTCCAACCCAGGTATCAAACCCAAGTCTCCTACATTGGCAGGCAGATTCTTTAACACTGAGCCACCTGGGAAGCCCCTTAAATCACCTCTAGGTAAAATATACGGAATACAATGTAAATGCTATGTAAACGGTAGTCGACAGAAGCAAATTTTGCTTTTTGGCACTTGAGGGAATATTTTTTTGGAATATTTTTAATCTGCTTTTGGATGAATCCATGGGTGTGGAACCTGCTGATATGCAAGATAAACTGTACTCTCAGTGTTCAAGAGTGTGGTTGAGGAGTGCAAAAGTAATTTTCAGCATAAAATATAATATATGGTAACTACAGTCACTGGCACTCTTAACTTTTGATGTTTTTTTTTTTTTCCTAGAAAGTGGGAAAATGCAGAAAATTGCTCTCCAGGATGGAATGAGTTTTCTGTTAAAGATATGAAAGGCAAACTCTATCTTCTAACTGTGCAGTTCTGTACCATCACCTCCTGTATCATGCCGGAGGCCTGCATGAATCAGTGGTGTTTGAGCATATGCTTTCCCACTGCTAATATCAAGCACATGAAATCCCAAACTTTGGGCATAAAACTTAACCTGGAAGAGTTAAAGATCATTGTGTCAGTAATCCTTCCTGAAAGCAGACTGTATATAGAACACTTCATTCTTATGGGGACCATAGGGAACGTTAAAAGGAAACCCAGTGTTTCAGAATTCATAATTAAACTGTAGAAATGGGGCTAATGTAAACAAAGATATTTAACCATAAAATATAAATGCTATTACTAACTTAGTTCTAAAACCAACAGTCTTTTTCTTCTCTACTGAATGCTTCCCATGTGAAACTAGTCTCCTTGAGCAAATAATAGAAATTTGTCTAATAATGGGACTATTTCTCAAAACAGTTTTGGAACCTATATCACATTTTTGAGCATTTGGTTAGACTGAAAACCATGTTTTGAGCCAAAGAACTATTATAATAAAATAATCTCTGGTCTTAACCAATGTGCTTGTGTCATAAAGAATTCTTTAAGGGTTGAGATAGCTTTTAACATTTTGACGTCTTAACACTGACTTGGGTTGTGAGGTACTGCATGCAACATATGTGGAAGGCAGGGTTTTCTCCTTCGACAAAACCAAGAAACAAAACTTGCTGTTCAGTTATTTTTTTTAACTGGAAGTTGTTTTTGTTTTATTTACTTATTTTTATTGGGGTATAGTTGCCTTACAATGTTATGTTAATTTCTGCTGTACAATGGAGTGAATCACCTGTATGTTATACATAAATCCCCCTCCCTCTTGGAGCTCCTTCCCACCCATCCCACCTTAAGGTTCAATTATATTAATAATTTTGATACATGTGTTTTTGGATCCTGAGGATGTGGGAATTTTCCAGTAAAGGCTTTGAATATTTTATATCTAGGTACACTTTAAGATATTTAAAATTTTAAAAAGTGGATTTTAACCTGCTCCTTTTTGAAAATGAAAGAAAATGATCTATTGTAATTTTTTTTGTTATTCAAAATACCCAGCATAATGTTTTCCAAAGTTTTTCTCATGACATAGTTCCTTTCAAAACAAGTGAAATTAGTTTTAACTCTACCATGTAGGAATCACTTGATTTTGATCTTAGTTTCTTCATGTGTAAAAAGAGGAGGCCAGACTGAATGAACATGAATATCCTAAAATTTATCATTTTCAGCCCTAATATTTATCATTATTTCTTCTTTGCTTAAATTTAGGCACTTCAGTTCAGTTCAGTCCCTCAGTCATGTCCGACTCTTTGCGACCCCATGAATCGCAGCATGCCAGGCCTCCTTGTCCATCACCAACACCTGGAGTTCACCCAAACTCACATCCATTGGTCAGTGATGCCATCCAGCCATCTCATCCTCGGTTGTCCCCTTCTTCTCCTGCCCCTAATCCCTCCCAGCNGGGGGGGGCGGTGTCATCTGTGTATCTAAGGTTATTGATATTTTTCCTGGCAATTGTGATTCCAGCTTGTGCTTCACCTAGCCCAGTATTTCTTATGATGTACTCTTCATTTAAGTAAAATAAGCAGGGTGACTATATACAGTCCTGATGTACTCCTTTCCCAATTAGGAACTAGTCTGTTTTTCCTTGTCCAGTTCTAACTGTTGCTTCTTGACCTGCATACATATTTCTCAGGAGGCAGGTCAGGTGGTCTGGTATTCCCACCTCTTGAAGAATTTTCCATAGTTTGTTGTGATTCACACAGTCAAAGACTTTGGCATAGTCTATGAAGCAGAAGTAGATGTTTTTCTGGAATTCTCTTGCTTTTTTATTGATCCAATGAATGTTGCCAATTTGAGCACTGGTTCTTCTGCCTTTTCTAAATCCAGCTTGAACATCTGGAATTTCTCAGGTCATGTACTGTTGAAGCCTGGCTTGGAAAAATTTGAACATTACATTGATAGCGTGTGAGATGAGTGCAATTGTGCAGTAGTTTTAACATTCTTTGGCATTGCTTTTCTTTGGGGTTGGAATGAAAACTGACCTTTTCCAGTCTTGTGGTCACAACTGAGTTTTCCAAATTTGCTGGCATATTGACTGCAGTACTTTAACAGCATCATCTTTTAGAATTTGAAATAGCTCAGCTGGAATTTCTTCACCTCCACTAGCTTTGTTTGTAGTGATGTTTCTTAAGGCCCTTTCACTTTATACTCTTGGACGTCTGGCTCTAGGTGAGTGATCACCATTGTTGGTATCTGGATCATCCTTGCGTGAAATGTTCCCTTGGCCTCTCTAACTTCCTTGGAGAGATCTCTAGTTTTTTCCCATTCTATTGTTTTCCGCTATTTCTTTGCATTAATCATTGGAGAAATGCTGATAAAATGAGAATTTCACTTCACACCCATTAGGATGCTTAGTGAAAAATCTAGAAAATAACAAATGTTGCAGAGAATAGTAGAACTTTGAAACCTCATACATTCATGCAAGAATGTAAAATGATACAGCCAATAGGCAAAACGGTTTGGTGATTCCTGAAAAAGTTAAATATGTTGCTAACAGAGAGAGGGGTGAGGGGAGAGATGGACTGAGAGTTTAGGGTCAGTAGATGCAAACTATTCTACATGGAATGGATGGAAAACAGTATCCTACTGTATAGCACAGGGAATCATATTCAATGTCCTGGGATAAACCATAATGGAAGACAATATAAAAATGAACATATATAATTGGTGACACAGTAGTAAAGGATCTACCTGCCAATATAGGAGATGCAGGAGACACAGGTTTGATCTGTGGGTCAGGAAGATCCCCTGGTGGAGGAAATGGCAAACCACTCCAGTATTCTTGCCTGGAGAATTCCATGGACTGAGGAGCTTGGTGGGGTACACAGTCCATGGAGTTGCAGCATTGCAAAACAACTGAGCTCAGTACATAAGTGAGTCACTTCGCTGCTGATCAGAAGTTAACACAACGTTGTAAATCAACTATATATATATATATATATTTGAAAATTTCATATAGGAATTACCATATGGCCCAGTAATTCCACTTACAGACATATTCTGAAAATAGGGACACAGATAGTTATACACTAATATTTGTTGCAGAATATTCACAATACCAAAGGTATTTTGGAATACATTTGGAATTTTACCCAGGTACAAAAAGGAATGAAGATTCAAAACATGCTATAAAATGAAAATATTATGCTGAGTGAGAGAAGCCAGTCATAAAAGAACAAGAGCACTATGAAGTATCTAGAATAAATCAATTAATAAAGCCAGAAAGTATATTAGAGGTTCCATGAAGTTGGGAGATGGAGAATAGAGGGTTACAGCTGAGGGGGTACAGAGTTTTTGTTTGGGGTGACAGAGGTTTTGGAAATAGTGGTGATGGTTGTACAATACTGTAAATGTAACAATACCACACAGAATTATACACTTAAAATGTTTAAATGGAAAATGTTACATCGTATATATTTTACTACAATAAAAAGATATTTTAAATAAATACATAAATGTAAAACTTTAGAACTGCACACCATAAAAGCATGCAGCATGGGAAGGACTAGAAGTAGACATAGCAAGCCAAATTTATTATTTTATTTGAAATAAAGAGAGTGATATTTTAAAATCAGTATATAAAAATTTGTTATCAATAGTGAAGCACAAGCTGGAATCAAGATTGCAGGGAGAAATATCAATAACCTCAGATATGCAGATGACACCACCCTTATGGCAGAAAGTGAAGAGGAACTAAAGAGCCTATTGATGAAAGTGAAAGAGGAGAATGAAAAAGTTGGCTTAAAACTCAACACTCAAAAAACGAAGATCATGACATCTAGTCCCATCACTTCATGGCAAATAGATGGGAAAACAATGGAAACAGTGAGAGACTTTATTTTCTTGGGCTCCAAAAATCACTGCAGATGGCTACTGCTGCTGCTGCTGACTGCAGCCATGAAATTAAAAGACATTTGCTCCTTAGATGAAAAGCTATGACCAACCTAGACAGCACATTAAAAAGCAGAGACATTACCTTGCCAACGAAGGTCCATCTAGCCAAAGGTATGGTTTTTCCAGGAGTCATGTATGAATATGAGAGTTGGACCATAAAGAAAGTTGAATACCAAAGAACTGATGCTTTTGAACTGTGGTGTTGGGGTTGCAAAGAGTTAGACGTGACTGAGCGAAATGAACTGAACTGTGATGTTGGAGAAAACTCTTGAGTGTCCCTTGGGCTGTAGGGAGATCGAACAAGTCAAATCTAAAGGAAATCAGTCCTTAATATTCAATGGAAGGACTGATGCTGAAGCTGAAACTCCAATACTTGGGCCACCTGATGCAAAAAGCTGACTCTTTGGAAAAGACCCTGATGCTGGGCAAGATGGAAGGCAGGAGGAGAAGTGGATGATGAATGATGAGATGTTTGGATGGCATCACCTGCTCGATGGACATGAATTTGAGCAAGCTCCAGGTGTTGGTGATGGACAGGGAAGCCTGGCATGCTGCAGTCCATGGGGTCACAAAGAGTCAGACATGACTGAGTTTGTGAACTGAACTGAGTAGACAGCAAAGGAGGGATAAATCTAGAAGAAAGCATGAGAAATAGAAAAAGAGAAATGAGAAGATAGAAAATTAATATGAATTTAATTACAATAAGTGTAAAGATGTTTACTCGATCATAATTTTCAGATTCTAATATTAATGCATTGAATATCAGATATTTATTTTCTACAAGACACAATAAAAGAAAAAAATAGATACTGAAAACTAACAGATGGAAAATACATAATAAATATGAAGTGAAGTGAATACATGTATAAATGTGAAGTGAATAATTAGAGATTTTTAACATGGAAAAAACATGGAAAAAACAAAATTCAAGATAAAAACCTGCATGAGTTACCAAAGAGTTTAATAACAATAATAATAATAATTTAGAAAACATGGAAGCAAATATAACTATCAACATCATTTCAAGTTAAATGCAGCTGTAAATGAAAGAATTTAATCATTGTGAATGTACATTTATAACCTATTTCAGATTGATTCATAATGAACATGAATATAGAGACATAATATCATTAACATGATTCATCTAATGAAAGTTAGATGAATCTAATCTAGTAGATCAATTCATCTAATTCATCCAATGATATTCTAATGAACATTATAAGCATGATATCATAAGCAGCATCAAACTTCTTCCAAGTAAACATAACTATTCACAAAAATAGATCTTGTATTAGGCCAAATAAATCTTATCCTAGGCTAAATATCATGTAAATATACTGCTTACCCAAATTCAATAAATTAAAATACCAATATGAAAAATTGCCTTTAACATAGCTCAGAAAGCTGAAAAATATTTTGTTAAATAATCTTTGAATTAAGAGGAAATTACAAAGGATATCTCAGGACTCTGTGCTGAACGACAATATAAGAACAATTTGTCAATGCTGTGGAATGTACCTAAATCAACAGGCAGAAAATAAATAGCTTTGAATTCATTTACAAAAAAAGAAAAATTGACATAAAACTAGGAAAGGACAACTAATCTTTATTTTTAAGAATATAGCAAATGTGTTATCTCAATTAAATTGAAACAGAAAAAAGAACTTGGCAAACCAGACATCTAGAGAAATACCATCAATCCAGAATACATAAAAATATGGAAAAACTAGTCTTCAGAATTATTTTAAGTNTGAGTAAGTAATACAGTCAATTAGGTAACCAAAGGAATACATTTCTGGACAAAAAATCTTCACAAATCCATCAGTAGTTATTAACCCTATCAGGCAAACTCTGGAGATAGCTAAGCCCATAAGAATAAAGCTGATAGTAGAAGATGTGTATAAGAGACAGACCTGTCAGTGAAATAAAAACCTTCAAATGCCAAAAATGGTGGGAAAGTACACATTTTGAGAGGGGAGGGGAAAGGACTGAAAATAGAGCTTTGGGGCATTTGCAATCTGTTTTAAATTAGAGCTTAAGTTTTAAAGTATTGTGTGTATGGAGGATAAGGTAACTAGTTTTGGCCTCTACAAGGCTAGAATTGAGATTGGAGCCTATCCATAAGCCAGGACCCTTGAAAAGAAATCTTTTAAAGGGCAAACAAGAAAATAATATATGCTCAGCAAAAGGTTAAAATTAAGGGACCTTATCTCTCTTAATGAAAGGAGAATGTGGAGGTTTTTTGGTTCTGAGAATTTCTAATAATATACTAGTGTACATGTATATTTGGGATTATGTAGTACTACCCATAGGGCAGGTTAGGTGGTCTGGTATTCCCATCTCTTTCAGTATTTCCCACAGTTTATTGTGATCCACACAGTCAAAGGCTTTGGCATAGTCAATAAAGCAGAAGTAGATGTTTTTCTGGAACTCTCTTGCTTTTTTTGATGATCCAGCAGATGTTGGCAACTTGAGCTCTGGTTCCTCTGTGTTTTCTAAAACCAGTTTGAACATCTGGAAGTTCACGGTTCACATATTGCTGAAGCCTGGCTTAGAGAATTTTGAGCATTACCTTACTAGCGTGTAAGATGAGTGCNAAAAAAAAAATTTCTTGGCACCAAAATTGTGACTCTCAACCTTCTTTCATTCCTAGAAGCTTATTTTATCATGTCAAGGGAATATGTTGAAGATTTATTGCACAGAACTCAACATTAATTTTTCCCTTTTAGTGATCACCCGTTTTTGTTCTGACATGAAGCGCTATTCACTGCAGCTGTTACCGTATGACAGTTGACTGGCTGAACTTGGAAATACTACTTGCTGCTCGTTGAAACATGTTGCCATATATTCTTGCTGCAGTGTGATTGCTCTTCTGCTTTCACAAGCTATTCAAGAAGAAAATTAGTCTCATTTCTTTATCAAGACACTTTGCATAAACATTCAGTCATCATTTATCTACAAATCATATAAAGTTAAATGTAATCAATTACAGTTGTATGTCAGTATTCAGGGTGCTGCTATAGAGGTGTCTCCTTGCTGCCAATGGCTGAGATTTGATAGCATCGTATTAGGGACCCTCATTCATTTGCAGCTGGGATTCCTTGATGTAAGAATGTACTGACATGTTTTTATGGGTATAAATACTCACAGATGTCCCCATTCTCTCTGAGTGGTTTGGATGCCATTTTGAGACTAGTTAGAACCACCCCCCTCCCCTGCCCCAACACACACACACTATTTGGTGTATGGACAGAATTATGTTACATATAAGCCAACACCACTGTAATCCAGAATTCATTTATACATTTGGCATCAATTCTGGTTGTTCAGTTTTCTAGTGTTGTTTGTATCACAGCAAGAGATTCTATTTAAGAGTCACTGATGTTTGTAGATGAATCCTTCAAGGAAGGGTATGTGAATGGGTTGAGAAGAATTTCTTTCACTTATAAGAAATTAGTGACCAGGGCTGGACATTATTTTAGCCCTCAGAAATCTTGAGAAATTTTATTTCCCTATTTACTGATAAGGAAATTTGAGAAATGCTTTTTTTTTTTTTTTTTTTTGTAAAATAGAAAATAGTCTCTCCCTTTGCATCCCCAATATTTTTTCTATTTAAAGTGACTTCTGGAGAAGGCAGTGGCAACCCACTCCAGTACTCTTGCCTGGAAAATCCCATGGATGGAGGAGCCTTGTAGGCTGTAGTCCATGGGGTCACAAAGAATTGGACAACACTGAGCGGCTTCACTTTCACTTTTCACTTTCATGCATTGGAGAAGGAATTGGCAACCCACTCCAGTGTTCTTGCCTGGAGAATCCCAGGGATGGGGGAGCCTGGTGGTCTGCCGTCTGTGGGGTCACACAGAGTCAGACACAACCGAAGCGACTTAGCAGCAACTGCAGCAGCAGAGTGACTTCTTGGTAAACACTAACCTTAAAAAAAAATTACCAAAACAAGCAATACTGTTGGTAAGATCAGTGACTTTTTCATTTGAATGAATGAAATCCTAACAAAATTATTGGTTTAGACAGTGTCTGGCTCCATGATTTGTTGTTTAGTTGAGGAGAAGTTGTATGCACCGCTGCACAGCGACAGTCTGGATATACACACTTTCGGAAGCTTTGCTCGGTGACAGAATGGGGTAACATAGTCATAATTTATAGTCACTAATATGAAGATGTTATATCAATTACCTAAGAAAAATACCCTACTGGATTTATATCTTTTAGTTATTAAAAAGTGGCAGCTATCTTAAATTAGTTACAGAAAATAAAGAATTTAGCAACAGAAATTAATCACTGTCATGATCCATACACAGACTCTGAGTTACAGCGCTCTGCAAAACATTTGTTTGGAAAAAGGAAAATTGCTATTATGGTCACCTTAATAGAAACAGACAATCAAACAAATCTTAATTTAAAAAATTTCATGCAGTCATAAATCATAATGGCACTGAGATTTAAGGCTGAAAAACCAACTTCATAAAGAAATGAGGCACGCCAAGAGAACCAGTCACCTAGCCTGGTGCCCTCCTGTCCCCACATCCTATTAGTTATGTTGCAAATGTTATGACATGTTAGCCCCAAGCAAAACTGTTCATTTTGTGCTAAAATGCAACCGTCTCCTTAATGTATTTTCCTACTGTTGGCTTCCCCAGTCTCCTCCCATCCATTCTTCATCGAACCAATAGAAGGAAGGCCTTAAAATGTAAATAAAGTCACAATATTCCCCCATTCAAAATGCAGTAGTGCCTTCCATTTGCAGTTAGGATTCTGTCCAACCCATCAAATAACCTGATCTCACCTCCTTCAACCTACCTCCTACATGCTGGCTGCCTTTTACCTCCTTGAATATTCCTTCCCTCCTTCTGGGGTACTCAGAGAGAGAAGCTAGAGTGATATTTGATCTGTTGTTGTTCAGCTGCTAAGTCGTGTCCCAATCTTTGCAACCCCATGAACTGCAGCACACTGTCTCCTGGAGCTTGCTGAAACTCATGTCCATTGAGCAGGTGATGCCATCTAACTCTCTCAGCCTCTGTCACCCCCTTCTCCTCCTGCCCTCAACCTTTCCCAGAATCAAGGTCTTTTCCAATGAGTCAGCTCTTCGCATCAGGTGGCCAAAGAACTGAAGCTTCAGCTTCAGCGTCAGTCCTTCCATTGAATATTCAGGGTTTATTTCCTTTAGGGTTGACTGGTTTGATCTCATTGCTGTCCAAGGGACTCTCAAGAGTCTTCTCCAGCACCACAATTCAAAATCATCAATTCTTCAATGCTCAGCTTTTTGATTCAACTGTCACATCCATACATGACTGCTGGAAAAACCATAGTTTGACCATAGGGACCTTTGTCCACACAGCAATGTCTCTGCTTTTCAATACACTGTCTAGGTTTGTCAGGGCTTCCCTTGTGGCCCAGCTGGTAAAGAATCTGCCTGCAATGTGGGAGACCTAGGTTCGATCCCTGGGTTGGGAAGATCCCCTGGAGAAGGGAAAGGCTACCCACTCCAGTATTCTGACCTGGAGAATTCCATGGACAGTCCATGGGATTGCAAAGAGTCAAACACGACTGAGCGACTCAACTCACTCACTCAGGTTTGTCATAGCTTTCCTTCCAAGCAGCAAGAGTCTTTTAATTTCCTGGCTGCAGTCACTGTCTGCAGTGATTTTGGAGCCCAAGAAGATAAAATCTGTCACTGTTTCCACTTTTTTCCTATCTATTTGCCATGAAGTGATGGAACTAGATACCATGATCTTCATTTTTGAGTGTTTGATCTGCATTTGGTTTAATCCATTACTTCTGCCCATAGAAGTATCTTTAGGTCCACTGAAGCTAGGACCCATAGCAAAAATAAAGCAAAAGAAAGAGCAAGGGCAAAAACCTCTTCATGAGAAAAA
>SJYV01033400.1:32881-64501 GCA_006410875.1 Neotragus pygmaeus
GGGAGACCTAGGTTCGATCCCTGGGTTGGGAAGATCCCCTGGAGAAGGGAAAGGCTACCCACTCCAGTATTCTGACCTGGAAAATTCCATGGACAGTCCATGGGATTGCAAAGAGTCAAACACGACTGAGCGACTCAACTCACTCACTCAGGTTTGTCATAGCTTTCCTTCCAAGCAGCAAGAGTCTTTTAATTTCCTGGCTGCAGTCACTGTCTGCAGTGATTTTGGAGCCCGAGAAGATAAAATCTGTCACTGTTTCCACTTTTTTCCTATCTATTTGCCATGAAGTGATGGAACTAGATACCATGATCTTCATTTTTGAGTGTTTGATCTGCATTTGGTTTAATCCATTATTTCTGCCCATAGAAGTATCTTTAGGTCCACTGAAGCTAGGACCCATAGCAAAAATAAAGCAAAAGAAAGAGCAAGGGCAAAAACCTCTTCATGAGAAAAAGAGGTTGGGGCTAAATCAATGAAATTGTGATCAGTTACTTAATAACTACTGTATGCAATTTTTATTCTAATTGTCGTAGTAGCTGAATGTTGTGTTCATTTTACGTTTGATGAGATTTATGACCAGCTTGACTGATATTTTGTGCTTGAGCACAAATGTTTGCATGCTTGTGAGTGATAGATGTCCCATTATGGAGTGTTGTTTGGGTCTTACAACATCCTCTTGGAAAGCAAAATAGGCATCAGCATAAGCTAGGTTTTCTTCATTGTTGTATTGCTTTACCATCTGTCTGCCTAGCCTTCTCAGGCTTCTTTAAATAGGCTTCAGACTGCCCAGGGTCACCAAGCATCCAGTTCTTACAGATGGAGCCTAGTATGGCCATCTGAATTGCAGCTGTGTCTCAGTGCAGGCCAGGACATATTCTTTTTGGAAACTAACTCTTGTTTGTTTTTGACAGTGGTCTGATAGCATTAATATATCATAAGAAGAAACTGTTGTCTTTGTTGGCAAGGGTGTGTGTGTGTGTGTGTGTGTGTGTGTGTGTGTATTTGGTTTTTAATTTTTTTAACCCAAGGTGCAAGTGCCAGTTCTCAGAATAAATAGTTCTTTCTCAAAATCTAGGTTTCTAAGGTAGGAATAATTGGAAAATTGTCTAAGGCAAGTCAGCATTTGGCAGTATATTTTGAAAATAGAATAATCAGTGTATTCTATGTAGTTTGTTCCCAAGACCTCAGTATGATCTTTCTTAAGCATCAAAGCACAAATTGAGTTTGCCAAAAACCCTCAAATGCAATTTTATTTTTTTTCCCAATACCATACCAAATATGTGGATTCTCAAGGCATCATTCTTATTCAGTGGAGTACAATCTCATGGAAAAAAATCCATTTCTGTTCTTTCCCTATGAATGCATTAGGTGTAATATAGCTCAAAATTAGAGACAAATAAACAGGATTACATATAATCTTTCTAAATGGCTCAAGTGCAAATGACAGTTCAGGTTTTCAGGTAAACATACAGCATTAGAAAAAGAAACTAGATGTGTAGCTCCATAGGTTAATAGATCATTTTTCACATCTGAGGCCAGAAAGTAATGACTCAGATGTAGCTTAGCTTTGCTTGGTAACCAATGAGCATATTGATTAAAATGATGACTCATTTAAATGACAGGTCTCCTTTCCACAGCCATCTGTCTAGTAGCATAAAGTGTAAATTTGGATGTCTCTTAATAATAGCTTTATATGAAAGCACACCATAGCTAAAACTACCACAATAATTCAAAAGCTTATGGGATTTATTTGCTTTTTACTGTCTTTGATAAAGACATCATATTTGGTAATATAATAACTTTTAAAATATTGAAAGGAATTAATAAATTCAGTAACTCTACATGAGGTAGAGACACTGCTTTTGGCTCTGTTAAGCATGGAACTAACTAGTTGCCATTTGCCATTTCAGTAGTTTGCAAGTTACTTAGTACAGCTTCTGGGTTTTAAGCACTCTGGACTGCATTGTATAATAGAAAGGAACACATACAAAAATGGGGATTTGTTTTTTACAGTATTGGAAACATTGATGTTAAATTTTAGGAATTATTTCTCACTATTTACAAAGTCATATGAATGTAGATAAATGGCACAGTGTGAGTGTGACAGTATCTAGAACGATTTGAGAATGTTTGGCTTTAGCTAAACTGTATTTGTTTTGCCTAAATTTCATCATTGATCTATATCCTTCCCAACTTCTAGAGCCTTCTGTTGGCCTCTATTTAATCAAAATTAGTGGGAAAATTTTAATAAGCAGATACCTGTATGTTCCTGTGTGGGGAAGGAAAGGAGATGATTTGATAAGTTATTTTGAATTGAAATAAATTACAAAAATACTATTTATTGTACCTACAGAAAAAATGTGAACTACATTGCAAATCCCTTTAGTAGTTTACATTAAACAATTCTAATTACAGATAAATTCTTAACAATTCTCTAAATAAAATCCTTTAGAAATTTTATACTTTTGTGGGGAAGTTCATTTATTTAAAACATAATCTTTATGTTATTTACTAATAACATAAATTGTTTACTAATTTCAACCTTAAAGTGAAAGTGAAGTCGTGTCTGACTCTTTGCGACCTCATGGACTGCACCCCACCAGGCTCCTCCGTCCATGGGATTCTCCAGGCAAGAATACTAGAGTGGGTTGTCATTGCCTTCTCCAAATTTCAACCTTAGTATCTCCTATTTCCACAAATTACTCAAGTCATAATATACACCCAAGGGTTTAAGGCATAGTATTATGTGTTATGTTATGTTAATTACTATATTTTATTAATTTCTTTAAATATAATAACTTGCTTTTTAGAAATGAATGATAAGAGATAGATTAAAATTTATTTTGTGATATTATGAAATCCAGAAATGAGGATTTTATGGCCCAGATATGACATTATTAGAAAAAAATTAAGTGAGAGATCTGGATATCTAAAATAAGATATGATTATGATTTTTGAACAGATAAAAAAAAGCACAATTATTGTAAAATTTTATAATGCAATATGGAATTATCTTTCTAGTATATAATAGTACATAGAATCCTTTGCATATTCTAGAAATTCAATATTGAATATAGAAGAGCACTTATATTTAACTATAATTATTATGGAATGATGATTATATTATAAAGCTTATATGGTAGCTTTAGAATTTTAAATCCTGTTTTCTAGAAAATAATTTTTACAAATATATTAGATTCTATAAGACTAAATCAGGTCAATCCCAGGTTTAAAAGTAGACTTTTGTGGAATACTTAGTAATAAAATAAGTAATTTTTTACATTTTTTAATAGGAAATTCCATTTGTAGTATTTATGTGGGATGCCAGGAGTGTATCTGTTAATTTTAGCTGTTAGAATTGGTGTTCTGATCTCTAAAGATGTCCAGTTTGTAGCCACAATACCACATTCAGCTTTTTGTCCACTTAAAAAGCTCATGGATTCTGTGATAATCTACACCCTTTAATTCTATTTTTGATGATATCAAATGATTAACAAGTGAGAAAGCCAATTCTTTTGTGTTATAATATTTTGTTTAATATGACTTTCTTAATTGTTCATAAGTGGAAAAAATAAACTAAAAATAACAAATCTATAAACTTTTAGAGTCTTGGGTCTTCAGAGATAATCCAGCTCAATCAGTTAAATAGGGCAGATTCTTGAGTCTCAATGAGATAAAGTGCTTTGCCATGAACAGTGGCAGAACCTAACTAGAACTCAGGGCTCTTTACTTCTGGTTTATCCCCCACCCTCTCCAGTTCCATATCAGTCTAAACATTCATTTAGTAGTTCAAGTAAAATATCAAAGTTTTAGGTAATATCATGGGTAGAATTAAATATATTTCCTTTGTTCAGGGAGTTTGGCCTGTACTTAAAGAGTTTATAGACTATTTAGATGAATGATATTCATTGGTACAATTTATTAACTTTTATATTGTACAGATATCAATCATCCGACTATCTTTTTTTTTATTTTTGAATACACAACAAAACAAAAAAGCATTGATAAATAAATACACAAGTACACACCTGTACCATACTGAGGTATGCTGGAGTTTGACACAAAAATGAAAATCAGTGATATAGTTGTCTTTATTTAAATTTTTGATATTTCATTCACTGCATATTTTTTTATTAACCATAGTCCATACTTTTTTCACACTTATTTTATTTTTACCTAATGTCCTTCCAGGAGCCCATCTGGAACTCATTGCCTTTTGTTGTACCATGTAGAGATTTCTGCCTTAATATTGATTTTTTTTAATGTTATATAATAAGATTATTTATTAGAATTACTGAGATTTGGGGGCATCCATTTAGATTTTTACCTGTAATGAGTATTTTACTTGCCCTACTCTGATCCTTGGTACATTTACAACTTAGATACACATATTGACACAAATGCACACTTACGCATTTTGCTTTTGAGAAATGTTTATTTGAGCATTTTTAAGCTTCCCTGGTGGCTCAGATAGTAAAGAATCTGCCTGCAATATCAGAGACCTAGGTTCTATCTTTGGTTTGAGAAGTTTCCCTGGAGGAGGGCATGGCAACCCACTCGTATTCTTACTTGGAAAATCCCATGGACAGAGGTGGGCTACACTCCATGGGGTCTCAAACAGCCACACACGACTGAGCGACTAAGTACAGCACAGCACATCCAAAAGAAGGCCCTGCATGGGCAGATAGCTTCACTGTGAGAAAATGTGTTATTGTGTACAATGCAAACTAGGAGCATATGTCATAAATAACTCAGGTGTGTTAACTGGTATTTATGGACGAAGCTGCAAATTTCTGACTGTAAATATCCCAAGTTCCATGGTATACAGATCATCTGAGCTCTCAGATCAGGCTTCATACCAGTGTAATAACCTAAAGACATAAACCTGACAAGTCAGAAGTCAGTGATGGGTCTATCCTTAATCATATCACATGGATTAGCATTCCACTTTTACTTTTAAGATTATTCTTGAATTCCTATAATAAGCAAATATGAAGATTGTACTTAATCTTCAAAATATCTCATCGTTTTGTGACTTAAATGCAGGGTAATTATTTTCACCAGATGTTATTTACTGAAATAATTTCTGGACCAGACGATAACATTTAACATTCAGTGTAATGTTTGGATGTTCTCTCATGCCCCAATGCATTTGGACTTATTACCAAATCATTACTACAAGACTGGAAGTTTCAATAATTTATAGAAGTCATTACGCCTGGCAGAGCAGTAACTCTACCAGAAATGACTGAAATGTTCCTCACACATTCCATATTCTCTAGTCCCTTCATCTGAATTTCTCTCTCACTCATTTTTCTCATCTACAAAATCACAGGAAAACTACTTTGAGCAGAATTTTAAAAGAAAGGCTACTTTATCACATGGCCTAACTTCTTCTTTTCTGTTTACATATCCTGTACATGATACAATTTAATCATGTAACCATGTCCATTCAGTTATTTGCTGATTACCTTTGATGTTGAGATTGGATTTTTGCCGTCTCTTTGGATGTGTAATGGTTTGATATCATCATTCTGATTGCTGCCACTGTCTGCACAGAATGATATCATTCCTGGTTTAGAATCTCTGTCTCTGGAGAGGTTTCCATGATGGAAACAGTATATGTCAAGATTTCTTGTGTGAACTTGACTGCTCTGTGCAGAATGAACAATGTGTATTTTTGCCTGTATATTCCACTATACATATGGCTTTGTAAAAAAAAAAGGTCTTTGACAATACTTTTTAATGGAAAATTGTATTGAGCTTTATAATATAGCTATCACTCTTCCTTTGAACACCTGGGTTTCTCCGCCCCCCACCCCCTTTTTTTTTTGTTGCTAAAGAGAAAACTCTCTAGTGTTGGCTTTGCACCTTGAGGGAACTATTTTCTCAAAGTTTAAGAAAGAAGACTCTCATCATGAAGATAAATTTTTGTCTTAAAAACTACTCTTCATCATAAGACATGTGAAATCATAAATGCGCATTTGGAAATAAAACATAGGGCTTCTACTTAAAAATGACAGTATGCCCACACATGCATTTTCTCCTCCCCAAACTAGCTAAAATGCACCAAGAGAATGGAAAAAAGTGTTAATTTACAAGGGCAAAGAGAACCAGAGAGAAAGCAATGGTGGAAAAATATTTTAATAATCATTACTGAAGCAAGAAGGCAGACAGTAATTGGCTTATCAGAGCAGAGGAAAATTCCCACCTAACCTTAAGAGGACAGTATCACCAAGAAATTAATCACTGTGTTCTTTGGAAACCCATGTAGCAATTCCAGGCACTTCCAAAGGCTGAAGTGAGGTATGGGGCTGAAAGAGCAGTCCTGGAGGAAAGGCAGCTCTTCTCCCCAGTTCATTCTCTTTGTAGGATACTGGGGTTCATGGGACCCCAGTTGAAGGCTCAATGGAGGCCCATGAACAAATAATGATAGGTTTAAATTGTAAACATTTAAAAAGTCAAGAATTACCCCCAAATTATAGGGAAACCCCAAATGAGAGAAAGTAGAAACCTGGAGGAAACATAGTTTTGTAAGAAGTGGAAGAAGACTTCAGAACTTCCACCAATATTTGAGGACTGTGCCCATATAATAACAGAAAGCTCTCTAAAAGAAATAGAGATCAAGAAGGTGTTTGAAAACTATAAATACTGTAGCCAAAAGAAAATATATCATAGAAGTGTGGGAACATAATGTAATGAATGAACACTTCCAGAAAGTGGTAAAAAAAGAGAGGTGAGAACTAGGAAATAAAATTATAAGATTGATCTAAGAAGTCCATTAGTCCCCATTGAAAGGAATTCCTGAGACTTGGGAGGAAACAATAAGGAGAAATTTATCAAAGAAATAATAAAGGATTTTCTAGAACAAAAGGACAGAACAATCCAGATTAAACAAGTGCACAAAGCACCCAGCCCAATGAAATTAAGAAGGCTAACCCAAAACACATTATCACATTTCAGAACACTGGGGAGAAAAAATATTTTCTTTAGCTTTGAGAGAAAATTATTCATACCCAATAGAGAGAGCATTGGAATGGCTTTTGATTTTTCAGTGTTAACAAAAATAGGGGAAAATGTGGAAATTCAAAGAAAAGGTGATTTTCAACCGAGAATTGTATGCCCAGACAAACTGTCAATCACATGTGAGTGAAGAATAACAGACATGTGCGTGCATGCTAAGTTGCTTCAGTCATGTCCAGTTCTGTGCAGCCCCATGGACTGTAGTCTGCTAGGCTCCTCTGTTTATGAAATATTCCAGGAAAGAATACTGAAGTGGGTTGCCACACTCTCCTCCAGGGGATCTTTGCGATCCAGTGATCTGATCCACGTTTCTTATGTCTCTTGCATTGACAGGCAGGTTCTTTACCATGATTGCTACCTGGGAAGCCCCAGTGGATGTGTATGTACTTCCACAATATATGTCTCATGCATGCTTTCTTAGAGAAAGCTACTGGAGAATAGGCTCCAGCAAAACAAAAGAGTAAATCAAGGCAGATAAATATGTAAGTAAGTAAAGTTGCTCAGTCNCCAGTGGATGTGTATGTACTTCCACAATATATGTCTCATGCATGCTTTCTTAGAGAAAGCTACTGGAGAATAGGCTCCAGCAAAACAAAAGAGTAAATCAAGGCAGATAAATATGTAAGTAAGTAAAGTTGTTCAGTCATGCCTGACTCTTTGCGACCCCATGGACTGTAGCCTACCAGGCTCCTCCCTCCATGGGATTCTCCAGGGAAGAGTACTAGAGTGGGTTGCCATTTCCTTCTCCAGGGGATCTTCCCAACCCAGGGATCGAACCCCGGTCTCCCACATTCCAGGCAGATGCTTTAACCTCTGAGCCACCAGGGATTTGTGAAATAGAAAGTCAGGCACAGAAAAACATGAAAAGAAATTTTAAGGATGACGTCTATAACGGGGAATAATACAGATTGGAGTAGGAAGGTACAGGGCTGCAAGAGAGAAGTATTTGAGAACCAAATAAAGCTGCTAGAGTATTGAATATGTATGAAGTCTGTGAAATGCCAGGCTGGATGAAGCACTCACTGGAATCAAGATTGCCAGGAGAATAGCAATACCTCAGATAGGCAGATGATACCACCCTTATGGAAGAAAGTGAAGAGGAACTAAAGAGCCTCTTGATGAAAGTGAAAGAGGTGAGTGAAAAAGCTGGCTTAAAACTCAACATTAAAAAAACTAAGATGATGGCATTCGGTCCCATCACTTCTTGGCAAATACATGGGGAAACAACGGAAACAGTGAGAGACTTTATTTTCTTGGGCTCCAAAATCACTGCAGATTGTCACTGCAGACATAAAATTAAAAGACACTTGCTCCTTGGAAGAAAAGCTATGACCAACCTAGAGCAAATTAAAAAGCAGAGACATTACTTTACTGACAAAGGTCCATTTACTTAAGGCTATGGTTTTTCGAGTAGTCATGTATGGATGTGAAAGTTCGACTATAAAGAAAGCTGAGTGCCGAAGAACTGATGCTTTTGAACTGTGGTGTTGGAGAAGGCTCTTGAGAGTCCCTTGGACAGCAAGGAGATCCAACCAGTCAATCCTAAAGGAAATCAGTCCTGAATATTCATTGGAAGGACTGATGATGAAGCTGAAACTCCAATACTTTGGCCACCTGATGCTAAGAACTGACACAGATTGGAAAAGACCCTGATTCTGGGAAAGGTTGTAGGAAGGAGGAGAAGGGGATGACAGAGGATAAGATGATTGGATGGCATCACCGACTCAATGGACATGGGGTTGAGCAAGTTCCAGGAGTTGGTCATGGACAGGGAAGCCTGGTGTGCTGCAGTCCATGGGGCTGCAAAGAGTTGGACACAACTGAGCGACTGAACTGAACTGAACAAATAATTTGCAAAATGTATGGAGAAGCATTTGACAGATCCGTTGAGGCACTGGGAGAAAGTAAGTTCATAGAATCTTGGCAGATGCACAAGCAATAGCTTTACCAATTCCAAGACAAAGGGCATATAAGAAAAGAATGGTAATCATGGGGTGCCGTCTGGCTCAGCGGTGAAGAGTATTTCATTGTCCTCGTGATATGAACAGTGGCTGTTGATCTAACCAAAAGTCATGATATAACTGAGCTTCCCTGGTGGCTCAGTGGTAGAGAATCCATCTGCCAGTGTAGAAGATGAAAGTTGGATCCCTGAGTTAGGAATATATACCCTGAAGAAACAAATAGCAACCCACTCCAGTATTCCTGTCTGGAGAATGCTATGGACAGAGGAACCTGGTGGGCTGTCCATAGGGTTGGGCACAAAGAGTCAGACATGACTTAACAACTAAACAACAACAACATGATTTAACTATATTGAGAGGATTCGAGGAAAGGAAGTGTGTGCATGTGTTAGATCCACTACTGTGACAGAATCTACAGTGTTTTAGTCAGGCTCCCTGGGAAATGCAATCTGTGCTGGAAATTTACTGAGGTGTGTCCTTGGGATCGACTCTTGAGGAAAATAGAGGAAATAGGATTGGCCAGAGGGAGGAGTTGAGAAACTATAAACTCCCCCCCCCCCACCCCTTATTTTCCTCCATGGTACTCTGCTCATGTGTTAGAGATTAACAGTAGTAAAAAAAAAAAAAAAAAAAAAAAAANTGTGTCCTTGGGATCGACTCTTGAGGAAAATAGAGGAAATAGGATTGGCCAGAGGGAGGAGTTGAGAAAATATAAACTCCCCCCCCCCCACCCCTTATTTTCCTCCATGGTACTCTGCTCATGTGTTAGAGATTAACAGTAGTAAAAAAAAAAAAAAATCCTGTGTCATGCATTTACAGAAATACTCCATTTTGAACTAAATGTATCAGCTGAGAAATAAGCATCACTGGAAGTGAATGAGACACTTTGGAGCCAGACTGGCTTCTAATCCTGGTTTCATAATTTCATAGCCGGGTCATTTGGGACAGGTCATTTAAATGTGCTCTGCTTCTGAGTTCACCTTTGTGAATGTGGTACAATAGTACTAGCTGCTCACTGAATCCTTGGGAAAATGGCATGCATTCAGACCTGTTATGCCCAAAGACAGTGTTTGGCTCATGAAGCATTAGCCATTATGTATTATTATATATATTAGCCTGAAAAAAATTAGGGCCTCAATGGATCAAGTGCTCTCAGGACATCTCTAGAGTGAAGCACCATCATTTTATTTAAATAACATTAGCTTCCTACATTTCAATTCCTCCTCATCATCTTATTTTTATCTTCCTATTCCTTCTTCAATATAGACATATTATATAAAACTGAAACTTTTATAAAGCATTTCATTCTTTTTGTTTGTTTTCTATGTGTTTGGTTTCTCCCACTCTTCTTCTTTCCCAAATACAGATGAGAGCACTTTGTTATTCAATGATGGTAGAATCAGGAATAATATCACTGTGCTCTGCTGCCTTGGGATTCCCAGGTAGTACAGTGGTAAAGAATCTACCTCATGTTGCAAGAGATGCAGGAGATGCAGACTTGATCCATGGGTTAAGATCCCCAGGACGAGGAAATGGCAACCCACTCCAGTGTTCTTGCCTAAAGAATCCCATGGACAGAGGAGCCTGGTGGGCTATGTAGTCCACAAGGTCGCAGAGTTGGACATTATTGAGTGACTGAGCATGCTCACTGCTGCCTTACTTTCAAAAGGGAAATCAAGTTTAATACATTATAAGAATTGGTACATGTTTATTTTCCATTGGTAAAAGAAAGCCTCATTGTAACATTTTAAAGTTTATGCAAGTAACAAGTTCCCAAAGTCTAAAGGATGATATTTACACAGTTGGATATATCGATAGGTTTTCACTTCCATTGCAAAAATTCTATTTGCCCATGCGTAAGAGGTTATGGAGTTAAAAGGGATTTGTCACGTTTGGCCAGAAATTAGGCTGCAGCTCTGCCATTAGCCCATAATGTGTCTGTTTTCTTGGTCTGTCTCACTATTTGGAAATGGAAATTGTAATTTCATTGCCTTTAGTCTGCTTAAATGTCACAGAAGAGTAAATTGTACTGAGAGTTTGAAACAGCATAGTGTGATGAATCTCGTGGCCCCCAATGCTCGGAAATCCTTACAGTAACTAACACTAGGTGTCATTGATCAGCATCCTTCATTTCAGCTGTAGAATGATATGCTCCCTGGGAATAGGCTGAACGCTGACTGGCTTTACGTTAGTTTCTTAGTTGGAACCAAGGGATGATTTTAAGATTAAAAAAGAAATGCTGGGGTATGTAGCTGGGGATTATGATCAGATCAGCTTCCAGTTTATCCATTTTAAATCTCCATTTAGTCAGAGCTTTTAAACACGTTTTGGATTAACTGCTTTTTGAGGTTATCTTGGTCCCTGCTGCCTTCCATTAGTATTGACTGTACTTTAATTTTTTTTTTTTATAAGATCTAGGCTCGGTGTAGATTGAGCTCTGTGCAGTAACAGAGGATCATCTTTCTCACATAGGGAGAGAGATTATGGATCTGAGTCATAGAGCTACTCAAAGGGACAATTTCTACTCTAAGTCCACATGAATTTATGAATATCAGCATGATTCAAGTGTAGAGCATGCTGACTCAGGAAACCTGAGTCTTTTCCCGTGAATGGCCTAACTGGGTTAGCCACAAAACTGAGATGATTTTACGTACCCTTCTTTGGGCAATGTTAATTTTCAATCTGATATGAAATGGGGCTGCCATGAAGATTTTTTTTTAATTCAATTTATTGAGTACTTTGAGGGTTCATTGTTTTTACTAATTAATTAGATTCAAAAGGACTAGATTGTAAGAGAAGTTGAGACTCAGTGTCTCTTCTAAGATGATTTGCTTAAAAAAAATTATTGTATTCCTTTAGATATTTGTTTTGCAGTTCATCTTGAGAAATAAGCATCTTTTAAAACATAAATTTCAGACCTCAGACAACTGAATGGGCTGGGAAGAGGTATTCAAGAGTTAGGAGCTGAGAGAGCTTCCCAGGTGGGAAAATGGTAAAGAATCTGCCTGCAAGGCAGGAGATGCAGGAGATGCAGGTTCGACCCTGGCTGGGGAATATCCCCGGATAAGAATTTCCCCGGAAATCCTTGGGAATTTCCCCAGAGGAGAAATCCACTACTACACTACTGTAGCCCACTACAGTATTGTTGCCTGGAAAATTCCATGGACAACGGTGCCTTGTGGGCTACAGTCCATGAGGTCACAAAGAGTCAGACAGACTGAGCAACTGAGCATGCACGCTTGCAAACGCAACCTCTAAAAGGAAACAACGGAGACAGTCTTTAGCGACCGCCTCTGAAGTCGTTTGTACCACAGAGATAATACAAACATCGGTCACAAATCCTCAGGCATCCAAGAGTCATCATAGACTCGTAGAATGGAGAGAATGGCCCTCCTAAAGTTTCAAAATTATTTAAAAGTGACAGCTTTTTCTAACCCTTCGTTTCCTTGACATTTTATCAGGTCAATGGCTTGAGGACAAATCAAGCTTCTGAATGGTGCTTATGGACCCTAAAAGGGGTGAAAAATGGTCAGTTGAGGCTGAAAAGCTGCTGTTTATGGCAACTCGGTGAAAAACTTTTCCCTAAAAGGTCATTGTTGACTCTCAAGGATGTTTCTGATGGTCCAGATGCTCTCTTTGCAATTTTCTGCCTTCAGGATAAGCAGTAGTATGCCCAGGGGGACCCAGAATACTACCTGATAAAACCCTGCGATGTGACCATGGTTCTTCTCTGTCCTTTCCCTCACAAACTTCCCTTTCCCCAGAGCGGCTGCACTCTTACCTGGCTGTAAAATGTGGTAAAGGTTCTGGTAATTATTGCTTGCAAAGTACCTTACTGTCTTTCTCTGTCTTTTCCTTTTTCCTATTCTAATTTGAATGGATTTTGTCCCTATTAAACGAGTAGATTCATGTAGAGACAGAATTGTCCATATTCTAAGTGTGTGTGTGTATATATATATATATTACTCATCAGTGTTACTCATCACTGTATCTCCAGAGTAACATGAGGCCAGGCCTCAATGGAGCATTCTGATTTGGTTTGTTTTGGTAGGGTTGAGTCAAAATGGAAAGTTATTCATCGCCAAACACTAAGTGGAAAATTGAGTCTGATGTGAACCCCGTTTTGAACCACTTGGCAAACATTGGTCACAAAGACAATGGCACCCTTTCTCTGTGTTACTGGTATCCTACTCCTCATCCTTATGTTCATCAACAAAGAAAGGTAGAGATGGAGTTTTTACTGCAGATGTTGCTTGATATTTAAAATAAAAAATGTATTTTATTTCTAATTGCAACATCTCCATTGCAAACTTGCCTGATCCAAATGCCTCCAATAACACAGCGTCTACATTAAATTATCATATATTTGCTCCCAGCAACAGATTGCATGCTTGAAAAGGAGCTAATTTAGATAAATGCGTCAAAGTTTTTTTTTTTTTTTTTCCTGAAAAGGTGAATCTACATACCCTGTTCTCACGCTGAATCTCATACGCTTCCTTTTATTTCCTCCTCTTTACTGCTGGTAAGTCGCTTTAGTCATGTACGACTCTATGCAACCCCATGGAGCCCACCAGACTCCTCCATCCACAGGACTCTCCAGGCAAGAACACTGCAGTGGATTGCCGTTTCCTGCTCCAATATACATATATTTGGAGAGAGTTAATTTCAGTCTTATTTCATAGTGAATCTCAGATATCATTGGTCTCCTTCTCTTCTCCTTCTCAACAGTAATTGAGTTCCAAGATATGAGATCCACTACTAAATATTCACTTGCAATTTGCATTGAAATATCAAATACATTATTTGGGAATACTCCGGATAACTTAGAAAGGTATTTAATTGAAAAATCTTCCTGAGGGGAAAAGTGAATCTATATTAAATGAAACAAGAGGCAGCCCTAGCAGTTTTAGAAGTCAGATGGACAAATGGGATGTTCAGAATTTCATGAAAGGATGGGAAAGAATCTTCATCCTAGATAGTGACATATCACTTTAAGCGCTGGTCTGGAGCTATCTGGGAGTCGTGAAACCCTGAAAATGCTTCGATTAAAATGTTCACTTAAAAACTAGGAGTATCGTAACATTTGAAGTGCATTTTAATTTACTTTCTTTTAAAAAAAATCTGTAGTTTGCTGTGGACAGTTGGATAAGCTCAGAAGGTCTTCAGGAGGTGGTCTTTGTGGTCCCTCCCCCTACTGTTATCTTAAAGACACCATTGCTTTCAAAAGTGTAAAAATGTTAGTATAGTTCAATAACCTTACACTAAGGGAATATTTAAAATATTGTTTTCAAATGTGGTGACAAGGAATTGAGAACAAATAATTCTTCAGAGGGATTTTCCTGGAAAAAAACAAACTGACTGAGGTTAACGTCCAGAGGTAATGGACTCTCCCAGTGGGTCATTAATTCCCAGGAATTGGCCTGTGCTTCAATTGCTATTGCTTAAATAAACAATAAATAACATCACACAGATATGTAATGAACTATAAAACGACCACTTCTCTACCTGCATTGTAGATACGCCTGCAGCACATATCGGACCGCTTTCTATTAATCACCTCCCAACTTGATTGATTAGTTTCAATCGGCACCCTGTCCCCTATTTTCTTTTAAAGTAGATTAATTTCATACTTTGGAAGTCAGGGAATAAAAGTGTTAAAATTAGATGCAGTAGAAATGGGGCTGTGCTGGAATATTTTTGACTGTTTTTTCCTCCTTTTATTTCTCTCTTGCACTTTTTGTGGCTCTTTAGCAGTTAGTTATAACTCTTACCATGCTTCAATAATGCCAAGATTTGTGCTAACACTGGCTAGTGGAAATTGAATGAAACTTCCAAAGACAAGGACTTTTTAAATTAGTTTAGTAAGCTTTCACTAGCGTCCACCCACTTCCACCATAGTTCCTCCGTCATTCTGCTTAGCTCCCCAGTAGCCTATTAACCCTTAGGATTATTTCCTTCTTTAAGCACTTGCTTTGCTTCTCTACTTTCTCTTCTCTTCCTCCCTCAATAGCTATCCTCCTCAGTCTCTTTTGTTGGCTATATCTTTCCTTTTGGTTTTCTATTGTGGTAAAACATGTATAACATGGAGCTTACCGTGTTAACAGTGTTTAAGTGTACATTTCAGTGACATTAAGTACATCTGCATTGTTGTGTAACCATCACCACTATTGACTGCCATACTTTTTCATAACCCCAAATAGAAACTCTGTAACCATTAAGCCATAATCCTCCATGCATCCTCCTCTAGCCCCTGGTAAATTCTATTCTGTTTTCTCTATATATAAATTTGCTTATTCTAGATACTTCATATAAGAGTAATAATACAATATCTGTCCTTTTAATTGTGGGTTATTCACTTAGCATGTTTTCAGTGTTCATCCATGTGGTAGCATTTTTCAGGATTTAATTCCTCTTTATACCTGAGTAATATTCCTCTGTATGTATATAGCACATTTTGTTTATTTAATAGTGTTGCTGTAAACATGAGTGTACTAATATCTGTTTGATTCGCTGTCATCAAATCTTGTTTTGGTTACACACACCAAAGTCGAGTTGATGGATCATATAGTAACTCTCTGTCAGCTTTTTGAGGAAACACTGAACTGTTTTCCACAGCATCTGCTGTACCATTTTTACACTCCTATCAGCATGAGGGTTCTAATTTCTTCATATTCTAAGTAACATGTGTTATTTTACTTTAAAAAAATAGCCAACCTAATGAGTGTGAAGTGGTATCTCATTGTTGGTTCTAGAGTCTTCTAAATTTGCCATCATTGGAGCACTTGAGGACTTGATCTATATGTCTCTTCTCTTCCTACTTATTTCTACTCTTTTAGTGGACTCTCCTAAGTACCGTGGACATGCTGATGTATCTTGCTAGCCTCAACCTCTATGCTTAAGTAAACCACTACATGGTGGGTATTTTTACTTGGATGTTCAACAGGCATCCCAACAATAGAATAGCCAAAATGGAACTCATGTCCCAAGCTCCCCATCCCCGACCAACGATGAACCTACTCTTCCCACAAACTTCCGATGTCTGTTAATGGCGTCTCCATTCTACCAGTTTCTCAGGCTCTAAACTTTGGATTCATCCTCACTCTTCTCTTCCTTGCCCCATATATCCACCAGCATATTCTTTTGGCTCTGCTTTCAAAATACACCCAGAACTTCTGTCTGGTCTCTGTTCAAATACTGTCTGCACAGGGAGGACTTCGTATAAAAGAGCCCCTGTCCTAACATTTACAATCCCCTTCTCCTGCTCTGTTCTTTGTAGCAGCTGATATCATATATATTTGTGTCCTCCAAACCCTGGAGTGAGTGCGGAATTTGTCTGGTTGGTTTACTACTGATCCTACAGTGCCTGGAGTAGTACTCATTCAATAAATGCTTGTTAAATGGATGGTTGGAGAATAAGTGGAAAATAGTGTATCTGCTCCTGGGGAGCAATGGAATCAAGATTCTAATTATCAAACAACTAAAAATGATAAGCCTCCCTGGATTTTCTTTTTCCAGTAAAAAAGAATTTTCCAGACAAATCCTACCTTATCCTATGACCAGAATATGTCTTGGTGAGCTAAAGTGTCTATCATGTTAGACATTTTCCTTGTATAAGTTGTTTAGTCATGTCTTATTCTTTGTGACCCCAAGGACTGCAGCACGCTAGGCTTCCCTATCCTTCACCAGCTCCTGGAGCTTGCTCAAACTCATGTCCATCGAGTCAGTGATGCCATCCAATCGTCTCATCCTCTGTCACCCCCCTTCTCCTTCGGCTTCAATGTTTCCCAGCATTAGGGTCTTTTCCAAAGAGTTGGCTCTTCACTTCAGGTGGCCACAGGATTGGAGCTTCAGCTTTAGGATTGACTAATTTGATCTCCTTGCCGTCCAAGGGACTCTCAAGAGTCTTTTCCAGCACCACAGTTTAAGAGCACCCATTCGTCAGCCATCAGCCTTCTTTATGGTCCAACTGTCACATCCGTACATGACTAGTGGAAAAACCATAGCTATGACTATACGGACTTTTGTCAGCAAAGTGATGTCTCTGCTTTTTAATACAGTGTCTAGGTTTGTCATAGCTTTTCTTCTAAGGAGCAAGCATCTTTTAATTTCCTGGCTGCAGTCGCTGTCCATAATGAATTTGTAGCCCAAGAAAATAAAGTCTGCCACTGTTTCCATTTTCCCCTATCTATTTGCCATGAAGTGATGAGACTGGACACAATGATTTTAGGTTTTTGATCATCCTCTGCCTTTTCTAAAAGAGAGGATACTGAGTAACTTGATCAGTTATGTTGCTGTAACAAACAGGCATTGTTTGACTGTAGCTACTTCTAATTTTGTAAAATCCTGCTTTGTTGAAGTTCTCCTCATACTCACTCATTTTTCTTCCACATCTGTTAGCTTGTTAAGAATTTTAAGTCAGAGAGAAAACATTGCAGTTATAATTAAAATGCACTAGACAGTTTAGAAAATATTGATGGAATATGAATAATAAATTAATTATTATTATAACTTGGGTTATAGATTCTATTAGATTTTCAGCTCCTTGAAGGCAGAACAATGTCTTGGGTTCTGCATTCTTTTCNACATTGCAGTTATAATTAAAATGCACTAGACAGTTTAGAAAATATTGATGGAATATGAATAATAAATTAATTATTATTATAACTTGGGTTATAGATTCTATTAGATTTTCAGCTCCTTGAAGGCAGAACAATGTCTTGGGCTCTGCATTCTTTTCAAGGCCTGAAGTTGCTTTTTTTTACTTAATAGATGTCTACTAAATAATTGCTGTATCACGGTACTATTTTCTGCAAAGGAGAATTGTACTTTTTCTTGGTTCTTTGTGGAGGGAAAGCATGAGGTAGTAGAAGGGATATTGTAGGCCCAGGTTCTGATGTTTTCCTGCTCTGTGACTTTGGGAAAATCATTTTGAGGCACTAAACGGTACCTTCCTGTTAGTAACAAAAGGAATGTGAGAACCTCAAGTCTTCCTGTCTTCATGGAGGATTCTTATAATGATATGTGAGTAACGTGTAAATTGCAATATGGACATTGGTTAGGATGCTTATGACTTTTATTTCTACTGTGTTTATTGTCATAGGGTAAAAGAATTAAAGAAAAGATAAAAACATACTTTAAGCCTTATTCAGGTCAAATGAACTAAGCTTTGGAGCCCTGCTGTTCCAGCCACAGGGCTGGACATCCGGTCAGGCATTTTTGCAGGCTTTGTCTCATTCAATTTTATTTTTGTTGGATCACTTATATCCTCCTGTATAGATTACCTCAGAATTCCCGTTAACTTATAACTTAATTCTTGAATTATTTTTTAAAGTTTAAAACCCCTTAAAGAAATATCGTGAGTCAAAAACAGATGTTTATCAAAAACAAAGTATTTTGAATTAGTTTAAGTTTTGAAGGCTTATTGATTCTGTAAATTTTTAAAAATGGAATATCTCATGATATGGTAAATAGGTTATACTTCAATAAAAATTTTAATACAATTTTTAATTTTAAAATGAGTCAATCAAAATAGACAATTTTTTATACAGGTAAATTTTATTTTTTTAATTAAATATTTTCTATTAAAAATTATTGCCTTCTTCATATAGTAACAAGCTCCTTTAAAGGAGTAGAAAGTTATTCAAAGAAAAATATGACAATTTGTTTTTGAAAGTTTAAAAGCTTATTGACCTATTTTAATGAGACTTGAGACCTTGCAGAGCCTGAAAAGCTAATTCTACATATGATATTTTTAGATTTTATTAAAAGCAACAAAATAATTTAGCAATTCAATAATTTGAATAATTATTAAAATTCAATGAAATGAAAAAATATATAATTTAAGTGTTTCTGGGCAGCCAAAAGAAAAGAAACACTCAATATAGAGACTCAATGTGTTCACTGTTTTCTGATATTGTAATTGTCTTAATTTTAGACAATGAAAAGTAATTTTTCATATGCCTTAAATTTGATGTGGCTTCTGAGACTGTGAAAGCAAACCTCCTTGTATTATTTAAATTTGTGCACATCATGACAATTCGAATCCATCTGAATGCTTCTGGTGATGTATTTAGATTAATATAAATAACCTTAAATAAATGGGATTAGTAATAGAAGCCCTGTCACAGAATTGTTGTTAGGATTTGATATGTGTATATAATATTAATTAACATATCTGTATATCATTATAATTTGTATATTATATATATGATGTATATATGCATATATATGCACAAATTATATTTATCATCTACCATCCAGTTAGGCTTAGAGTTACATTTATAAAACTTTGATATGTGTGTGTTAGTCTCTCAGTCGTGTCCAGCACTGTGACCCCATGGACTGTAGTCTGCCAGGCTCCTCTGTCTGTGGAATTCTCCAGGCAAGGATACTGGATTGGGTTGCTATTCTCTTCTCCAGGGGATCTTCCCAACTCAGGGATTGAACACAGGTCTCCCACATTGCAGGCAGATTCTTTACCATCTGAGCCACCAGGGAATATGTATGTGTGTATGTGTGTGTGTATACATATACCCACATATGGCTTGAAACCAGTGCCTGCCCATTAATATGTAAACTATAAGGATTAGCTGTGACATTGATGGTGGTGATAATGATGATTGTGATGATGTTCAGTTTCCCAGGATATCAAAGAGGAACAAAAAGACTGCTTTGTCATTGTTTTTATCTTTACATGATGGGTAAAGGGACAATATGAAATGGATGACAATAATGCCATGCAACTGTGTTTTAATTTTATTGCTAAAGCATCTGTATATCTTTTAAAAAAAATGACTCTAAGAGCCGTTGATGCAGTGCATTCAAGTTTAATAATTCTGTTTTCTAAAATCCCACTCAGCTCTTTGAGATAAGAAAAAAAATCAACTAAAAGGAATAAATGGCCAGAAGTCACACATTGGGGGAGGTCAAAGAAAATAAATATGTTCAGCACTGGGCCTAAAGGTTGAAAGAGATTAATTTAAATGGCTCCACTTAGAGAATGTGACAAAGTTCCAACACTTTATGGCAGACACAGTATTTCATGCTTAAGAGTTATGTCCAGCTACATTCTCTCTTCCCTCTCCTATAAATGGACGACAGCTAGCTGCACACAGCTACAGCTTGAGAGAAAAATATGAATACATGATCATGCCATCCAAGTTAATGATGCCATGGATTATAATGCAATAAAATAATAATCCATTTCTGCTCCTAGCATAGCACTTTTTAATTCAGCCATGACATCCTATATGGAGGTGTTTATCCTGCACTTCTCCCTGGCCATGGAAATGATTCTCCTGCAACCAGCAGGGGCCTATGTGATGTTTCACCACTAGGGTATATCAGCCCTGGCGTTTAAAAGGATTACTTATTTGCTTACTCAGAAAGGATTAATGGCAGAGAGCAAAGGCTTTGTTTAAAAATCATGTGCCACAACTTCCTGGAGATTAGGAAAGAGACCAAAAGGTATTTGACCATTTTATGAAGAAGCATTTTATTCAAAAATTAAAATCTTGATCCAGCAAATGGTCTCTTGCTGATGAATTCTGAACTAACATCAAATAAGCAATCGTTTTCTGGTAATAGAATGCCATTGTGCTCTCTGGCATTGCTTTAACCCAGTATGCGCTAGAACTGTTTCACTCTAGCTCATTATTAGGGGAGAAGATTTTTGGGTGTATAATTAAAGTCTAAAATATAGAGTCCTTTATACTCAGTTGTTTACTAAAGCAACATGATTAAAGAGGATTTAATTAATGGTTCTTGCAATATCTGGGAACTTTCCTTTTTACAGTGTATCTGTGATTTTCCAGTTTATGTATAATACAAATCTTCATACTATTTTTTATTTTCTTTTTGGGGTCAGTAAAGGTAATAGTAATTATAATGTTTTCTTTGACTTAAACATTGCTTGATAACAGTTACTAGTTTTATATCTAGATGTGTCATTCCAAAAGTAGAAAATTTTTAGGATATGCCTGTGATATCTACTGTCATTATTAAAAATATCAACTTTAATAATGTACTAGAGCATTAACAGAAAAATAGCTGCATTGAACATTGAAATACACTAAACATTATATAATCTATTTCTTTCTGAAATTTTCAATTTTGAAAATAATCATAAGTTTCCATTATTTCACTTTCCAGTTAGTTTATAATGAAATTTAGTTATGGTGAATTGTCTCTTTAATAAGATATATTTTTACCAAGGCTTTTCCAAGAAAAAGTTAGAAACTAAGAGTTGCCAAATTTCTTGTTGTTTTTGTTCAGTCGCCAAGTCATGTCCAACATTTTGCAATCCCTTGGACTGCAGCAAGCCTGGCTTCCCTGTCCATCACCACCTCTTGGAGTTCGCCCAAGTTCATGTCCATTGAGTCAGTGATGCCATCCAACTGTCTCATTCTCAGTTCAGTTCAGTTGCTCAGTCTTGTCCAACTCTTTGCAACTTCATAGACTGCAGCATGCCAGGCTTCCCTGTCCATCACCAACTCCCAGACCTTGCACAAACACATGTCCATCGAGTTCTCCTCCTGCCTTCAATCTTTTCCAGCATCAGGATCTTTTCCAATGAGTCCGTTCTTCCCTTCAGGTAGCCAAAGTATTGGAGTTTCACCTTCAACATCAGTCCTTCCAATGAATATTCAGGACTGATTTCCTTTAGGATGGACAGGTTGGATCTCCTTGCAGCCCAAGGGACTCTCAAGAGTCTTCTCCAACACCACAGTTCAAAAGCATCAATTCTTCAGTGCCCAGCCTTCTTTATAGGCCAACTCTCACATCCATACATGACTACTGGAAAAACCATAGCTTTGACTAGACAGACCTTTGTTGGTAAAGTAATGTCTCTGCTTTTTAATATGCTGTCTAGGTTGGTCATAGCTTTTCTTCCAAGGAGCAAGTGTCTTTTAATTTCATGGCTGAGATCACCATCTGCAGTAATTTTGGAGCCCCCCAAAATAAAGTCTCTCATTGTTTCCATTGTTTCCCCATTTTTTGCCATGAAGTGATGGGACTGGATGCCATGATCTTTGTTTTCTGAATGTCGAGTTTTAAGCCAACTTTTTCACTCTCCTCTTTCACTTTCATCAAGAGGCTCTTTAGCTCCTCTTTGCTTTCTTCCATAAGGGTGGTGTCATCTGCATATCTGAGGTTATTGATATTTCTTCCGGCAACCTTGATTCCAGCTTCTGCTTCATCCAGCCTGTCATTTCTCATGATGTATTCAGCTTATAAGTTAAATAAGCACTGTGACAATATGCAACCTTGATGTACTCCTTTCCTGATTTGGAACCAGTCTGTTGTTCCGTGTCCAGTTCTAACTGATGCTTCTTGACCTGTGTACAGATTTCTCAGGAGGCAGGTCAGGTGGTCTGATATTCCCATCTGTTGAAGAATGTTCCACAGTTTGTTGTTATCCACATAGTCAAAGGCTTTGGTGTAGTCAATAAAGCAGAAATAGACATTTTCCTGGAACTTTCTTGCTTTTTCCATGATCCAGTGGATGTTGGCAATTTGATCTCTGGTTCCTCTATCTTTTCTAAAACCACCTTGAACATCTGGAAGTTCACAATTTGTGTACATTTGAAGCCTGGCTTGGAGAATTTTGAGCATTACCTTGCTAGCAGGTGAGATGAGTGCAATTGTGTCATAGTTTGAACATTCTTTGGCATTGCCATTTTTGGGGATTGGAATGAAAACTGACCTTTTCCAGTCCTGTGGCTACCTACACCTGAGTTTTCCAAGTTTCCTGGCATATTTTGAGTGCAGCACTTTCACAGCATCATCTTTTAGGATTTGAAATAGCTCAACCGGAATTCCATCACCTCCTCTAGCTTTGTTCGTAGTGATGCTTCCTAAGGCCCACTTGACTTCTCATTCCAGGATGTCTGGGTTCAGGTGAGTGATCACACCATTGTGGTTATCTGGGTCATGAAGATCTTTTTTATATAGTTCTTCTGTGTATTCTTGCTACCTCTTCTTAATCTTCTGCTTCTGTTAGGTCCGTGCCATTTCTGTCCTTTATTGAAACAATTTTTGCATGAAATATTTCCTTGGTATCTCTAATTTTCTTAAAGAGATCTCTAGTCTTTCCCATTCTATTTTTTTCATCTCTTTGCATTGATCACCAAGGAAAACTTTCTTATCTCTCCTTGCTATTCTTTGGAACTTTGCATTCAAATGGGTATATCTTTCCTTTTTACGTTNTTTAAGCCAACTTTTTCACTCTCCTCTTTCACTTTCATCAAGAGGCTCTTTAGCTCCTCTTTGCTTTCTTCCATAAGGGTGGTGTCATCTGCATATCTGAGGTTATTGATATTTCTTCCGGCAACCTTGATTCCAGCTTCTGCTTCATCCAGCCTGTCATTTCTCATGATGTATTCAGCATATAAGTTAAATAAGCACTGTGACAATATGCAACCTTGATGTACTCCTTTCCTGATTTGGAACCAGTCTGTTGTTCCGTGTCCAGTTCTAACTGATGCTTCTTGACCTGTGTACAGATTTCTCAGGAGGCAGGTCAGGTGGTCTGATATTCCCATCTGTTGAAGAATGTTCCACAGTTTGTTGTTATCCACATAGTCAAAGGCTTTGGTGTAGTCAATAAAGCAGAAATAGACATTTTCCTGGAACTTTCTTGCTTTTTCCATGATCCAGTGGATGTTGGCAATTTGATCTCTGGTTCCTCTATCTTTTCTAAAACCACCTTGAACATCTGGAAGTTCACAATTTGTGTACATTTGAAGCCTGGCTTGGAGAATTTTGAGCATTACCTTGCTAGCAGGTGAGATGAGTGCAATTGTGTCATAGTTTGAACATTCTTTGGCATTGCCATTTTTGGGGATTGGAATGAAAACTGACCTTTTCCAGTCCTGTGGCTACCTACACCTGAGTTTTCCAAGTTTCCTGGCATATTTTGAGTGCAGCACTTTCACAGCATCATCTTTTAGGATTTGAAATAGCTCAACCGGAATTCCATCACCTCCTCTAGCTTTGTTCGTAGTGATGCTTCCTAAGGCCCACTTGACTTCTCATTCCAGGATGTCTGGGTTCAGGTGAGTGATCACACCATTGTGGTTATCTGGGTCATGAAGATCTTTTTTATATAGTTCTTCTGTGTATTCTTGCCACCTCTTCTTAATCTTCTGCTTCTGTTAGGTCCGTGCCATTTCTGTCCTTTATTGAAACAATTTTTGCATGAAATATTTCCTTGGTATCTCTAATTTTCTTAAAGAGATCTCTAGTCTTTCCCATTCTATTTTTTTCATCTCTTTGCATTGATCATCAAGGAAAACTTTCTTATCTCTCCTTGCTATTCTTTGGAACTTTGCATTCAAATGGGTATATCTTTCCTTTTTACGTTTGCCTTTTGCTTTGCTTTGCTTTTCTCAGCTATTTTTAAGGCCTCCTCAGACAACCATTTGCCTTTTTGCATTTTGTTTTCTTAGGGATAATCTTGATCAGTGCCTCCTATACAATGTCACAAAACTCCATCCATAGTTCTTCAGGCACTCTGTCCATCAGGTCTAATCCCTTAAATCTATTTTTCACTTCCACGTATAATTGTAAAGGATTTGATTTAGGTCTTACCTGAATGGTCTAGTGGTTTTCCCTATTTTCTCCAATTTAAGTCTGAATTTGGCAATAAGGAGTTCATGATTTGATCTACAGTCAGCACTTGATCTTTATTTTTTTTGGCTGACTCTGTAGAGCTTCTGCATCTTTGGCTGCAAAGAATGTAATCAGTCTGATTTTGGTATTGACCGTCTGGTGATGTCCATGTGTAGAGTCTTGTGTTGTTGGAAGAGAGTGTTTGCTATGACCAGTGTGTTTTCTTGGCAAAACTCTCTTAGCCTTTGCCCTGCTTCATTTTGTACTCCAAGGCCAAATTTGCCTGTTACTCTGGGTATCTCTTGACTTTGCTACTTTTGCGTTCCAGTCCCCTGTAATGAAAAGGACATCTTTTTTGGTTGTTATTTCTAGAAGGTCTTATAGGTCTTCACAGAACCATTCAGCTTCAGCTTCTTGAGCATTACTGGTTGGGGCATAGACTTGGATTAAATGTGATATTTGAATGGTTTGCCTTGGAAACAAACAAGAAATCATTCTGCCGTTTTTGAGACTGCACCCAAGAACTGCATTTTGGACTCTCGTTGACTGTGCGGGCTACTCCATTTCTTCTAAAGGATTCTTGCCCACAGTAGTACATATAATAGTCATCTGAGTTAAATCCGCTAATTCCAGTCCATTTAGTTCACTGATTCCTAAAATGTCACTCTTGCCATCTCCTATTCGACTACTTCCGATTTACACCAGTCCATTCTGAAGGAGATCAGCCCTGGGATTTCTTTGGAGGGAATGATGCTAAAGCTGAAACTCCAGTACTTTGGCCACCTCATGAGAAGAGTTGACTCGTTGGAAAAGACTCTGATGCTGGGAGGGACTGGAGGCAGGAGGAGAAGGGGACGACAGAGGATGAGATGGCTGGATGGCATCACTGACTCAATGGACGTGAGTCTGAGTGAACTCCGGGAGTTGGTGATGGACAGGGAGGCCTGGCGTGCTGCGATTCATGGGGTCGCAGAGTCGGACACGACTGAGCGACTGAACTGAACTGAACTGAATTTACATTGATTTGTGGACCTAAAACATTTCAGGTTCCTATGCAATATTGTTCTTGCAGCATCAGACTTTACTTCCATCATCAGTCACATCCACAGCTGGACATTGTTTTGTTTTGGTTCTGTCTCTTCATTCTTTCTGGAGTTATTTCTCCACTCCTCTCCAGTAGCATATTGGGCACCTACCAACCTGGGGAGTTCATCTTTCAGTGTCATATCTTTTTGTCTTTCCTTACTGTTCATTCTTTTCATACTGTTCGCATCCTCGGTGAGCCACAAATACAAGCTACTGACAGTGTATTAATAGATTAAGAGAGAGAATCTGAAATAAAATTCTGCTTTGTATCTGTCTTGCCTGGGCCTAACTGGAGTGAACAGAGCAAGGAAGTAGCCTCATGGAGGTCCACAGATCTCAGAGCAAAAATGTCATGGCCCCAGTGGCATAGATGTGAACAGCATTCATTTCTATTCTCCTGCCCTGATTTTTCTCGCATTGATCTTGTCTGAATACTTTCAGAGCCATTACCCACCCTTGTAAACAGTGATACTAGAAAATTTATTTTAAAGGTATTAACATCTTAGGTAGAATTATCTTCTTTACTGTGTAGGGAGATTTTGTTTTGAAACTAAAGATGTTTAATCCTTTTTTTTCCCTATAGAAGGTACAAATGGCTAGTATCTTCTTATATAATAATTAACTGTTACTAGCAAAATGATATGAGGACAGTTTAACATTTCTATAAATATTCTCTCTGTTTTTACAATCATTTTATACAATACATATGAAAAGTTATTCTGACCCACTTGTAGCTTTGCTTGGTTATCTGCCCAAACAGCACAATTCTGTCATTTGTTTAGTGGCCCATATTAACTGAAAATTTTCTTATTAACCCTAGTGACATGTAAATATATGTTTGTTTACTGCCAGACTGTATTAACTTTATTGATATATTTTGCATTAAGCTGCCTGGCAAATTTGCAAATGCAGCAATTATTGCAGTGAATTGAATTCCAGAGGTAATGCCCTGGATTTTTCCTTTAAGACAATACAAATGATGCTGTCTAATGCCAGTGATAACTAGCCACAAGCCAAGTTCTTTCCAATAAATACAAAGTTTATAATGAGATGGCGGCTTTCCTTTTATAGAGCAAAGGAAATTGGTAATGAAAATCCAGTCCTGCCCCCTTCCAGCCCTGAATTTTATTAAATCAAACAAATGACAGTTTGATGTTTAAAATCAATAGCTCTAGCTAAAACAAACTGTGTTGTATGTGATTATATACCTCTTCTAAAATTAAGATAATAAAGATAGTGAAAGTTTCCTTTTTTAACTAGTTCATTGCTGTTGTTTAATTGCTAAGTCGTGTCTGACTCTTTTGCAACCCCATGGACTGTAGCCCACCAGGCTCCTCTGTCCGTGGGCTTTTCCAGGCAAGAATACTGGAGTGGGTTGCCATTTCCTTCTCCAGGGCATCTTCCCAACCCAGGGATCAAACCTGCATTTCCTGCATTGGTAAGTGGGTTCTTTACCACTGAGCCACCAAGGAAGCCCCTTTGAACTAGTTAAGTTCATTCAAATAACTCAAAGTTTTAAGTCAGTATTATGCTCTTTGCTGTTTTCAGGGAATTGCTAAAGTGATTACAGTTGTTGCCCCAGTTCTTTGGACGTTAAGATTTTCTTGTTGCAATCATATGCTCTGGTTATTTCTGCCTGATTTTTAAGAAGAAGCATGAACATGTTGACTGTCATTCTTCTCACTAAGATATCTGAAAATACTAATCCTCCCACCATGCTTGTCATTCTCCAGTTCTGGAATCATGCTGGCTTCCAGTTAGAGAATTGGAACTACCTGTCGAGCTACCCTGTGCCAAAGTACCTGCCTTCTTTACCTGCTTCACTTCCTCCCAGAACTGGAATCCTGTCCTAAACCTTCCACTATCACAGGCTCCATGTCGCAGCTCTTGGTGTCTCAGACATGGTGATTTACCCAGCTCTGTGACTTCTGCCGCCCTCCAGCAGAGCCCCTGGCATAGATCACCTTTGGTTGGGCCCACCTCTCCTAGGTTATTCACAGGAAACTAATTTCCATCCTAGACCTTTAGAAATCTACCTATAATCTTTCTTAGGTCCTGGCCATCCTACACTGATTTTGACATTCCTCAAGCATGAACCTCTTGGTCAACACCCAATACTAGACTTCTTCTGATACTGAGAATTTAATTTTAGAAGTATACACGTATGCACAGAATATACATACTCTTACATAAAATTGAATATATAAATAATGTGATGACATCTGCTGTTGCTGTTTAGTCACTAGGTCGTGTCTGACTTTCTTGTAACCCCAGGGACTGTAGTCCACCAGGCTCCTCTGTCCATTGGATTTCCCAGAATATGGGAAGAATATTGGAGTGGGTTGCCATTTCCTTCTCTGGGGGATCTTCCTGACCCAGGGATCAAGCCCACTTCTCCCATTTGGCAGTCAGATTCTTTACCACTGAGCTACCTGGGAAGCCCAGTGACATCTGAGGGAATGCTGAGTGAGTACACTGAATAAAAGGTATAAAAGCTAGTGTTTAAAACACTTCTTAGGATACTAAAGCAAAATGATGAGGGGGAAAAAGGCACTGTATTAACAGTGTTATTACAGGGTGGTCTCAAGAGATTGTTAATTGTTAGTCCTGTCAGATAATGACTTTTGATAAATTCCTAGTTTTTAAGTTGAGAATTTAAACATAAAAATTACTTCTTGAATTAGCCACGTAATTGTTGTTTACATTACACAGACTTCTCCTGGTGTTTCTTGCAGTGTTGGTGATGTGAACATGTGTTTTCTGGCTAATTTTCAACCCTGGTTTGTCCCTCTCATGCTAGCTAAATTGCCTGTGCAATTTCAGCAGGAAAGCATGCTCACTTTTTCACGTTTTCTGTTTACTTTGGAGTTTCAGGTTTAGGAATGTATGATATTTGGGTTCTGCAAAATGTCTCCGAAACCAATTGATCTCTAACTCCCATTTTTTTTATTAACACTTTCCCCAAGTGTCTGCCTATTGTTTTAGCAGATTTCGGTAGTCTTATATAACATTTATATCAGCTAAAGTTTGAAATACCTGGTTTTCATTTACTATTATTGCTTATGCCTTTGTTTATTTAATTGTAAACATGCCATCATAGTCTATCGTCCTTGAAAAACACTAAACACTTTTTAGAATTGGAAGCCTGTGTTATGGTTATTTCCATATGGATGAATATTGTGATCTGCTGTCTAATTTATTCATCTGGAAAGTCAAAACTTCATTTTGCGAGGCGAGTATAAGCTCATGGACTCCCCTGTGATAAATCTAGATGAATATTCTCATTGCTTCAGAATATATCATGCATTCCTAGTTAAGAGACCTTGCAGCTAAATTGTCATTTCTGAATTTCATCAGGCAAAGTGTATGGATTTGCCTTGGCTTTAAACTTGCTGAAGGAGGGAAGCTGAGGTGGAAAATTTTCTCAGTGCAGACTAGCAGACTATTAACATATGGATGACATGGTTTCATTTGCTTGTCCTAAATTACATGAATTGGATTCATTTGGATGCTACCCATTTTGCTGCCAATGTTTTTCTAATTTATTTTGAAGTCATTCAGTCTTTTTCAAGCTTTTTTCAAGCAGGAGGTGGAGGTGAAGGAATCTTGCCTTTGCCATCACATAGGCTGAAATATTCTGCTGTGTTTGACTTGATAGTTTAAATACAACAAAAGGCAAATTATGCTCTGTAGTCATATTGGTTTCTTAAACTTTTAAGTTTCAAACACGTAAAATATTTGCAAGGATTTTTGCCTTTCAGTTCAGTTCAGTTCAGTTGCTCAGTCATGTCTGACTCTTTGCGACCCNTTATATGCAAAATCTAAAAAGAAATTATACACATGGACTTATTTACAAAACAGAAAGAGACTCAGACTTAGAGAACAAATTTATGGTTACCAGGGGGCAAGGGTGGTTAGGGGAGGGATAATTAGGGAGTTGGGATGGACATGTACAAAATGCTATATTTAAAGTGAATAACCAACCAGGACCTACTGTACAGCACAGGGAATTCTGCTCAATATTCTGTAACAACCTAAATGGGAAAATAATTTGAAAAACAATCTATACATGTATACGTATAGCTGAATCACTTTGCTGTACACCTGGAATTATCACAATTTGTTTATCAATTACACTCCAATATAAAATAAGATGACCTGAATGGGAAGGAAGTCCAAAAAAGAGGCAATATATGTATACATACAGCTGATTCACTTTGTGGAACAGTAGAAATTAACACAACATTGTAAAGCAGCTATATTCCAATAAAAATTAATTTTAAAAAACTGTCAATCATCTCCACACACATCCTGTGGCTGACAGTTCCAAATCATGTCTAAGAAAGCAGAGTGTAGTTTCCTGTGCACAGCATCATGGCAGAAGTGTCCAATAAATGAAGAAAACAGCAGGGGGAAATGCGCGCCAACAAGACAGCCAGGAAAAACGAAAGCAAATCTATTTCTTTTGCTAGACTGTTTATGTACTTTCTCACTAAGCTCAGGTCCTGCAGGAAGTCACAAAGGCAGATAATCATCTCTGCTGCCAAGAAGCTGTCAGCACCACCAACAAAACAGTGAAGGATAAAGGCCCCCCGTCACACCAGTAGACACCCTCGTTTCTGCATCCCTCCAAAATCTATCTTCAACTAAACCAACACAGAGTAGGTGTAGCCTCCAATATTTTTTGAGTACTGGCATAGGATACCCAGTATAAACCTACTAATTGGTGAAAGATTCTAGGAACATTTTTATATTTCCATATTTAAGCATTACATATGGTGTTTGATGTGGAGTTTTGGTATCTAGTCTTCATGTAGTTAAAAAAAATTCTCATCCATTCTTATAATTTGAGCTTATTGTGTATTTTAAAAATCAAGAAATGGTATTAAACTTTGAGACATTTTCTTCAGATGTTTATAAGACATCAAGATGATCACATGTTTCTTTATTCTACTGATCAATGATTTTAACCAGTGTTTCTCATGTAGGGGAGATTTTGCCACCCAGGGAATATCTGGCAATTTCTGGAGATATTTTTGATTGTCATATATGATGGAGGAGATTACTATGATATCTAGGTGGTAAAGACCAGTGAAAAAGTGAGTGTCATTCAGTCATGTCTGACTCTTTGCGACCCCCAGCTCCTCTGTCCATGGGATTCTCCAGGCAAGAACGCTGGAGTGGGTTGCCATGCCCTTCTCCAGGGGATCTTCCCAACCCAGGGATCAAACTCATGTCCCCTGAATTGCAGGCAGATTCTTTACCATCTGAGCCAGCTGGAAAGCCCAGTGGAGGCCAGAGATGCTGCTAAACACGTCTCAGTGTCCAGGACAACACCCACTGGACCCCTGAACAAAGTATCCTCTGCTCCAAAATGCAATAATGCAGAGACACTGGAGAAACTCCTAAAGCTGACCCCCTGATGTCCTAATGTTGAATAGCTATTGAACTATATTCCAACACAATCTCTACTTGGTCATATTTTTAATACACTGTTGGATTTGATTTACTAATATTTTAGGTAATATTTTGGCCCCGTGCTCCAAGTGAGCTGATCTTTATTTTTGTTTTTCAACTACTGTCAAATTTTGTCATCAGGGAAAAGCTAGACTCATAAAATAGTTGGGAATCTTTTCTCTCATCAAACTGATGATGTTCAATTAACATACAGTACAATTTCTTCTTACTGTGCACAGTTTTCTGAGTTTTGACAAGAGTGTAGTTTTGTGACCGTCACAACAGTAAAGATACAGAAGAGTTCCATCGGCATCACCTCCACCCCAAAATGATCTCCTTGTCCTGCTTCTTCATGGTCAAATCCTCTCTTAAGTAACCCTCCCTTAAGTAACTGTCCTTTTTCTGATTTTTTTTTCTTTCTTCCCTCTCTTCCTCTCTCCCGCCCCTCCCCCCCCCCTTTCTTTCCTTTTTTTTTTTTTTT
>SJYV01033400.1:69692-86358 GCA_006410875.1 Neotragus pygmaeus
ATGAGGTGGCCAAAGTACTGGAGTTTCATCTTTAGCATCATTCCTTCCAAAGAAATCCCAGGGTTGATCTCCTTCAGAATGGACTGGTTGGATCTCCTTGCAGTCCAAGGGACTCTCAAGAGTCTTCTCCAATACCACAGTTTAAAAGCATCAGTTCTTCGGCGCTCAGCCTTCTTCACATATATATACACAATTTGTACACTTATGAGAGTATATGTACATATGAGTGTATATATATGAATATATATATACTTTTACATTCTTTCCCTTATAGATTATTGTAAGATATTGAGTATTATTCCCTGTGCAATATACATTAAGTCCCTTTTGCTTATATATTTAATATATAGTAATATGTATCTGTTAATCCCAAACTCCTGATTTATCCCTCCCTCATCCCCTTCCCCCTTTGGTAACTATGCTTTTTCTTTTATGTCTGTGGGTCTGTATCTGTTTTGTAAATAAGTTCATTTGTATAATGAACTTTTTAGATCCACACATAAGCTATATCATATGATAGATATTTGTCTTTGTCTGGCTTCCTACTTTCTTCTCTCACTCAAATTATTTCAGCTGTAGCCATGGGAAATGTTTTTAGTTGATTTCTGTGTCCCTTTGATGTGACCCCATGGTTGTCCTTGTTTTCCAGCACTTCCTTACTTCCTGGCACTATAAGGTGCTCTAGGCTCATCTTGTATATTTCCTATCCCAGACATAGAATCTTCCATTTCTCCAAGGAACTCTGGTTCTTGGTTCCAGGGATCTGGGCCAAGGTAAACTTGTTGGTATTGGGGTGTTGTTATTTCCAGGCTTTTTCAGTTTGATAGGAATCCATATATATACACATAGATATGAATGGGACCTATAAATATAATCTGTACTATCTCTACATATACACATATGTATCACTATTTCTGTATATATTCATGTGTATCTATACGAGGCTAAGCATGGGTTTATAAGAGATGTCTGCTACTCTAACCTGTTACCATATATGTAGATCATTCTAGCCTTTTCTCCTTCCTTCTGATCCATTGCATTTACACTGGGATCCTGGAACAGATAAAGGATGTTAGATCAAAACAAGGAAATACAAATGAAATATGGACTTTAGTTAATTAAAATAAAAGTACATATACAATGATGTATATACATGTAAGACAATGTCCATACCAGTATTCATAGATCTCTTTTTTTTTTGGTAGCTGATTATTATTACATTTTGTAAANTAGATCAAAACAAGGAAATACAAATGAAATATGGACTTTAGTTAATTAAAATAAAAGTACATATACAATGATGTATATACATGTAAGACAATGTCCATACCAGTATTCATAGATCTCTTTTTTTTTTGGTAGCTGATTATTATTACATTTTGTAAATGAAAAATAATAGAAAACATGAGGCTACATATATTTAGGGGTGACTGAATTGTTTCTATTTTAATTTTTTGTTCTTTTTAATGGTTTTTGAATACTTTAATTTTATAACAAAAAAATCCCACCAAGAACACTGAATATATTTCTTGTGGTCTATTTCTAGATGCTCCATTCTGTTACATTATCTATTATTTCACCAATATTGCTCAGCCTTGGTTACTGTACCTTTATGGTACATCATGAAATTGGATATTGTGAATCCTCCAACTTTGTTCTTCCTTAGAGTTGTGTTGGTTGTTCTAGCTTCTTTTTCCTCCCATGTAAATTTTAGTCTGTCCATATCTACAAAACAGGCTACTGGTCATGATCCCCATAGGCTTCTCCAGTGGCTCAGTGGTAAAGAATCCACCTGCAGTGCAGAAGACGCAGGAGATGGGAGTTTGATCCCTGGGTTGGGAAGATCCCCGGAGAAGGGCATGGCAACCCACTCCAGTATTCTTGCCCAGAGAATCCCATAGACAGAGGAGCCTGGTGGGCTACAGTCCATGGGGTCAGAAAGAGTCGGACACAACTGAGTGACTAACACACACATATAGTATTGGAGTAGGAAATGGCAACCCACTTCAGTGTTCTTGTCTGGAGAATTCCACGGACAGAGGACCCTGGCGGGCTACAGTCCCTGGGATCACAAAGAGTTGGATACGATTGAACAAGCTGATCCTTTTCCTTAATTATTCTTGGCTCTCAGTAATTTTTTACCATTTTACAAATTCAAATCTATTATTAAAAATTTGCCTGTACTGTGAAAATACTGACCCTCAAAATATTTTAACAATTGTAACACCTTTGGGAAAAATGTATTTGTCCTCCCCAGGTATTTTATTTAATGGATAACACTTAATAGAATGCATAAATTTGAATATTTAAATATTTTAATCCTCCTACTTTTCTTTGATAAACCTCTCACTAGACAGTGATTATAATCTACCACCAGGATTGTTTGGAGAGTTAAATTAGAGGTCTAGCAAGAATTAAGTATGCTTAGAGATTTTAAACTATTCAATAAAAATTATTTATTCTTGTACTAAACCCATTTTCTCATTTAAGGAAGAAACCTATGCAAAGTTTAACCTCACGTAATAGTCTGGTACAAGATTTATCATTTCTTTAAGTATTTTTTAACATCATATACTTTTAAAGTACAATACTGCGTTATACAAAAAGCCCTGCTGTCATATAAATGCATTTAACTTTACACAAGGATACATTAAACATTTGTAATGTTAAAGTTAATGGTTTTTGAGACAGTATCAAGTTTTTATTAAAAGCACAACTTTGCAACGATATAACTGCATGGTTTTAAATATGGTCAATTTATGAAATGAATATTGAGAATTTTTATAGACTTCTCAGATTGAATGTTTGACAATTTGAGTTTGTATGGTATGTTCATGCAGGGTAAAGTATAAGAAACATAAAAACTGATGTCCATGAGCCACCGAATAACCTATAAAGAACAGATTTTAAAAATTTCTTTCAGTGTCCTTGGGTGTTAGATCCTGCAAAGAGCCATCCTTTCAACAGATCATTCTTTAGCTCACTTGGCATTTGATTTTTTTTATTTTTGGTAATTGACTAGGGTCACAGTGTTGTGTTAGTTTCAGATGTACAGCAAAGTGATTCAGTTATATATATATATAATATATGTATTCAGTTTTATATATATATATGTATTCAGTTTTATATATATATACATTATGTAGTATATTCAATTATATATATTTTATTTTCTATTATGGACTATTTTTAAGATATTGAATATAATTCCTGTGCTCTACAGTCGGCCCTTGTTGTTCATCTATTTTATCTAACTTAGTATTTGGCTTTCGTGCTGATGCTAACACCAAGAGCAGCCAGATGAGTGAAGCTGGAAAGATGAACTTTTGAGTTCTGTTCTGAAAAGTTAAGACCCTACTCAGGGTGGTAGCCCTGGGTTATTGATATAGTCTATGTAATAAAAAAATATATATATGCCAGAAACCTGTTGTAACATGACTCATTATAAAGCAAATCAATACATACTATATCACATTCTTTCAGTTTTAAAAAAACCTAACGTTATTTATATTTGAGGAATTATTTGAAATAATATTATTAATGGTTTAATGTTCAACTTTAAAAGCCTAATGAGCTGTTAGCATGTTAATAATAGCATTAATAATGTCAGTCCTCACAATGTATCAAATGCATAAATAATGTTTGAAACCTATTAATGAGGGATTGTAATTTATACATAAAATATATGCATTTTTATAATAATTACTGTAATTATTAGAAAGAGGCTCGTTTTCCCAGTTATGATACTTCTTTAGATAATATAGAAAACTGAAGCTTGATATAGTACAAGTGTTTATATCCCACCATCATGAAAAACTTTGACAAACTAAATAGTGCAAGTCAAAGAAATATCTTTATTTTATGACATTCTAATTTTATTACTATTAAATCATTTCAGTGACTTTAGTCATTCACTTAACAGCTGTATTTTGAATCCTTCTCTACCTGAGCCCAGGAGTCAGCTAGGTACTGAGCACACAAGGATAAATACTTCTCAGAGTTCATGTTTGGTGTTGGAGACAAAAGCAGAAGTTGTTGAAACATCTACATTAGGATTAGGGACAGAGGTGAGAATGGGAATTAACTAAGAACCGTTGAACAGAAGCTCCAGCCCTGATGGGGTCTGTTTTGGGCAGTGCTGGTCTGGACAGAGGGAAAGTAAAGGAAAGCTTTCCAGAGTGGTGAGGCTGACCTTGGGAGGAGGAGTCTTGACCTGATGTGGTCAGTGCGGGGCACTCTATGTGAAGCAACTGTTTTCAGATGTTGGACAACAGGTAGCACAGGGCTGTGATCCTTGAGGAAAGGAAAACTCCACATTCACCCTCACCTTCTACCTGAACTTTCCAAACTGCATCACAGGGAGTCGAGGCCAAAGAGAGAAGAGCCCACGGCAATGACTTTAGAATAGAGCTGAGAGTTGATAGAATAGACTAGAGAAACCATATACATGTGGTCAATTAATTTCCAGAAAGGTGACAAGGAAATTCAGTGAAGAAAGGAAAGTCTGTCTATTTTTATTTATTTAATTTTTAAACTTTTTTTTGGTTGTCCTGGGTCTTAGTTGCTGGGCATGGACTTTCACTACTTGCGGGGAGCGGGGACTCCTCTCTGGTTGTGGAGCATGAGCTGCTCCTTGTCCTGGCTTCTCTTATTATGGAGTGCAGACTAGGCACAAGGACTTCAGTAGTTCCAGCTCTCAGCCTCTAAGAGTTCAGACTCACTAGTTGTGGCATCCGGGCTTAGTTGCTCCAAGGCATATGGAATCTTCCCAGACCAGGAATCTAAACCGGGTTGCCTGCATGGGCAAGCAAATTCCTATCCATTGTACCACCAGGGAAGTCCAGGGAAGTCTTCTTAATCAGTGATGCTGCCATAACAGGATATCCATATGGAAAAAATAAACCTTGACCCTTGTCTCATATTACACATAAAAATTGCTTTGAGATGAATCAAAAGCCTAAACATATTATCTTTAATTATAAAGCTTCTAGAAGGAAACAAAGGAGAATGCATTCATGACCTGAGGAAATGTAGATTTCCTAGGACATAAAATTATTAATCACCACAGAAAAAAATTAAGTTGGAATTTATAAAAATCAAACACTTCTGTTCGTTAGGAGACACAACTAAGAAATGAACAAGCAAGCTACACAAAGAAAATGTTTCCAGCGCATATAATTGCCAAAGACTTGTACCTAGAATATTAAAATAATTTATATAATCTAATTGTAAAAAGGCAAGATATATGCTTTTTTACTTAAAAATTTAAAAGATAAAATGGGCAAAATACTTGAATGGAAACTTAATAAGGAAAATAGACAAATGGCCTGTAATCACATAGAAAAGTACTCAACATAATCACCAAAGGAATGCAAATAAATCTAAAAGGAATATCATTGTTAAATACAAGAATGGCTAAAAATCTAAAAGACTAATAGCACCAAATGTTGGCAAGTGTATAGAGCAACTGAAACTTATAAATTACTCATGGAGTGTAAAATGCTACAGCCAATTTGAAAAACACTTTGGCAGTTTCCTGTAAAATTAAACATGCATTTATCTATTCTATGACTCACCAATTCAACCATGAAGAGAAGAAAAAAAGAGAACATTAGCCACAAATGATTTGTGCAAGAGTCTTCATGGCAACATCATTCATAGTAGTCTAAAACTTGAAATAATTCGGATGTCCATCAAATAGACAGTGGATAAACAAATTGTTATATGTTCATACAGTGAAATACTTTTAACTAGTATTTCCTTTAACTCTTTATTCTTTTAACTATCAAAGAATTCAGTTCAGTTCAGTCGCTTAGTCGTGTCTGACTCTTTGCGACCCCATGAATTGCAGCACGCCAGACCTCCCTGTCCATCACCAACTCCCAGAGTTCACTCAGACTCACGTCCATCGAGTCCGTGATGCCATCCAGCCATCTCATCCTCTGTCGTCCCCTTCTCCTCCTGCCCCCAATCCCTCCCAGCATCAGAGTCTTTTCCAATGAGTCAACTCTTCGCATGAGGTGACCAAAGTACTGGAGTTTCAGCTTTAGTATCATTCCCTCCAAAGAAATCCCAGGGCTGATCTCTTTCAGAATGGACTGGTTGGATCTCCTTGTAGTCCAAGGGACTCTCAAGAGTCTTCGTACTAACACACAAAACACAGAAAAAGAATCTGAGAAACCTGCTAAGTACAAGAAACCAGACACAAAAATGTACAGGCTGTAGAATATCATTTATAAAATTTCTAGAACAGGCAAAAGATTCAATGTTTATAGATAACACAGCAATGATTGCCCTTTTGTTCAGAGGCATCATTCAACTAGGAAAGGACCTGAAGGAATTTTCTGGGGGTGTCCTTATCTTGACTGATGTAAACATTTGCTAAAACTCATCAAACTATACAAAATACAATATTTGTGCATTCACTATACATCAGTTACGTTTCAATAGATACATTAGTAAACATTGACAAATGAACATACTCTGAATACTTCTTTCCTGTACACAATCTAAGACTTTTTATCCTCTTTTCTTTGTGCATGTGTATGTATCTGATATATATGTTAGCTACTGTATAAATTGTGTAGGTTGCAGATATTTCTTAATTGATGCTTACACCTGTCTTTGACATTTTTCTATGAAAAAATTATCATTTAGAAGGTTGTGATCATTCCACTTGCAGAACATATCTCCAATTCACTCCTTCACATCTGTACTTAACTATGTACTGCCGTCATCATTTTTTAACCTGGATATAACACTAGTCTCCTACCCAATATCCCTATCTCTGGTCAGTTATTTCATCTATCTTCCTTCATACTAAAACCATAACTTTCTAACATTCCAATTCATTTATATGGCTTGCTTGATACAAGTCAAGTATAGTCATGTAAGTATGACTATATTTATATAGGTTCATCAGCTATACTGGCTGCATGCCCATGTCTCAAGGCATAACATTTAAAATGAAGCTAACCTTTAAATATGCTAGACTGAATATTTTATGTTTATAATCCCTTGAAGTTGTCACAACCCCAAGAAGTGAGTGTAGTTATACTCACCCTCACTGCGCAGATGAAGCAGTTAGCAGATATGTTGAGCAGCTTGCCCAAAAACACATACATGGCCAGTAAGTAATGAAGTCTAGACGTGAACCTATGCTATCTGACTCCAGAGTGCAAATGCATGTCCACTATCCACACTTCCTGTCTTTATAGTCTGCTTCTAGACTTTGTTGCCCAAACTAGTCTTCTATTTCAGCCCTGGGCTCCCAACTTCCATTAGCACCTGGCTTCCTTGTATCTTTTTACATGTAGATCTTTTTGTTCCCGTGTCTCCTTCTGAAGTCCAATTCTTTCTGATTTAAAGGCTGTTCATTGAAGTTTCCACCCAAGAGTCACTCCCATAGTAAAGCTTTTCCTGAGCTCCTCCAGGTGGAGCCTTCCCCATAGCTCTGTTCTGTTATAGACAGGACGGTCATGGGACCTTTGTTATATCCATCATTGTTTATTTTGAGGACATGTTTATGTATTTGTGTCCCCCCATTGGAGCTCCTCCAGAACCGAGGGGCTTCCCCATCATTTTCTCGTTCCTTAGCATACAGAGAAGCAGGTCCATAATAATTATTTGTTGAATAAACAGACCTTTTGCTGCCAGACAACCTAGCATCACAGTTGCATTTGCCTGATTTTGATTTCTCACTGTAAATTATTTGTTAGTAATAAAATGGTTTAAAGCTCATCTGAAAGATATAAAATCAAAAAGGAGAGAAAAAATGGAGATGAGGTGTCCTGTGCCTGGACTGAGTAGCATTATGAGGTTATTTTTTAAGAGCACAGTAGAATGTGGGATTTTTTTACAGCTTAAAACGATTGGCTGAGATATTAAGCTGCTTTGCCAGCTGTTCAAAAATGGATTGCTCCCAGCATATAAATAACTACTGTTATGTCTCTATAAAATTCTAGACCTTGAATGGCATATTTGATTAGAGTGAAATGAAAAAGAAAGAGTTGTTATAAACAAGAAGCTGAGATTAAAAGGATGTATTCAGTAACTGCCTGCAGTGAGTTTCAAATAGTCTTTCCAAGTATAGACATAGACAATTAAATAAAATATTTGCAATCTTAAAGAAACTAACACATAGACCATACTGGAGTTTAGTCATACTCTTAGCAGTCTCTTTGTTTTATTCCTTTGGTGGGGTTTATTGCAAAGGAGAGCCAATAGTATGTCATTTTAGCAATTTCTACCCCAATTTATCAATGTAACATATTTAATATTTATTTGTGTTATATTTATTAAGAGGGATTTTCTTTTACACATATGCTTCTGGTAACATGAACTACTGGTTCAGTGTATTAAATATGATTGGTGGTGGCTGTTGTTTAGTTGCTAAGTTGTGTTCAACTCTTTTGTGACCCTTTGGATGGTAGCCAGCCGGGCTCCTCTGTCCATCAGATTTTTCATGCAAGAATACTGGAGTAGGTTGCCATGGCCTTTTCCAGGGGATCTTCCCAACTCAGGGATCCAACCTGTGTCTCCTGCATTGCAGGCAGATTCTTTACCACTGAGCCACCAAAAAGGTAGCAGCTTGTAAACACCCAGGTGCAGGCATGAGAGTGTGAGTATTTCCAGTATGAGTATTTCAGTGGCTACCCACTCCAGTATTCTTGGCCTGGAGAATCCCAGGGATGAGGAGCCTGATGGGCTGCTGTCTATGGGGTCGCATAGAGTTGGACACGACTGAAGCAACTTAGCAGCAGTAGCAGCATTGCCCTATTTGGTTTTAGCTACGTTTACATACAACTGATGTTACTAAGCTCCATTCATTATATGTTATAGGACTGGAAATACAACTGTCTTTATGGAGATGCAAACAATTAACTGATTTGAATAGTCCTAGTATAGGGAAAGCTGGCTGATAAAAATGTGAATGATAGGAAAAAAGTTTGAAATCACACTATTTTTTCAAGCCAACAAGTGTTTATTGAACACTGAATCCGTATGCCCAGCTCTGTATTGGATCCTGAGAACACACACAGATACACAGCTGGAAATGCAAGAGCCTCCTTTCAATCCTGCAGCAAGACAGGGTAAAAGATACAATGCAACGGAAACTTAAGTATTCAGTTCAGTTCAGTTCAGTCGCTCAGTCGTGTCTGACTCTTTGCAACCCCATGAATCGCAGCACACCAGGCCTCCCTGTCCATCACCAACTCCTGAAGTTCACTCAGACTCACGTCCATCGAGTCGATGATGCCATCCAGCCATCTCATCCTCTGTTGTCCCCTTGAGTATTGCCTGAACTCTATAAACTTTTAGTAATTTCTTACCAGGTGAGTCTTCCCAGGTGGTGCTAGGGGTAAAGAATCCTCTTGCCAGTGCAGGTGAGGCATAAAAGACACATGTTTGATCTCTGGGTTGAGAAGATCCCCTGGGGTAGGAAATGGCACCCCACTCCAGCATTCTTGCCTGGAAAACATCATGGACAGAGGAGCCGCAGGGTCAGACAGTCTATGGAGCCGCAAAGAATCAGACACAACTGAGCATATACACGTCCATAGAGCAAATAGATCAAAATAAAGAGAAATGCTGAGGAGTACTCACCATCTAGAGACCTAAGATGGAAGAGCATGACCGTTGCAAGGAGGTAGGTGATTTAGAGTAACAGATCCATCTGAAGTTCTGGAATTTGTAAGAATAGGAATAGGCTTGCCATACTATTGGTGGCCTACCACTTAGCCCTTGGACTGTAGCCCACCAGACTCTTCTGTCCATGGACTTCTCCAGGCAAGAATACTGGAGTAGGTTGCCATTTCCTTCTCCAGGGGATCTTCACAATCCAGGGATCAAAGTCGGATCTCCTACATTGCAGGCAGATTCTTTGCTGTCTGAGCCATTGGGGAAGCTCCGCCACTTAGCCTCAGATTCATCCTTATGATCAGCTGCCTCAGAGTTCCTGTGGACCACAGCAAACAGAGAGCCATCTTTGTTAAGGGTGTGATAGAAGCCAAGGGGAGGAGCTAAGAAGAGCCGAAGGTAGTGCCTGGTATGCACAAGGCAGACAGTTGCGTGAATGGCACCAACACTTTGGTCCTTCGCAGACTCATTAGTCTTCTGGTGCATGAATCTTGAGGTCTGTTTATACCAATAAGACATCCTTGGGCAAGATTATAAATGCAATTAGACTGTCGATTAAGGACACCAAGAGAAAGCCATTCTAACTTGAGGTAGACAGCAGAGATGGGTAGACTTCTTATTCATGAATGTGAAAACACTAAAAGTGAGCCCTCTACACATAGACATTCATGGAGATTCATTTGTTACCACTTACAGTTCACCTCTGTCAACCGCCACCATTGGTACCTCTCAGGCTACAAACACATAGAGATAGGAGTTGCCCAATTGCAGTCTCTTAACTGGTGGTGCCGTGTGTCTGTTTGACTTGTTGCCCTGACTTTGGGAATCCTCTTGCTGGGGTTCAGCCACTGCACTATGCTCTGACTTCTAGCACGTGCATGTTTCATCATTTCTAAATGTTTGTCTGACTTACACTTCTTAATTAGATCCTTCTAGTTGATAACTGGCTTCTGACCCAAATTTTCTTTTCCCTGTTTCTTTGCTTTCAGTATTGTTTGCACTGCTGACCTGGCCCACTTTTTCAGATCCTTTCATGCCAAGCACTGTGCATTCTACTTGACAGCTTTCATTGTGTCCCCTCCTCCAAACTCCTGTGTTGAAGCCCTAACTCCTCCTGTGACAGTGTTTCGATGAGGTCATAAGGGTGGAGGTCTCTGCCTCAGAGAGGACACAGAAGGTAACCTCCTGCAGTCCAGGAAGGGCGTGCTCACCAAGAATGTCATCAGCTGACATCTTGACCTAGGGCTTTCCAAACAAATTCCCATTGTTTAAGCCACTCAGTCTGTGATAATTTTTTAGAGCCACCAAAGCTGACTAATATAGACAGGGACGTACAGATGGGGAAAACAAGACTCAGAGAGCAAAGCAGTTTGTTTCAAAACTTAGCTAATTAGTCCTACTCGAGTAAAAAAACTTTTTTTTTAGTCCTTTTTAGTACACTATTCCACATTAAAAATTGGATAATTCGTCCCACCCGCATAGTAAACATGCTATTACTGAAATGGAGATAGGGTTTAAATTATCCATCTTGCTTGTGGGCAAGGTGTTGAGGATAACAACCTTAGATTTCCTTTAGACAGCTTTTTTGTATTTTATTTGCATCTCTATCTAGGACTTATCTTTCCTTTCCATTGTACATGTATTTACATAAAAGCACTTGTATCCATGGCAAAGGAAATGGCAACTCACTCCAGTATTCTTGCCTGGAAAATCCCATGGACATAGGAGCCTGCTGTCCATAGGGTTACAGAGAGTCAGACACAACTGAAGCAACTAAGCATGCATGCACATTTATCCAAGTGACTTCTAAATTATTAGGTTGTAAGACTTAAGTCTGGAGAAGGTGATGGCACCCCACTCCAGGACTCTTGCCTGGAAAATCCCATGGACAGATGAGCCTAGTAGGCTGCAGTCCATGGGGTCGCAAAAAGTCCGACACAACTGAATGACTTCACTTTCACTTTTCACTTTCATGCACTGGAGAAGGAAATGGCAACCCACTCCAGTGCTCTTGCCTGGAGAATCCCAGGGACGAGGGAGCCTGATGGGCTGCCATCTATGGGGTCACACAGAGTCGGACATGACTGAAGCGACTTAGCAGCAGCAGCAGCAGCAGCAGCAGGACTTAAGTCTGTTGGCTTTCTGTAACATAGCACTTAGCTGAACACCAGATGGCTTCTTTTAGATAATTCTTCATTGTGAGAATGTTTGGTCATATTTTGGTGAAATGGGAATATGTATCAGGAAAGTAGAAATAAAAATTTGAGTCTCTTTTCCCTCAGCCTCTTTGAGTGTTTTTTGAAGTAAGAGGCATTTCTCTTAAAAGGCCAGAATGAAAGGCCAGCCAAGAGGTTAGTATCATCCTTTAGAGAACCATGGGGGAGACTGGGTGGAAACCTCCCACTCTCTGAAAGCCAGAAGATCCCTGTATTGGAGGCCAGCCACGCAGCAACTGTGGACTGTATGGTCCTGTATTTTCTATGCCCTCTTGGTGAGTGAATCTTGGCTTGTCCTGTCACTAAAAGCACAAGGGTAAAAATAATTCCAAGGCATTATCAGAATTAATCTTACAACTCTAAGGTTAGGACCATTGGGGAAATGACTTGTTTAAAATTTAGTTTTAAGCAAAACTGTATTACTTTCCCAGTTCAAAAAGAAAGTGAAGTGAATGTATAATATATTGAATCCTAGTAGTTCTTTAATGTTATTGCATCATCTGTATATAAAATCCAATTCATCTCTTGGTTTGGAGCAGCTCTGCTTAGGTCAGCAGTTTGAAGCCAGAGCCATGGATTTACAAGCAGTGGTGACAAAATGATCGGGTTCCTATGTATGTGGCTTAAACCAAACCCCTATTGACTCATATTAAGCAGGACTTTTGAAAGAAGATGAGAATTCCATCCAATAATTTTTTCATATATTTATAAATGACAGAAGCAAAGTTTACGATGTTAAGATTTAGTTTAATGGATCTTGGATTGCATGTATAGTGAGTTATGGCAAAAAAAAATAATAATAAAATTTAACATTGTAGTAAAACAGGCACTTATTACCAGAATCACTGATCTGTCCTGGAGACTTGTGCTTGCCTTTTTTTGTTGTTGTTGTTGCCATTTGTCAAAATGGATTTCTCTTTTTATTTCTTCTATTTATGACATTTTCTTGTTTTTTTTATTTCTCTATAGTAGATGGTGTGGGCAGAATCTAAAACTCTCAGTGCTTTCTCTCACATGGGAGTTTAGATCTCATTCAGAAAGTCCAATCCGGGACAGATTTCAGATATTCAGCTGCTGTAGCCTGGGCGTGGTGACCCGTACCCTGTCCAGCTGACATGAGCAGACCTCATCAGAGGAGCAATTTTTTGGAGAGTATGTCATATGGGTCTGCCCTTGAGTCATGGGATTCAGGAAACAGGGTTTCTGAAGCTGATGTCTCTTGAGGCAGGGTCTTAGAGAAAACAAAGTTTCTGGTCATCTTCTTTTTAAGAACAAATGCAATTAATAAAGTATGAGGCAATAGAGAATTTATCAACTGGGAGAAATAACAGAAAATTCTCTGTGAAACAGTATCCTTCATTTCTATTCCCTATGGCTGTGTAGATATTAATTTCACTTCCAGTCTCAGATTCAGGTTATCAGGAATAAAAGTTTAGCACCCCGAGTCTGTCTCAGGATTTCTTAACCTTGACACCATTGACTCTTGGAGCCAGGTCATTCTTTGCTGTGGAATTATATAATGTTGAGCAGCATCTCCGTGGGTGTGTGCATACTAAGTTGCTTCAGTCGTGTCTGACTCTTTGTGACCCCATGGACTGTAGCTGCCAATCTCCACTGTCCATTGGATTTTCTAGGCAAGCATATTGGAGCGGGTTGCCATTTCTTTCTCCAGGGGATCTTCCTGACCCAGGCATCATACCCGTGTCTCTTATGTCTCCTGCATTGGCAGGTGGGTTCTTTACCTCTAGCACCATATGGTGGAGAAGGCAATGGCACCCCACTCCAGTACTCTTGCCTGGAAAATACCATGGACAGAGGGGCCTGGTAGCCTGCCGTCCATGGGGTTGCTACGAGTCAGACATGACTGAACAACTTCACTTTCATTTTTCACTTTCATGCACTGGAGAAGGAAATGACAACCCGCTTCAGTGTTCTTGCCTGGAGAATCCCATGGATGGAGGAGCCTGGTAGGCTGCAGTCCATGGGGTCGTACAGAGTCGGACACGACTGAAGCGACTTAGCTGCAGCAGTAGCAGCAGCACCAAATGTGAAGCTTCTAGCATCATCTTTGGCCTTTATTAAATAGATTCCAGTAGCACTGACCACCCCGCCGCATCAGTGTAGGACAGCTACAGATATCTCCAGATACTGTTAAATATCCCTTGGAGGCATCTTTCCCCACTGAGAACCACTGCATATATTTCTTGAGCACAAGAACTTAATTATTTGTCTTTGCATCTCTGGTCCCTAGCAGTGTATAGCTCTAGCATTTACCCAGCAAATGTCAATTGAACAACTAAATGGAAAGTTGAAATCGGTGTCTTTATGTATGTAACCATTTTTTTTGTGTGCCTAGATAAATTAATATATAGAAGTTTTCTTCAGAGAGGGATTCTGATGTATTTTTAAGAAAGCTTTTATTATTACTAGGATAACAGTTTTCATGTAATTATTCATTCCTCTTCCTTCACTAGTTATAATTACATCATAAATTTGTATTATATTGCTATAGAATTCATAGACGTTAACGTCAATATATTTATCATTCCTTCTGAAGTTTGGTCTTATTGAAGGGATATCTTCCAGAAAGGCTGCTGAAAAGTTAACTGACCCTTTTGATCCTACCTGGCCCTCAGAAGTCAATGACCCAGGAGTACCCGGCATGTGGTGCTGACTTAGTCCTGCTCCACTGGGCAGCATGACAGAGTGATGGTTCTGAGTACTTCCTGGAAAATGTGATGGTTCTGAGTTACCTGCCAAATAAACTGAGGCAATAAATAAAGATGGGAGAAGAGCTGAACAAGCCCAGCATAATGCTGAAGTCTTTCTCCTCTTAGGATTAGCGCCTTCATCTTGGTCGTTTACAGGGCACATATTGGCAGCAAGCAGCATGGCGGCTCCTGGTATAGCTAACATTCAGGTGGCCTATACTCTGTGCTGCACAGTGTTCTAAGACCTCGACTCAATTTACTCATTTAATCCTAACAGCAAGGGCACAGGAAGGTACTTTTATTATCTCCATTTCATAGGAAAGAAAACTGTGTCACAGAGATGTTAACATAATCTGTCAGTTCAATACATATCATTGACGTGCATCCCATGTGCTAAGTGCTGTGGATATGGTACAGTGTATTCATATATGCCATCACCTTTACTCCAAGAAGCTTATACTGTCTGGTAGAGGTGATCATTCCAATATACAAAGTCCCAAGTCCAACATGTTAAATACCATAAGAGAATATAATCACGTGCTCTGTTGCTTGCTGTGCATCCCTGGGCAAGTTTTGTAACTTCTCCAAACCTGTTTCCTCATCTTTAAAACTGGTTCAGTAACAATAACTTATGAGGTTGTTGTAAGTGCAATGTCTTTACTTTTATAAATTACTTAATAAATGTTATGTAGTAGAAGAGTAACAATAGAATGATGTTTCCACTTAGCGTACCAGAGGTTTCATGGAGGGACTGTAGCCCACCACGGTCCTCTGTCCATGGATTCTTCAGGTAAGAACACTGGAGTGGGTTGCATGCCCTCCTCCAGGGTCTCTTCCCAACCCAGGAATTGAACCCACATCTCTTACGTCTCCTGCATTGACAGGTGGATTCTTTACAGCTAGTAACTCCTGGGAAGCCTAATGATCTGGTAACAGAGGGGGAAAATTTGTTCTTAATGGAAAAAATAATACAAATAGAAGTATGGTAAAGGAAAGCTCAGAACATAGGGACAGCCTAGAGTTTAGTTTCTTTGTAGCATGAAAGAATATAGGGGGGAAAAAGGTAAAAGAGTAGGTTGAGGTCATATCATTATGTTAGCCTGAGGTTAAGGAATTAGGAACTTTTTGTTAGGCAATGTGTTGAGCTGTTTCAAATCCTGAAAGATGATGCTGTGAAAGTGCTGCACCCAATATGCCAGCAAATTTGGAAAACTCAGCAGTGGCCACAGGACTGGAAAAGGGCAGTTTTCATTCCAATCCCAAAGAAAGGCAATGTCAAAGAATGCTCCAACTACTGCACAATTGCACTCATCTCACATGCTATTAAAGTAATGCTCAAAATTCTCCAAGCCAGGCTTCAGCAATATGTGAACCGTGAACTCCCTGATGTTCAAGCTGGTTTTAGAAAAGGCAAAAGAACCAGAGATCAACTTGCTAACATCTGCTGGATCATGGAAAAGGCAAGAGAGTTGCAGAAGAACATCTATTTCTGCTTTATTGACTATGCCAAAACCTTTGACTGTGTGAATCACAATAAACTGTGGAAAATTCTGAAAGAGATGGAAATAACAGACCGCCTGACCTGCCTCTTGAGAAACCTGTATGCAGGTCAGGAAGCAACAGTTAGAACTGGACATGGAACAACAGACTGGTTCCAAATAGGAAAAGGAGTACGTCAAGGCTGTATATTGTCATCCTGCTTATTTAAATTATATGCAAAGTGCATCATGAGAAACAGTGGACTGGAAGAAACACAAGCTGGAATCAAGATTGCCGTGAGAAACATCAATAACCTCAGATATGCATATAACACCACCCTTATGGCAGAAAGTTAAGAGGAACTAAAAAGCCTCTTGATGAAAGTGAAAATGGAGACTGAAAAAGTTGGCTTAAAGCTCAACATTCAGAAACTAAGATCATGGCATCTGGTCCCATCACTTCATGGGAAATAGATGGGGAAACAGTGGAAACAGTATCAGACTTCATTTTTTTTTTTGGCTCCAAAATCACTGCAGATGGTGATTGCAGCTATGAAATTAAAAGAAAGGAAAGTTATGACCAACCTAGATAGCATGTTCAAAAGTGGAGACATTACTTTGC